>OX451736.1:1569092136-1569549045 GCA_948472305.1 Vicia faba | reverse complement strand
TAATATATATTATATATATATATATATATATATATATATCGTAAATTAGATAATGAATTCTTGAAGTCATGGTAACATTGAAGATTACCAAATCGGTCGTTTAACGTCACATCGTTGTTGCAGCCGATGAGGCTAACAAAGTTTCCCTTCTTCCTCCAATAAAAACAATCCAGTCCTCGTGACCTCTCCGTCTTTTCCTACGCAAGAAGATCTTGGTCCCCCAAGAATTGAGTGAGGAATGTTTCAAGCCTTGTTGTACTTCCAACTTACGCAAAAGTGTTGCCAAGGCTTACCTTCTGAACAACATTCATCACAACTGTTGATTCTTGCAACATGAAATGATCCCAAAAATTCAACAATTACATGCCAATTAAAGCATGCAAAGTGTTGTTGGCCTATTAAATGGAGTCTATAATATGGTACAACAATAAACTCCCAAGTCCTAATTGATAGGATACTCTGAATTGAAGAGAACTTGCAAAGTACTCCTTTGAGAGCTAGCACAATGAACGAGATAACATCGCGTGGAGACTGGACAATCATACCACAATCGGCTCCAATAGATGCAACCTCATCGTAATGAGTAATCCTGAAGTCACAAAGTCGTAACCAGGTCAGAAGATATCATACTCCATCGCCCGAATATGAATAAAGAAGTGGCAGCCACACTCAACTAGCGATCTGTCTGCCTATAGTTCACAAGCACACCACACATAGAAAAGTGAAAGGTACGATGGATATAAGCTCTTCTCCGAGATAAAGGGGAACATATCCTTTGTACGCATCCTCGATGGTAGGATCCCATAATCTCTTGAGAAACCCCCAAAAATAGATAATTATGATGGAAGTGGGGATCCATATGAACACGTCGAGCATGTCGACAATAGACTGGATCATTACTGTGATACGGTGGGAAGAACTGACTGTTTTTGGAATGCTGGTTTGCGTTTTGCGTTTGTTTTCATAAAATGTCGCGGTAAGCAAGAGTCGCCACCGACTTTTATTTTATCCAACAAGGAAAAGTAAAAAGCACAGAAAAATTCCTTTTTCGAGATGTTTCTCGGGTTCGGGGGGTAGATTATAGAAATGGAAGGTGTTAGCACCCTTTATATCTGTGGTTATCCACGGGCTCTTAGGTACTTGCTCAATTGTTTTCAAAATTTATTTTCTTTGTGCTTGTGGGTTTGAAAAAAAATTGTTTAAAACTTCGATTTAACTCTTGCTTCTGTCTTCAAGAGTGTAATGAAGTGTTTTGAAAACTTTGTTTGAAAAGGAGTGTAAGTGTGAAAAAATTTTGTTTTTGGAAGAGTAAGTATCTAAGAACCATCTACCTACTCAAAAAGGAATCGTTCTATGCTATTTTCCTTTAGACAATGCTATCCCACTATTGATGAATAGGTAGCATCGTCGTTGGAGTTTAAGGGTCAATCTGAATGCGGGACATACGGTCACTAAAGCAATGTTAGGACGCCTTAACGGTAAACCTAATGTCTTAGATCATTTATTTTGAGGCAATTATATTCGAGGCAACCGTTTCGAGGCGACTATGATCTTTTAGACAAGAGGGCGACCTCTAAAGCGACCTATACTCAATGACCGTTTACGAAGGCAACCAAGTGGGGTGTACCCTAAGAGTGCGCATGTGCGAGTGTGTCGTTTTTCAGTTATTTTTTATCTTTGCACATGTTAAAGGTGATCTAATTTGATTTTAAGATTAGAATTCAGTCTTGTCCTGCAACCCTATTATCAAACATCTAACAGTTATAATTTGCGGAAATAAAAAATTCGAAATTTAAATTACAAGGCATCGGGTATTTACATCGCCAAAGACAAACCCTTTGAAAAATAAATAAAGCGTATAAAAACAATTAAATGTCCTATTTAACTATTACAATTTGGAAGCAGGTACATTATTGGATAAGGAAAAGTAAATCGTGGCGCAAAATTCAATCGAACGCATGATTAGGGTTTTGACCCTTTTGGTTAAAGAAGAAATCTTTTTTAGGTTTTTGTTGTTTTTATTTACGGAAAAGAAATTAGACCTAAATTAAAGAATTAAATTAAATTAATAAATTAATTAAATAATAAAGAAAAATAAATTATTTTTGGAGTTTTTGATTATTTAGGAAAGAAATTAAAAATGATTAAATTAGTGGTTAATGTCTAATTAAATCTAATTAATTAAAATTATTTACAAAAATAAATTAGAGTTTTCTAATTAAAAACCTAGTTAATTAATAAATTTATTAAGAAAAATAAGAATTTGATTGAAATAAAAAAAAATGGTGATTTTATTTAATAAAAGAGGAATTTTGTGATTGGTTAGAAATTAAATAAAACAATTAAAATAAATAAATAAATAAATAAATAAATAATTATAAGAGGGGAGTATTGGGCCTGAATTAAGGGTTGTGAGGAGCAATTCTGAAGGCCCAAATGTACTGGCCTTTGTGGACTTTTTGGATCTGATGCTCATGCGTTGACTAGCGTTTTGGTGGACCTCCAATCATGGACCCTTAGATCTGGCCATTGGCCATCTGGCTCTTGGATGCATGAGAGAGTATGGTGTACTGCAAGCTTATATGCACATGTGATTACCTGAAAAGAAACAAGAAAATACAAAGTGCTGGAGGCAGGGATCGAACCCCTGACCTCCAGCCCTCTAACGCCTTGGAAACTGACTTGTTGACCACTGGGACACGCTGCTTCATTTGTTATATTAATACATATGATGTATAATATATAAAAAATAAAAGTATTGCCAGAAAATAATAAAAAACGCGCGCTTGGTTTGAAAGAGCCAATGGACAGGGGACACATCATCGTCCCTGTCCTCAAACCTGTAACAAAAATACCTGCGGATTTGAATCCGCAGCTAAAAGCGCAGGCCTATGCTAAAATGCTCTCCAGACCATATAAATTCATTCCAAGAACATGGTTTGATTCGTCATGGCCTCCTGATCAAAGCCATGTTCTTCTTGAGTCTCAATTTTACCTGAAACGGAAAACCCTAAAAACAAATCGAAGAACCCTAGCTATGGTGGTTCTCCATTCAGGCCAGGTAAACGCAATTGAATAATACCAATCGCTTGCAAATGTTTTGTAGATTCAAAATATGGTATTAGTTCATGAAAAAGATGCCTAATTTCATAATTGCGAAATCAAGAACATGGGTGACTATCGTGCAACTTACAGTGCGTTAGGGCGTCTGAAAATGCTTGGCTTTGATTGGGATGGCTTGTGTGAATGCCCAGGAAGCGATTGGAACAAGTCTTGACCTCTGAAAATGCCTATAACCTAGATTTCGACTTCTCACTTTTTTGTGATTTTTTCACTTTTTGTTCTGCCTCTCTCCACGGTTTTCAACCCTTGTTTTCGTGTCTTTGCCTTCCTTATGTAATGCTCAGTGCATTAGGTTAACAAAATTGATCCAAATCTTGCCTTATCGATGCTTGCATATTTGATTTTATCTCCCTTACAAACTTGCCATTTTTGCCTAATTCCAATCTTTTTGCACATGATTTGGTTTGATTCGAATTTGATGATGATAATGATTGTAATCAAAGCCTGAAATAGCCAAAAGATCTTGTGTTATCAAAGTGTTGGATTTTATATGATTTTATTTGATTTAAAATGAATAAATTCAATTAAAAATAAAATAAAATAATAAAAATGAAATATGGGCTCATGGATGAAGCTAGGACACGTGGGCAACTATGCAAGCTCAAATCAAGTGGAAAAGAATGGGCCCATTTGACAAAATTTGAAGTTTTGGGGATAGTTGACTTTTGGCAATTTTGCAAAAAAGTCAAACTTCAACAATGCATAACTTCTTCAATTTTGAACTTTTGGAAGTTTTATTTGACTTTATAGAAAGCTTGATATGTCCTATTACCAACCCTTTTTGTATCATCTCACTTTGATATTCCATGCTTAAGTTATAAGCTTTGGAAAAAAAGGTGTTTTTGTTGACTTTCAAAAATGACCTATAATGTCTAAATTCATAACTTCTTGTGAGTGCATTTTTTGATCTTGGGGTATGAATATGGATTGTAGGGAATTTCATCCTCTTCAAAATGAGCTTTGGATGGGTCATTTCTCATAAAGTATGAGAAAGTTATGCTTGGTCAAAGTTGGGTTGACTTTTCCTACAAAACCCTAATTTAGCAACTTTTGAATCTTGATGAATCTTGAGCAATCCTTGATGAATCATGATCAAACCTTGATAAAATGATGAAATATACTTCAAAATGAGAGTGTTGACAAAAAATATTGAAGTTTGACTGTATGTAGGTCATAGTTGACTTTTGCCCTAGCACAATTGATTTTTGGACTTTTGAGCAATTGACTGAGCAAACTCCCTCTGCAAGGCTTGAAATTTGACATGGATGATCTTGAGAACATATTATGACATTAGGGAGAACTTGAGGTCATTTGGATTCAAGGATCTTGATGCAACACAAAACCCTAATTTGGGGTAGACTGCCTTAGGAGATAGCTTGTTTGTCCAACTCTTGAGCAACTTGAGCAACTTGGAGATTTTTCTTGCAATGTCTTGAGAAATATGGGAGGGAAAATTTTGGGGTACAACAGCTTCCCCTATTCAATCTTCTTAAACCTGAGGATGTAGATTGGCTTTGGAGCCTTTCGTGATCTGAAGGTGGAAGATGATTGAACACTAGAGTGCCCAGAAATTTGCACTCGCATGAAGTGGTATCAACCTTGTGATGTCGGGAATGGGCTTACAGATGCCATTTGGAGAAGTTTCGATCACATAAGAGATTCCTTAGCGAGAGCTTGTATACCTATTGTTGTGGAAGATTCCGCTGGGGAAGTCTAATTTTTTGTTGAGATTTAGGAACTTGCCTGTACTTCAACTGAGAGAACATCTCTGCTGAGTTTTAAGAACTTGTATGTACTTCAACTGAAGGGGAAACATCTTCGTCAAGATTTAAGAACTCGTCCATAATTCAACTAAGAAAAACTCTGTTGAGATTTAGGAACTCGTCTGTAATTCAACGGAGGAGGATTGTCGAGATTTAGAACCTTATCTGTAATTCAACTGAGGATAATTCTGTTGAGATTTAAGAACCGGACAGTAGTTCGACTGAGGGAAACATCTTCATAGAGATTTAGGACTTTTCTGTAATTCAACGGAGGATAATTCTGTTGAGATTTAAGAACTGTCAGTAATTCGACGGAGGAACTTTGTCGAGATTTAGAACCTTATCTGTAATTCAACTGAGGATAATTCAGTTGAGATTTAAGAACCGGTCAGTACTTCGACTGAGGGAAACATCTTCATCGAGATTTAGGACTTGTCTGTAATTCAACGGAGGATAATTCTATTGAGATTTAAGAACTGGTCAGTATTTCGTCTTTGGGAAACATCTTCATCGAGATTTAGGACTTGTCTGTAATTCAACGGAGGATAATTCTGTTGAGATTTAAGAACTGTCAGTAATTCGAAGGAGGAACTTTGTCGAGATTTAGAACCTTATCTGTAATTCAACTGGGGATAATTCGGTTGAGATTTAAGAACCGGTCAGTACTTCGATTGAGGGAAACATCTTCATCGAGATTTAAGACTTGTCTGTAATTCAACGGAGGATAATTCTGTTGAGATTTAAGAACTGTCAGTAATTCGACGGAGGAACTTTGTCGAGATTTAGAACCTTATATGTAATTCAACTAAGGATAATTCGGTTGAGATTTAAGAATCGGTCAGTACTTCGACTGAGGGAAACATCTTCATCGAGATTCAGAACTTGTCTGTAATTCAACGGAGGATAATTCTGTTGAGATTTAAGAACTGACAGTAATTTGATGGAGGAGCTTGGTCGAGATTTAGAACCTTATCTGTAATTCAACTGAGGATAATTCGGTTGAGATTTAAGAACTGGTCAGTAATTTGACTGAGATAAAAGTTTCATAGCTGAGAACTTAACTACATCTTTCCTGAAAGGTAAAGGTTAGTTGTATGTAATGCATGATATGTATCAAACAATGATGTTCTCAAAATAAAAGAGATTTTGTTGTATGATGCGTATATGCATGTGTCATGATGTATGGAAATGTAATGTTTTAGCTGGGGAAAGTAAATCCCGTATAGTTGCTGGAGAAAAGAGTTGAATTCTTCGTTTCCACTAGGGATGGCGAACGAAGATGATTGCGAGAATAAACCTGCAGGAGAGGATAACTCTGTTTGGGAATAAACTAATGAGGAGATTACTCTGTGGGGGAGAGATGTTCTTCTAAGGATTCCACTGATAAATTCCGCTGAGGATGAACTACCGTTGCTGGTGATACCGAATCCTGTTGGGGATTGAACTCCTGTTTGTGAAGGGAAAGGACTCCGTTAGGGATGATCTTTCAGTTGCGACTTCACTGGGGATAACCTTTTAGACTCTAATGGGGATAATCCTTTGAACTATGCTGGGGACAATCTTCCAAAGTCTATTGGGGATGATTCTCCAAACTTCACTGGGGAAGCTTTTTCAGACTACGCTGGGAAAAATTTCAAACTCCACTAGGGATATCTTGTACTCTACTGGGGAATATTCTTATACTCCGTTGGGGAATATTAAGACCTTTCAGTGTTGATGGTAGATAAACTCTACTTGGGGTGAATATTACTGATTCATTTACAGTTGCAAGTCTCAGCTTGGGAGAGTTAACATTATTATCTTACTCTGTGGGGAGTGAATGCACCTTAGCCATATTCTTCAGCTGAAGTTACCTTGTACCTGGTGGACAAAGCAACTGTAAAGCTTGAACAAATCTTATTGCCCCTGTTTCTGATATTACCAGTAATCATTTTTAGTTTCGCATGTAAATATTTATGAGCAACAATTAATGTCAAATGCATATATCAAAAATGAACATTGGACGTTCTTTGCAAAACAAAACAGAAAAAGGAAAAACAGTTTGAAATTTCTCTGAAAGTGAATTTGTATTGATTTTAAAGTTTGGTCTGTAAATAGGCGTTTTTGTACAAGAGGCTGACGTCCCAGTAAGAGAACATCGTCGAACAAGAGAATTTACACAATTTGTGAAAAACTAAACAAAACAGCTATGTGAATAATCCCACTGGGTTCCAACTCTGTTATTGTCCTTATGTCCTCGAGCATCTCATCACTTTGCTACTTGGTTAAAGGTGGATCAGATTGATTAGTGTTGTCCAAGCTTGATAGGCGATACCGTAGTTTGGTTGCAAGGTGATCCAACGAGACATAGTGTTACGCTTTGATCCCTAATTTTTGCCTGGACCGCCCTTTCGGGTTTTTATTCCATCGGGATACCCCTTTTTGCCCAAGCCGCCTTTTCAGGTTTTCAACTTGTCGGGTGTACAGATTTTTTTATTTTCATCCCTTATTTTTGCCCGAACCCTTTTGGTTCGCTGGGAAGCCCTTATTTTTGCCTAGGCCAGTCAACCTAGCGGGTCTTTGGTCATGCGTAGTATCTTTTCACTATGTTTGCATTGACGGGGTAAGGAAGGTCGTCACCATCCATGGTGGTTAGAATCATAGCTCCTCTTGAGAAAATGTTCTTAACCACAAATGGCCCTTCGTAAGTAGGGGTCCACTTGCCCCTGGGATCGCCTTGTGGCAGTATGATGCGCTTGATAACCAGGTCTCCAACTTGATACTCCTGTCGTCTGACTTTCTTGTTAAATGCCTTGATCATCCGTTTTTGGTACGTCTGACCATGACAAATAGAAGTAAGTCTCTTTTTGTCGATTAAGTTCAGCTGATCAAGCCGGGTCTGAATCCAGTCATCTTCGCTCAAACCTGCATCCTTCATAATCCGAAGAGAGGGTATCTGAACTTCAATGGGTAAGACGGCCTCTATACCATAAACCAAGGAATAAGGTGTTGCCCCTGTTGACGTCTGCGCTGAGGTACGGTACCCATGAAGAGCAAATGGTAACATCTCGTGCCAATCTTTGTATGTTACCGTCATCTTCTGCACAATTTTCTTAATGTTCTTATTAGCCGCTTCTACAACCCCATTCATCTTCGGCCGGTAAGGGGAAGAGTTGTGATACTGTATCTTGAACTGCTTGCAGAGTTCGGTGATCATCTTATTGTTGAGATTTATACCATTGTCTATAATGATCCTCTCTGGTACACCATATCGACAAATCAGATTGTGCCAAATGAACCGTGCCACGACGTTCTTGGTCACTGTAGCAAAGGAAGCTGCTTCAACTCACTTCGTAAAGTAATCAATAGCTACTAGGATGAAACGATTCCCGTTGGACGCAGTAGGTCTGATCTCACCAATTATGTCAATGCCCCACATTGCAAAAGGCCATAGAGCCGTCAAGATGTTCAGAGGAACTGGAGGTATGTGCACCTTATCAGCATAGACTTGGCACTTGTGACAGGTACGAGAATGCTGATAACAGTCGGCTTCCATGGTGGACCAATAATATCCTGCCCGAAGGATTTTCTTTGCCATGGTGTGTTCACTAGAATGAGTTCCGAAAGTACCTTCATGCAACTCTATCACGACCCTTTCTGCCTCGTTTTTATCCACACAACACAGTAAGGTCGAATCATGGTTACGCTTGTAAAGAATGCCATTGCTGATGAAGAACTTCTTCGCGAACCTCCTCAGAAACTTCTTATCATTAACAGATGCACCCTCGGGGTACTCTTGAGCCTCAAGATACCTCTTTACCTCGTGAAACCAGGGTTTATCTGCTACCTCTTAAGTCTCAATGTCACAATAATGTGCCAGTTCGTCTAACCTCTCAATGGTAATCTGGGGAGCTTCATTGTCCCATCTGACCTTGAACATAGAAGACATCGTAGCTAACACGTCCGCTAACTGATTCTCCTCTCTAGGGAAGTGTTCAAAAGTTATATCCTCGAAATGTGGAAGCAACATCAACACATACTCCTTGTAAGGAATAAGATTTGGGTGTTTCGTATCCCACTCGCCTTTGATATGACTGATCACGAGAGCGGAATCTTCAAAAACACTTAAACTTAATCCTTAGGTTAATAGCTGCTCGAAGACCCATAATGCATGCTTCATACTCCGCCATGTTGTTGGTGCAGTTGAAACATAGTCGGGCGGTGAATGGAGTATGAGAGCCTTCAGGAGATATGATCATGGTGCCAATGCCATTACCCAAAGCGTTTGAAGCTCCATCAAATTACATGGACCATCAGGATCCTTCCTTAGGTCCTTCATCCGGTCCAGGTGTCTCACAGTCAGTCATTATCATGATATTCTCATCCGGGAATTCAAAGTTCATAGACTGGTAATCGTCCACTGCCCGATGTGCCAGATGGTCTGCCAACACACTTCCCTTGATTGCCTTTTGGGTTGTGTATTGGATGTCATACTCAGTCAAGATCATCTTCCATCTTGCTATTCTTCCCGACAAGGTAGGCTTCTCGAAGATATACTTGATTGGATCCATCTTTGATATCAATAGAGTAGTGTGAGTCAGCATATATTGTCTCAGCCGGCGAGCAGCCCATGCCAAAGCGTAGCAAATTTTCTCAAGCAACGAGTATTAGGTCTCGCAGTCGGTAAACTTTTTTCTTAGGTAATAAATAGCATGCTCTTTTCGGCCAGACTCGTCATGCTGCCCCAGTACGCACCCCATTGAATTATCGAGTATTGTCAAGTATAAGATCAAAGGTCTCCTGTGATCGGTGGAAATAGAACTGACTGTTTTTTAAGCTGGTTCGTGAAATGTCGCGGTAAGCAAGAGTCGCCACCGTCTTTTATGTTCTCCAACAAGGAAAGGACAAAAGCACAACAAAATTCCTTTTCGAGAATGTTTCTCGGTTCGGGAGGTAGATTTATAGAAAGAGAAGGTGTTAGCACCCTTTCTATCTGTGGTTATCCACGAGCTCTTAGGTACTTGCTCACTATGTTTTCAAAAAATGTTTGCTTTTCAAGTGTTTTGTGGGTTTTGAAAAAGTTTAGTTTGAAAACTTCTAGGTAACTCTTGTATCAGTCCTCAAGAGTGTATGAAGTATTTGTTTGAAAACTTTTTGAAAAGTGTAGGTGCGAAAAGATGTTTTTGTTTTTTGAAAGAGCAAGTACCCAGGAGAAATCTACCTACTCTAAGGAATTAGACTGTGTAAGAGTCCTTTAGACAGTACTATCCCACTATTGAGAAGTAGGTAGCACCGTCGTTGGAGTTATTCGGGTCAATTCGATTATAGGGACATGTGTGGTCACTAAAGCAATAGTAGGACGCCTTAGCGGTAACCCTAATGTCCTAGATCCTTTTTATCTGAGGCAACCGTTTCGAGGCAACTGGATCTTTAGACAGGAGGGCGACCTCTAAAACACCCTATACTTGATGACCACCTCGAGGCAACCAAGTGAGGCGTACCCTAAGAATGGCATGTGCACGTGTGTCCAATTTCAGTTAAGATTATCTTGTACATGTATTTGTGAGCTACGGATTGATTTTATTTGTCAGGCAAATCTTGTCACGCATATTTAACAGTTAATAAGTGCGGAAAGTAAAGTGAGTAAAATTGAATCTACGCTATTACAAGGCGCGGGTATATACATCGTCAAAAACATAACCCGTTTGGAAAATAAGTGCGAGAAATTAAAGAAAGCGATAAAAGCCTAATTAACTATTACATTCTCGGAAACAGATACATAAATATGATCAAATAATGAATTAACATAAATATGCGCGCGAAAGAATTGAATCGGGACGTCCTTAGGGTTTTGATCCTTTTTGAGAAAAGAATTGAATTTTGTCCTTTTTGTTGCAATTAAATTAAATATTAAACCTAATTCTAATTAATTAATTGATTAAAAGAAAAAAAATGTTTTTTTGTGTTTTTTAAGGTCTTAATGAAAAATAAAAATAAAAAGAAATTAAAAGTCAAAAGAAGAACCTAATTCTAGATTGATTTATTTATTGAGAAAAAGATTTAAAAATTGTCCTAATTAAACAACTAAACTAATTAATTATAATTTATTTACAAAAATAATTATTAATAGTGAAAATAATAAATAATAAAAATAAACAATATTTTAAGTTTCTGATTTTTATTATGAAAAATAATTTATGAATTAATTAGATAATAATAATAATTATTAGAAGAAAATAAAAAGAAAGAAAATAAAAAAGAAATAGAAACCAGTGGGGTGTTGGACCCTTTTGGAGGTGTGAAGAAGCAAATTGGCCCATTAGGCTCAAGCCTTTGTTGACTTTCTGGACTTGTCCATGCTGGCTTTGACCAGGAGCATGGTGTCCATCCATCTTTGGCCATTGGATTGCTGTTAGTGGCCACCTGGCATGCTGGATGTCTTGAGGCACATGGTGTACCGCCCCTGGAAAGCTGCACATGAACATGCATAAGAAAATAGCAAATAATTGTTTTGGGGGGACCTGGGAATCGAACCCAGGTCCCAATGGTTCTTGGACAATGCATCCACCACCAGGCCACTCGCTTGCATTTGTTATAATGATAATGAGTAAAAATAATATATGAAACAAGTAAATATACTGTGCAAAACATAAAAACGCGCGCTCCTTTTGAATCATCCAATGGCATAGCACCACGTCCTCGTCTTCTTCATGAAACCTGCAGAAAACAAAATAGATAGCGGGGGTTTTTAACCCCCACAAACTGCAAATGCAAAAAATAGCGAATAGCTCCATGGTCAACATAAATTGTTCGCGAGGGTTGGGTTCAATTCGTCTTGTCCAGGCGGTTTCAGCCATATGCGTTAAGGGTCCCAATTTTTCCTATATAGCAAACCCCCAAATTCAAAGTTTGAAAACCCTAGAAAATGTCCGTGGTGATTTCTATTTCAGGGCGTTTTAATCTAATTGAATCACACCAAAAGCTTCACCTGAGTTCTATGAACACAAAACAATCAACAAAAGATGTTAAAAATGCATGAATCGATGATTATGATTTTGGAAAGAAGTGGTAAACCGTGAGCCTGTTCTTGCGCGCTTCTTGAGCTTTAAGGCTTGTTTTTTATTGCAATGTGTTCCTGGGGATCCCTGTAATGTGTTAGAAACAATGGAAAGCTTTGAATCGTGCTGGAATGCCAAAAACAGTTTTCACTTTTTCTTGACTTTTTTTCAATATTGCATATGGTTTCTGCAGCAGTTTTTCACGTGTATAGCATTAGGGTTCACTTCTGTATATGTAATGGAATGAAACTAGGGTAAATCTTGCACAAGAAATCCCTTGCATTGATGTTTCAATTTTTGAAAATCAAATATTTTTCAATCTTTTTGATTGAGAAAACTTTCCAAACATGGAGATTTTTGTCCCCTTGATGTGCACACGAATTTGCCAGCTCATATTGGTCATATTTTCTTCATAAAAAGATTTGAAAACCATATCTTTGAATTTCCTACATTTTAAATCAATTAAATGAATTAATATTAATAAAAAATTCAATTAATTAATTAAAAATAAGAAAATAAATCAATTTAAGCTCAATGGGTCGTGCATAATCCTTGGACAAAGTTTCAAGAAGGAATTTGAGGCCCATTAGCAAAAATGATGTGTTTTGAGCAAAGTTGACTTTTGCAAATTCACAAAAATTTCCCAACTTCTCCAATGCATATCTTGCTCAATTTTGATCATATGAACATGTTCTTAGACATTTTGGAAAGGTCTTGAAGTCCTCTAACCAATGCCTTTGGTCCCATGTCATTTGGATTCACCAATATCAAGTTATGGTCTTTAACTTAAAATGCCTTTTTTTTACTTTTGAAATTGACCTATAATGTAGAAATTGATAACTTTTTGTGAGAGCATTTCTTGGACTTGAAATATGAAGATGAGTTGTAGGAAATGTCATCCCCTTCAAAATGAGCATTGGATGGGACTTTTCTGATGAACCATGAAAACGTTATGCCCTGGTCAAGTTACAGTTGACTTTTCTACTGTCCAAAAATAGCAACTTTTGGCATCTTGATGATTTTTGAGCCATGCTTGAGGAATCATGATCAAGACATGATCAAATGATGATTGTGAGCTCAAAATAAGATGTTGGCCAAAAATTCTGACTTTTGACTGTAAAATGACCATTTTACCCCTGCAGTTGACTGTTGAGCAAATAGGCTTTTTGACTGTGCAAACTGGCATTGTGAATCTTAAAACTTGGCATGTAGATGCTTGATAATGTATAGAGGCCTATGGGACTTGATTGAGCCATTGAAAACCTTAAATTCCTTGCAAGAACAAAAACCCTAATTTTGACTGGCTTAGAAGATGGTTTGACTGTGCAACCCCTTGAGAAATCTTGAGCCATTTGAATATGATTCTTGACAAATCATGAAGAATATGGGAGGGAAAATTTTGGGATACAATAGTTGCCCCTGTTAAATCTTTTTAAACCTGAGGATGTAGATTGGCTTGCGTGCCTTTCGTGATCCGGAGGTGGAAGATGATTGAACACTAGAGTACCCAGAAATTTGCACTCTCATAGTGGAGTATCATCAATGTGATGTCGGGAATGGGCTTACAGATGCCATTTAGAGATATGATGGAGAGGAGGATGGGCTTATAGATGCCATCTGGAAATGTGACAGAATCTTGCCGGGAATGGACTTATAGATGCCATTTGGAAGTGTAATGGATGGATGGGCTCATAGATGCCATCTGGAGATCGTCTGTTGAATTATAATTTTGTAAGTTGAAAGGGGGAACCTGTGTAGGGTTGCCTGATGATGAGCTCGTGTAAAACTGCATTTCGGAAGGAAGAAAACCCGTGTAGGGTTGACTGATGACGAGTGCGTGTGAAACTGCATCTTGGAAAGAAGGAAACCTGTGTAGGGTTGACTGACGATGAGCCTGTGTGAAACTGCATCTTTGAAGGAAGGAAACCTGTGTAGGGTTGACTGACGATGAGCCCGTGTGAAACTGCATCTGGAATTGAGAAGGGAACTTGTGTAGAGTTTCTTGATGACGAGTCCGTGTAAAACTACGTCTGGAGTTGAGAAGGAAACTTGTGTAGAGTTTACTAATGACGAGTCCGTGTAAAAATACGTCTGGAGTTGAGAAGGAAACCTGTGTAGAGTTTCTTGATGACGAGTCCGTGTAAAACTGCATCTTTGGAAAGAGAGAACCTGTGTAGGGTTTCTTTGACGACGAGTCTGTGTAAAACTTCATCTTTGGAAAGAGAGAACCAGTGTAGGGTTTCTTTGATGACGAGTCCGTGTAAAACTACGTCTGGAGTTGAGAAGGAAACCTGTGTAGGGTTTACTGATGACGAGTCCGTGTAAAACTACGTCTGGAGTTTAGAAGGAAACCTGTGTAGGGTTTCTTGATGACGAGTCCGTGTAAAACTACGTCTGGAGGGAGAGAACATGTGTAGGGTTTCTTCGGGATAAGTTCGTGTAAAACTTCAGGATGAATCGGGGTAAGGTTACTTCGGGATAAGTTCGTGTAAAACTTCTGGAGGAACCGGGGTAAGGTTACTTCGGGATAAGTCCGTGTAAGACTTCTGGATGAACCGGGGTAAGGTTACCTTGGGATAAGTTCGTGTAAAAGTTTAGGAGGAACCGGGGTAAGGTTACCTTGAGATAGGTCCGTGTAAGACTTTTTCTGAAAGAAAAGGAACCGGTGTAGGGTTACTTTGATGATAAGTCTGTGTAAGACTTCTTCTGAAAGAAAAGGAACCGGTGTAGGGTTACTTTGATGATAAGTCCGTGTAAGACTTCTTCTGAAAGAAAAGGAACCGGTGTAGGGTTACTTTGATGATAAGTCCGTGTAAGACTTCTTCTGAAAGAAAAGGAACTGGTGTATGGTTGCTTTGATGATAGGTCCGTGTGAGACTTCATCTGAAATTGAGAAGGAACCGGTGTAGGGTTGCCTGTGGAGGGTGAGTCCGTGTAAGACTTCGTCTGAAAATTGAGAAGGAACCGGTGTAGGGTTTCCTATTGATGAGCCCGTGTAAGACTACATCTGAGATTGAGAAGGAACCGGTGTAGGGTTGCCTAAGGATGAGTCCGTGTAAAACTACATCTTGGAGAGAGAAGGAACCAGTGTAGGGTTGCTTCATGATGATCAAGTAGATAATTGCCCTGTTTGGTTTCAGGTATTAACCCACGACCAGTCGTCCACAAAATTTTCCTGGCTTGTTACCAGTGTTGATCTGGAACTGCAAAGGTAGATGGTAATCATCCTTTGATTGACCTTTTCCTGAAAAGGCAAAGTATTAGTTGTATGCAATGTCATGATGTATGAAATGCATGATGTCATGATGTTCTAAAAAATAAATGAGATTGTGTCGTATGCACTTCATCATGTATGTAAATAGGAGGTATGAAATGTGATATGTTTATGAATGTATTTTCGTCTGGGAAAATAAATCCTTGACGAATGCCGGGAAGTTTGTTGAATCCTGGGCTGATGTTGAAGAGTAGAGTTCTTCGTTTCCGCTAGGGATGATGATTGCAAGAATAAGCCGGTAGGAGAAGATGACTTTGTTGAGGAATAAACTTGTTGAAGAGATTACTCTGCGGGGAATTACTCTGTGGGAAGAGATACTTTGTTGAGATTTTGGTGATAACTCCGCTGGGGATTCCGTTGATAAGTTTTGTTGAGGAATTTGATGAACTCCGCCGGGGATAGGACGAACTTCGCCGATGACGATCTTTCTGTTTGTAATTAGCTAAGGATAACCCAGTTATAAGCTCTGGTTGGGAATAACCTTTGAACATGGTCGGGGGAGAGGCTTTTGCACTCTACGGGGGACAAGCTTCCAGAATCTACTGGGGATAAGCTTCCAGAATCTACTGGGGAGGAGGATTCAACTCTCCTGGGGAAACTTTTGAACTGTACTGGGGAAGTGGATCCACTGGGATGTCTTGTATTCCGCTGGGGAACAATCTTATATTAAGACTGCTGGGGATGCTTGCTTAAGAACATCTGCATACTCCGCTGGGGAATGTTGAGCTCTTCTGGGGATACCCAACTTCCTTAGGGATGACAGTAGACTAACTCTGCTTAGGGAGAGTATTGCTGACTTGCTAGGGATTACTGTGCCTTTTCGGGCTGGTGGGAGACCAACTCTGCTGGGAGAGGGTATGGCCGAATCTTGCCTTACTCTGCGGGGAGTGAAAGTGTCTTGGTCATATTCTTCAGCTGAATCTACCTTGTACCTGGTGAGCAAAGCAGCTGTATAGTTCGGACAATTCTTATTGCCCCAGTTTCTGCGGGAGAAGGTACCTGTGGAGGTGCTTGATGACTGCCGATTTGACAAATCTTCTTCTGGTAGGCAAGTGACGAGATGACGGGACATAGTCGTACGCTTTTGATCCCAAATTTTTGCCTGGACCGCCCTTTCGGGTTTTCAGTCCACCGGGATACCCTTTTTTGCCCAAGTCGCCTTTTCAGGTTTTCGACTTGCCGGGTGTATAGATTTTTTCATTTTCATCCCTTATTTTTGCCCGAACCCTTTTGGTTCGGCGGGAAGCCCTTATTTTTGCCTAGGTGTGTCAACCTAGCGGGTCTTTGATTATGCGTAGTATTTTTCGACTATGTCCATGCTCTCGGAGTGCAGGGAGTTGTCACTGTCAGTAGCGTTGCATTGCCCTACTACCAGAAGATGTTTGATCGTGCAAGATTCGTTGTCGGAATTCATGTCCAATGCCCCAAGTGGCTCAGGCGGAGGTTTGCCCCTGGCTGTTTGGCATTTTGAGAGATTCTCCGAATCTTGATTGGACTGCCCCAGATGATAGACCATGATCATGTCTGCCCCTTGGTTGGAAGTGTTTCTTCCACTTGAGATGACCTTTTGTGTTGAGAAGGTTCTTTGTTCATTAGATATTCGTCGTGCGAATTTCTCTGCTGTTCGAACAAATAATCATATGCAAACAATGTTATCTTAAGAATGCAAAGTTTATGTCTGTCTTGAAGTTTTTGAAAATGCATTTTTCAGTAAAACAAGCAAATTTTGTAAAATGTGATGTCAACTCAAGATTTTACAGCGAGCCCTAAGGAGTTGTAACAGTATGCTTTCGAACTAACCCATGCTTCAGCTAGGACTTTTAAGGGTTATAACGTAGCCTGGTTCACGGTTTTAAGAAACAAAGGATAAAGGCTCAAATTTATTTGTACCCACCCGCTCTTCGTGATGTTCTTCAAACCTAAACTCGGTTGATCGTGCGTTAGACCTTGTTTGAGTCTTTGCTTTGATATACCAGTGATGGTTCGAATATTGGCAATTTATTTTGAATAGGCAGTCATTTCTTTTTTGTTGAGGGTTTGTAGGACCTCTTTCTTTTTTATTTCATTATCCCTGTTTTTTGCCTGAACTGTTTCTTTTTGTGATTAGTCAGCGGGATGCCCCAGTTTTGTAAGTCTCCTTCATAGGTTTTGACTTAATGGGCTTTTATTTCTGAGAGATAATGACTGTCTGTCTTTATGATTATTCGGAACCATCACTATCTTTTGTTTTGTAAGGACTCCTTTGGTGCCATTCGTTGTGCACTTGGATCAACTGAGAGAACTACCTTGCCCCAGGTTATGATTAAGGGTTTTAATTTGTGCAAAAAGAAAAACTCCTACTTCTTTGGCTCAAAGGGGTTGGCGAGGGATTATCTTCCTTATAACTCCACTATTTAGGATTTGAAACAATGCCTGTACCTCATCAGCGGGGTCTGTTCAAAAGCATATTGTCGATTTTGGTATCATTTTCGTCATCCTCCCTCAAGAGGCTTAGAATTTGTAATTGAGAATTGAACATAAAAAATAAAAGCAATTTTAAGCATAGTAAACACAATTACTTCAAAACAGACACGTGTAATGCATTAATGAAATAACAACGTTTGACATGAATAAATGTTTGAATAATCAAAGAAAAATACAACTTGGACATTCGAATGAACAAAAGTTTTTTTTTCAATCCTAGCCATGCTTTGGCAAGGGAGCAGTGATCACATTAGGAGTCTCAGCAGGCTCGAATTCGATCTCCTTAGCATCGATCATATTCTGGATCTTGTATTTCAGCGCCCAACAATCCTCAGTATCGTGCCCCGGGCTATCGGAATGATAAGCACACCTCGCATCTGGGTTGTAGCTTGGAGAAGAAGTCTTAGGATTTGCAGGAGGGTTTATCACATCAATCAGATTCATCTTCAACATGTACTGCAGTGCTTGTGACAATGGCATGTTGATGCTGGTGAACTGTCTTTTAGGCTCGTCTGGCCTTTGTTGATTTCCCTTTTGCTGTTGTCGGCGTGGTGTCGAACCAGAGATCAGGACTACCCTTGCATGTTGGTCACGACGACTCTTTTGACTGTATGCAGCATTGGACTCTTTCTTCCCTGTGTAAGGCTTTTTCTGAGTGTCAGAAGGTGTGGCTTCTTGAATCTTCCCAGCCTTGATACCAGCTTCTATCCTCTCACCAGTTAAGATCAGATCTGTGAACCCAGCAGAAGAATTCCCAATCAGATGGTTGAAGAATGGACCAGACAGGGTCCCCAAGAACATGTCCACAAGCTCACGGTCCGTCAAAGGTGACTGCACCCTTCCAGCCAGGTCTCTCCACTTCTGAGCATATTCCTTGAATCCTTCACCCGTCCCAAGTGACATACCCTGGAGTTGGGTACGCGTAGGAGCGAGGTCGGAATTATATTGATACTGCTTGTAGAACGCAGTAGCCAAGTCCTCCCAGTTACGAATACTGACTCTATCCAGTTGGTAGAACCATTCGAGTTGAGTCCCTGAAAGACTTTCCTGGAAGAACTGGATCCATAAATTCTTGTCTGTAGTATACGGTTGGATCTTCCTCACATATGATCTGAGATGCAGCTTAGGACAGAAAGCCCCATCGTACTTCGCAAAAGTAGGTGCTTTGAATTTGTGTGGGATCACCACCCCAGAAGATAAACCCAGATCTCCAAAATCTAACCCAGGCACGTGTTGAATATCCATAGCACTTAGACGGTCCTCTAGTTGCTTGTACCTGTCCTCAGCAGGAGGGTACTGCTCATCATTGTAATATGTCTCGTTGTCGGAGACCACGGGACTAGGAGCCCTTCCCCCTTGGGGACTGTCTTTCCCTACAGAGGAAGTAGCCAGATCATCCTCATTTTGTAGTGCATTCCCAAACCTCCGTCCAGTGTTAAACAGCACAGTCCTTTTCTTCTTCTTCTTCAAAAGTAGAGTCTTCAATTCCTGTTGTCCTTGGGCTAAGCTCATGACCAGCTCTTGAAACTGGGCGTTCTGGGCCTGGAGGGCCTTGATTGCTTGCTCGGTAGTAGGTTCAGGATTCATGATGATTGCTGAAATAAACAGTGAAGAAGATTAAGCAACCTGTAGAAAAAGGGGTATCTGTAATGCAATGATATGTATGATATACATGCAATGTTTTCAAAGATCTCGCGGGGTAAACAAGAAAATTGTTAGAATTTGAATCTGGTAGCTTGATTGAAGGTACTTCATGTTGTTGAGAGTCCTTCTTCAAGAGTCAAAGCTCACCATATCGAGTGGGTCATAGCCCCTGACTCAAGTTACCGACCTTGGCTAGAGGAAAATAAATCCCCTTTGCCCCTTGCTAGACAGTTTGATTCATCATGACCTGTATCACAAACCCTTGAGATCCTTGAAATGGGTTAGTCCTTATGCAGGATGTATGCAATGGTATGATGGTATGATGTTATGCTATGCGTGGAGTGATGTAAGTAAACCCTGTTATAAGCCCAGATTAAGGACTATAAACAAAACCTGCAAGGCACTCATGTTGTCAGATAACTAGAATATGCAAGTAGTCAAGTTTTAGGGCACACAAGTCACACCAAAAAGCCCTTATAGTTTAGGCCAGCATGGAGTTTAGGTATTACCCTCTTGAAGTTGGTGGGCTCAAAACCTGTCCTGTAACACCCCTTCTAAATACCCCAATTAAAGGTAAAGATTAAAATCAGAGAAATAAAATTGCACGGAAGGGATGCCACAACACACATCACATTCCAAAGTTTTTAAAGAAAAACGGACAGGGTATGTTTGAAAGTATAAGCATTCCAACACAAAACAAACATACAATAAATATTTACTTCATTCTCTCGTGCAAACGCAACGGAGTTTCATAATTTCACATCATCTCCATTTATGGAGGAATCAAAACATAATTCAAGGCATCAAGCCATCATAATTCACATAAGCATATGTTATCAAGTCTCACATATACAAAACATCATATACACGAATAAGGATTACATACATCATAATCTAAATACAAAATAATCGAGTTCGACACTAAATAAATTCCCCCCTCATGTGTTACTACCAGAGCATCGACTCGACTCTAATCAAAATAAAACAGATTGCAATCCAATGCATCCGTTAACTAGCGCCTCGCGCTACCGTCCTCGGTACCTGAACAATGCCATCAAAAGCATTTTCCAACAGAAGGGTAAGAATTCCAATAATCATATAACATGTAATTTTAAGTAAATGAAATGGCAATAAATAAAGCAATACATAATGATCATGTTCATTTTATCACCTATAATATCCTTACTCAAGGAATCCATTTCTAACGCATTAACCATGTAAACCGATTATCCGAATACTCACATCCTTGGCACATAACCATAATTCAAACAACAACAACATTGGCACATAATCAAACACATCAACACACATACATAACATGCACAATTATGCATGTGACTCACAACACAACTCAACGTATGCGAATGCGGTACCGACTCGTGGACCCAAGGTTCCACCACCTATGTTTCCCTTCCGGATCAAGGTCACTACGTCTTTTCCCACAATAGGGTCACCATCTAGATATTGTGGACCCAATGTTCCACCACCTATGTTTCCCTTCCGGATCAAGGTCACTACGTCTATTCCCACACTAGGGTCACCGTCTATAAAATCATGTGAACCCACAGTTTCACCGTCTCTGTTTCAAGACCAACCATGCCATGCAATGTACAATATAACTAATGCATGCAATTAAGATTCACAATAATCTTAACATACACATACCATCAAATCCAACCAATGGAACATCAACTATTGTACATGCATGCATACATATAATTTAACAATCACAACGTCAAGTAAAATGTATACAAACAAGTTACTTACTCAACCAAAACATAAACCATCAACTATCAAACAATTCCAAATCGGAAAGTATATTTCAACATAAAGTCATCATCAATGAACCGGCATTACTCTCAATGTTACTCATCGCGATCGAGTCACCGGAATGTAACTCGAACGGTTAAATTCGGGATTAAACTCAATTTATTTCATTTCGTACTAAAATCGGGTCGATTCTTAAAAAGCCGAAATTTCGCAAAACAAACTTCACTACGTTAATCTACACGTCGAATTATGCTAGCACGTCAATTTTCGTGCGAATCGGAGAAAGTAGCTCCGTCGCCGAAATTACCGAAATCGGGTAATCAGCACATCAACGGGTTCAGAATTAAGTCGGCTAAATGTTTCTAATATTAATTTTAATTAATATAATGATTTAAGATTATATAATTAAAGTTTAATAACAAGACAGTAACTTTTGTATAACAAAACCAGAAAAAACTAAAAATTGGAACTGCTGTTAACACATACAAGCACCAGGGGAAAGAAAAGTCACGAAATCATGCCATAGTACATGGGACCGGTCGGTCCCTGTTTGAACTAGGGGGTGGGGCCGGCCGGCCCCCTTCTCCATAGGTGAAAAATCAAAATTTTCTTTCTCAGGCGGTTTGCTGTTCATGTTCATTCCAAATTTTTCACAGTATTTTTCTTAAATTCCTTGTTTCTTAACTAAGTTCATTCTAACTTCTAAACACTAAACTAATATCAATTCTAACACATATAACATCAATCTAAACCAACAAAATTATCAATTTCATCATCTCTTTCCCAATCTATACAACTCTCTAAAATCCTAATTTCTTCATCTATCAAAATCAAAACCCAAAACCACAAGTATATGAGCAAAGCAATTCAAACCCTTACCTTGGTGTGGGTTTTCTTGAAACAAGATGATGATGATGTTGCAACTCCAAACCTAGATTCCTTTCTTCTCTTCTCCTCTTTCTCTCTTCTTTTCTTTCTTCTTTCTATTTCCCTTCTTACCAACTATCCTACTTTCTATCTTATAAAACAAATTTTACTACTACTTACTTTCCTCCCCCTAACTTTCTAAAATTCTAATTTGGCCCAATCTATTTAATTCAAATTATATCATATAATTCTATTAAAACCATATTACATTTAATTAATATTTATTCCATAAAAACTAAATTATACCGATAAATCAAACGAAGCCAAATACACACCAAAATAATATTACTCAAAATATTATTTTATCATTATGAATATTTTTATTTCAAATAACCGAATTAACATTTTAATTGATATCAAATAAATATATTTCTTAAAATAGATTTAATTTGATGATTTCGGAAAAAAAATAACTTAAATAACATTTAATCAAAAATGGGGTGTTACAACTCTCCCCCACTTAAAAGATTTTCGGCCTCGAAAATTACCTCTAAACGAACAACTCGGGATAGGAATCCCGCATCCGACTTTCAAGTTCCCACGTTATGTTTACTTTGGCCGCTCCACCCCAAACAACCTTAACCAAAACAATTTCTTTTCCTCTTAATTGTTTCATTTTCCTATCATCAATTCTTGTAGGCAAAGCTTCCACGGTCAAATCATCTCTAACTTCCAAATCATCAACTTGCACCACATGAGACGGATCCGCAATATACTTTCGTAATTGCGAAACGTGAAACACATCATGCAAATTTGAAAGTGATGGCGGCAATGCAATCCAATAAGCCATACTTCCAATCCGCTCTGAAATCTAATAAGGACCAATAAACCGAGGTGTTAACTTCCGCGATTTAAGCGCCCTTCCAACACCCGTAGTTGGATTCACCTTCAAAAACACATGTTCATCCTTCTTGAACTCAAGAGGTTTCCTCCTCTTGTCATAGTAACTTTTTTGGCGATTCTGAGACACTTTCATCTTCTCTCTTATCAATTTGATCTTATCCGTAGCCTCTTGAACCAATTCCGGACCAACTATAGCACTTTCTCCCGTCTCGTACCAACACAAAGGTGTCCTACACCGTCTTTCATACAATGCCTCAAAAGGAGCCATGCCAATGCTAGAATGAAAACTATTATTATAAGTAAACTCAATCAAAGGCAAATGACTCTCCCATGAACCTACTTGATCCAAAACACAAGCACGCAACAAATCCTCAAGTGACTGAATTGTTCTCTCCGTTTGACCATTCGTCTGAGGATGATAAGCGGAACTCAATCTCAGCTTAGTACCCAAGGCTCTTTGTAAACCTTCCCAAAATCTTGAAGTGAAACGCGGATCTCTATCTGAAACAATACATGTAGGAATACCATGTAAACAAACAATCCGTTCAACATACAACTTAGCAAGCTTCTCCATAGTGTAATCCATCCTAATCGGAATAAAGTGTGCAGATTTAGTCAATCTATCCACTATGACCCAAATAGCCTCATGTTTACTCGGAGTCCTCGGCAAACCAGAAACAAAATCCATCGAGATATTATCCCACTTCCACTCGGGAATAGACAACGGTTGCAACAAACCCGAAGGCTTCTGGTGCTCAATCTTAGACTTTTGGCAAACCAAACAAGAATATACAAACTCAGCAATTTCCTTTTTCATGCTTGGCCACCAAAACAACTTTCTTAAGTCTTGGTACATTTTCGTAGCACCCGGATGAATACTCAATCCGCTTCGGTGTCCTTCCTCTAGAATCCTCTTTTTCACATCCCCCACATCGGGAACGCAAACTCTATCATGACATCTCAAAATTCCATTCTCATCAATTCTGAACTCTCCACCTTGACCTTGATTCACCAAAGTAAACTTGTCAACCAAAACCAAATCTGACTTTTGCCCATCTCTAATCTCTTCCAAGACACCACTAGTAAGCTTCATCATACCAAGCTTCACGCCAAAATAAGTCTCTTCGCACACCAAACTCAAATCTCGAAATTGCTCCAACAATTCCCATTCTTTAACCATCAACATAGACATGTGTAAAGACTTTCTGCTCAAAGCATCTGCAACCACGTTTGCCTTACCAGGATGGTAATTCAAACTGAAGTCATAATCTTTAAGAAACTCTAGCCACCTTCTTTGCCTCATATTCAACTCTTTTTGATCAAACAGATATTTCAAACTCTTATGATCGCTAAAGACATCGAATCTCGACCCAAACAAATAATGCCTCCAAATCTTTAACACAAAAACCACCGCTGCCAACTCCAAGTCATGAGTTGGATAATTCCTCTCATGCACCTTGAGTTGCCTCGAAATATACGCCACAACCTGCCCATTTTGCATTAACACACCTCCTAAACCCATCAAAGAAGCATCGCAATAGACCGTAAACGGTTCAGATGGTTTAGGCAAAATCAAAACTGGCGCAGTTGTCAACCTTCTCTTCAACTCTTGGAAACTATCTTCACACTGTGGAGTCCACACGAACGCTTGACTCTTCCTAGTCAATTGTGTCAACGGTAAAGCTAGCTTGGAAAAGCCTTTAATGAACTTACGGTAATAACCCGCTAAACCAAGAAAGCTTCGAATCTCAAAAACTGACTTTGGAGATTCCCATTCTGACACGGCTTCTATCTTCGAAGGATCCACAGCAATACCTCCACGAGATATCACGTGACCAAGGAAACTCACTTGTTCTAACCAGAATTCACACTTCGAAAGTTTAGCAAACAAATGATTTTCCTTCAGAATTGACAAAACAATTCCCAAGTGTTCGGCATGCTCTGCTTCACTCTTGGAATAAATCAGAATGTCATCATTGAACACCACCACAGACTTATCCAAAAACTCATGAAAGATTCTGTTCATATACTCCATGAACACACCAGGTGCATTCGTAACACCAAAAGGCATCACCGAATACTCATAGTGTCCATAACGAGTTCTGAACGTAGTTTTCTGAATATCACCCGCTTTCACGCGAATCTGATGATAACCTGACCTCAAGTCAATCTTGCTAAACACACACGCACCCACCAGCTGATCCATTAAATCATCAATCCTTGGCAAAGGATACTTGTTCTTAATGGTCACTTTGTTTAGCTGCCTATAATCCACACAAAGTCTCATTGTTCCTTCTTTCTTCTTCATAAGTAAAACTGGAGCACCCCACGGGCTCACACTAGGACGAATAAACCTTTTGTCAAGCAACTCTTCCAGCTGACTCTTCAGTTCCACTAGTTCCGACGGTGACATCCTATAAGGAGCCATCGAAACAGGACTAGTACCAGGAATTAAGTCGATGGAAAACTCTACCTCACGCTCAGGAGGTAAATCCGTAATCTCTTCAGGAAACACTTCAGGAAATTCGCATACCACAGGATAATCCTTTCTTACTCTACCATCTTCCAAAACCATACTCGCCATAAGCATAAACAACCCATCTTCATTCTTCACACTCTTCTCAACTTGCTGTGTAGACAAGAAAACCACACCATCTTTCTCGGACTCGAGAAAAAGAACAGCCTTAGCAAAACAGTTGATATAGACATGGTTGGCTTTCAACCAGTCCATACCCAGAATCACATCTATCTGATGCAAAGGAAGACACACGAGATCAACTTCGAAATCTCTTCCTCACATGCGCAAAGGACACTTCCAACAAACAACTGAAGTAGAAACTGAACCCATCGCAGGTGTATCTACCTCCATACTTCAATCCAAAGTAGACAATACAAGGCCCAATCTCTTGGCACAATCTAAAGCAACAAACGAATGCATCGCACCCGTATCAATAATAGCAACCAAAGGCACATTAGAGATAAAGCATGTACCTCTAATTAGACGTTCCTCAGCAGAAGTCTATGCTCCAGATAAAGCGAATACTTTTCCAACTTCTTTCTTTGGCTTTGGACATTTGGTACTTATGTGGCCTCGCTCACCACAATTAAAGCAAGTTACACTCACACCAACTCTACAATCCACCGCTTTGTGACCCACCCTGTCACACTTGAAACACTTAACTATCCCCTGGCGACATTCCATAGCATGATGTCCCTCTTTACCACATTTAAAACATTTGATTGGAGTAGTCACTCCCCCACTCGGACTCTTTCCACTACTTATTGGTCTCTTTCCTCTTCCATCATAAGGCTTAGGACGCATCTGTCCCTTACCCCTTTTCTCACTCAAGCTCTTGTAGTAAGCAGTGCTATCCCGACTGTCTTCGTCGTAGATACGACTCTTATTAACCAACTCAGAGAATCTTGTAATCTGCTGATACCCAATCGCCTTCTTTATGTCCGGCCTCAAACCATTAACAAACTTAAGGCACTTCGACCTCTCAGCATTAACAGTATTGTAGTGAGGACAGTATTTGATCAAATCTTGAAATTTAGCCGCATAGTCAGCTACCGAACCACTACCTTGTTTCAATTCCAGGAATTCAACTTCCTTTTTACCACGAATATCCTCCGGAAAATAATTCTCCAAGAATGCATCTCGGAAAATTTCCCAAGTCACCACAACATGCTCCTCCTCATACCTCTGACTAGCGTTGATCCACCAGTCTTCGGCCTCTTTAATCAGCATGTGTGTTCCGAATTGCACTTTCTGAGCGTCGGTGCAATTCATCACACGAAAGATTTTCTCAATTGCTTTTAACCATTCTTGAGCTTCCACCGGAGCATGCTCTCCCTTGAAAGTAGGCGGGTTGTTCTTTTGGAACTTCCCAAGAGCACGGAAAGCATCTTCAGTACCATCATGTGGCGCTTGATTCGTTTACGGCATCTGATTTATTGACCCCGCAAGCAACCTCAATGCCTCAGCTAAAGCATCATCATTCCTTCTACCAGCCATCTTCTGAACAACACAAAGTATTGATCGCGTTAGCCACACAATCAAATACAAGGGATTAACAAAATAAGACCTGACAACTGACCGACCATGCTCTGATACCACTATTGTAACACCCCTTCTAAATACCCCAATTAAAGGTAAAGATTAAAATCAGAGAAATAAAATTGCACGGAAGGGATGCCACAACACACATCACATTCCAAAGTTTTTAAAGAAAAACGGACAGGGTATGTTTGAAAGTATAAGCATTCCAACACAAAACAAACATACAATAAATATTTACTTCATTCTCTCGTGCAAACGCAACGGAGTTTCATAATTTCACATCATCTCCATTTATGGAGGAATCAAAACATAATTCAAGGCATCAAGCCATCATAATTCACATAAGCATATGTTATCAAGTCTCACATATACAAAACATCATATACACGAATAAGGATTATATACATCATAATCCAAATACAAAATAATCGAGTTCGACACTAAATAAATTCCCCCCTCATGTGTTACTACCAGAGCATCGACTCGACTCTAATCAAAATAAAACAGATTGCAATCCAATGCATCCGTTAACTAGCGCCTCGCGCTACCGTCCTCGGTACCTGAACAATGCCATCAAAAGCATTTTCCAACAGAAGGGTAAGAATTCCAATAATCATATAACATGTAATTTTAAGTAAATGAAATGGCAATAAATAAAGCAATACATAATGATCATGTTCATTTTATCACCTATAGTATCCTTACTCAAGGAATCCATTTCCAACGCATTAACCATGTAAACCGATTATCCGAATACTCACATCCTTGGCACATAACCATAATTCAAACAACAACAACATTGGCACATAATCAAACACATCAACACACATACATAACATGCACAATTATGCATGTGACTCACAACACGACTCAACGTATGCGAATGCGGTACCGACTCGTGGACCCAAGGTTCCACCACCTATGTTTCCCTTCCGGATCAAGGTCACTACGTCTTTTCCCACAATAGGGTCACCATCTAGATATTGTGGACCCAATGTTCCATCACCTATGTTTCCCTTCCGGATCAAGGTCACTACGTCTATTCCCACACTAGGGTCACCGTCTATAAAATCATGTGAACCCACAGTTTCACCGTCTCTGTTTCAAGACCAACCATGCCATGCAATGTACAATATAACCAATGCATGCAATTAAGATTCACAATAATCTTAACATACACATACCATCAAATCCAACCAATGGAACATCAACTATTGTACATGCATGCATACATATAATTTAACAATCACAACGTCAAGTAAAATGTATACAAACAAGTTACTTACTCAACCAAAACATAAACCATCAACTATCAAACAATTCCAAATCGGAAAGTATATTTCAACATAAAGTCATCATCAATGAACCGACATTACTCTCAATGTTACTCATCACGATCGAGTCACCGGAATGTAACTCGAACGGTTAAATTCGGGATTAAACTCAATTTATTTCATTTCATACTAAAATCGGGTCGATTCTTAAAAAGTCGAAATTTCGCAAAACAAACTTCACTACGTTAATCTACACGTCGAATTATGCTAGCACGTCAATTTTCGTGCGAATCAGAGAAAGTAGCTCCGTCGCCGAAATTACCGAAATCGGGTAATCGGCACATCAACGGGTTCAGAATTAAGTCGGCTAAATGTTTCTAATATTAATTTTAATTAATATAATGATTTAAGATTATATAATTAAAGTTTAATAACAAGACAATAACTTTTGTATAACAAAACCAGAAAAAACTGAAAATCGGAACTGCTGTTAACACATACAGGCACCAGGGGAAAGAAAAGTCACGAAATCATGCCATAGTACATGGGACCGGTCGGTCCCTGTTTGAACTAGGGGGTGGGGCCGGCCGGACCCCTTCTCCATAGGTGAAAAATCAAATTTTTCTTTCTCAGGCGGTTTGCTGTTCATGTTCATTCCAAATTTTTCACAGTATTTTTCTTAAATTCCTTGTTTCTTAACTAAGTTCATTCTAACTTCTAAACACTAAAATAATATCAATTCTAACACATATAACATCAATCTAAACCAAAAAAATCATAAATTTCATCATCTCTTTCCCAATCTATACAACTCTCTAAAATCCTAATTTCTTCATCTATCAAAATCAAAACCCAAAACCACAAGTATATGAGCAAAGCAATTCAAACCCTTACCTTGGTGTGGGTTTTATTGAAACAAGACGATGATAATGTTGCAACTCCAAACCTAGCTTCCTTTCTTATCTTCTCCTCTTTCTCTCTTCTTTTCTTTCTTCTTTCTATTTCCCTTCTTACCAACTATCCTACTTTCTATCTTATAAAACAAATTTTACTACTACTTACTTTCCTCCCCCTAACTTTCTAAAATTCTAATTTGGCCCAATCTATTTAATTCAAATTATATCATATAATTCTATTAAAACCATATTACATTTAATTAATATTTATTCCATAAAAACTAAATTATACCGATAAATCAAACGAAGCCAAATACACACCAAAATAATATTACTCAAAATAGTATTTTATCATTATGAATATTTTTATTTCAAATAACCGAATTAACATTTTAATTGATATCAAATAAATATATTTCTTAAAATAGATTTAATTTGATGATTTCGGAAAAAAAAATAACTTAAATAACATTTAATCAAAAATGGGGTGTTACAACTCTCCCCCACTTAAAAGATTTTCGGCCTCGAAAATTACCTCTAAACGAACAACTCGGGATAGGAATCCCGCATCCGACTTTCAAGTTCCCACGTTATGTTTCCTTTGGCCGCTCCACCCCAAACAACCTTAACCAAAACAATTTCTTTTCCTCTTAATTGTTTCATTTTCCTATCATCAATTCTTGTAGGCAAAGCTTCCACGGTCAAATCATCTCTAACTTCCAAATCATCAACTTGCACCACATGAGACGGATCCGCAATATACTTTCGTAATTGCGAAACGTGAAACACATCATGCAAATTTGAAAGTGATGGCGGCAATGCAATCCAATAAGCCATACTTCCAATCCGCTCTGAAATCTAATAAGGACCAATAAACCGAGGTGTTAACTTCCGCGATTTAAGCGCCCTTCCAACACCCGTAGTTGGATTCACCTTCAAAAACACATGTTCATCCTTCTTGAACTCAAGAGGTTTCCTCCTCTTGTCATAGTAACTCTTTTGGCGATTCTGAGACACTTTCATCTTCTCTCTTATCAATTTGATCTTATCCGTAGCCTCTTGAACCAATTCCGGACCAACTATAGCACTTTCTCCCGTCTCGTACCAACACAAAGGTGTCCTACACCGTCTTTCATACAATGCCTCAAAAGGAGCCATGCCAATGCTAGAATGAAAACTATTATTATAAGTAAACTCAATCAAAGGCAAATGACTCTCCCATGAACCTCCTTGATCCAAAACACAAGCACGCAACAAATCCTCAAGTGACTGAATTGTTCTCTCCGTTTGACCATTCGTCTGAGGATGATAAGCGGAACTCAATCTCAGCTTAGTACCCAAGGCTCTTTGTAAACCTTCCCAAAATCTTGAAGTGAAACGCGGATCTCTATCTGAAACAATACATGTAGGAATACCATGTAAACAAACAATCCGTTCAACATACAACTTAGCAAGCTTCTCCATAGTGTAATCCATCCTAATCGGAATAAAGTGTGCAGATTTAGTCAATCTATCCACTATGACCCAAATAGCCTCATGGTTACTCGGAGTCCTCGGCAAACCAGAAACAAAATCCATCGAGATATTATCCCACTTCCACTCGGGAATAGACAACGGTTGCAACAAACCCGAAGGCTTCTGGTGCTCAATCTTAGACTTTTGGCAAACCAAACAAGAATATACAAACTCAGCAATTTCCTTTTTCATGCTTGGCCACCAAAACAACTTTCTTAAGTCTTGGTACATTTTCGTAGCACCCGGATGAATACTCAATCCGCTTCGGTGTCCTTCCTCTAGAATCCTCTTTTTCACATCCCCCACATCGGGAACGCAAACTCTATCATGACATCTCAAAATTCCATTCTCATCAATTCTGAACTCTCCACCTTGACCTTGATTCACCAAAGTAAACTTGTCAACCAAAACCAAATCTGACTTTTGCCCATCTCTAATCTCTTCCAAGACACCACTAGTAAGCTTCATCATACCAAGCTTCACGCCAAAATAAGTCTCTTCGCACACCAAACTCAAATCTCGAAATTGCTCCAACAATTCCCATTCTTTAACCATCAACATAGACATGTGTAAAGACTTTCTGCTCAAAGCATCTGCAACCACGTTTGCCTTACCAGGATGGTAATTCAAACTGAAGTCATAATCTTTAAGAAACTCTAGCCACCTTCTTTGCCTCATATTCAACTCTTTTTGATCAAACAGATATTTCAAACTCTTATGATCGCTAAAGACGTCGAATCTCGACCCAAACAAATAATGCCTCCAAATCTTTAACACAAAAACCACCGCTGCCAACTCCAAGTCATGAGTTGGATAATTCCTCTCATGCACCTTGAGTTGCCTCGAAGCATACGCCACAACCTGCCCATTTTGCATTAACACACCTCCTAAACCCATCAAAGAAGCATCGCAATAGACCGTAAACGGTTCAGATGGTTTAGGCAAAATCAAAACTGGCGCAGTTGTCAACCTTCTCTTCAACTCTTGGAAACTATCTTCACACTGTGGAGTCCACACGAACGCTTGACTCTTCCTAGTCAATTGTGTCAACGGTAAAGCTAGCTTGGAAAAGCCTTTAATGAACTTACGGTAATAACCCGCTAAACCAAGAAAGCTTCGAATCTCAAAAACTGACTTTGGAGATTCCCATTCTGACACGGCTTCTATCTTCGAAGGATCCACAACAATACCTCCACGAGATATCACGTGACCAAGGAAACTCACTTGTTCTAACCAGAATTCACACTTCGAAAGTTTAGCAAACAAATGATTTTCCTTCAGAATTGACAAAACAATTCCCAAGTGTTCGGCATGCTCTGCTTCACTCTTGGAATAAATCAGAATGTCATCGATGAACACCACCACAGGCTTATCCAAAAACTCATGAAAGATTCTGTTCATATACTCCATGAACACACCAGGTGCATTCGTAACACCAAAAGGCATCACCGAATACTCATAGTGTCCATAACGAGTTCTGAACGTAGTTTTCTGAATATCACCCGCTTTCACGCGAATCTGATGATAACCTGACCTCAAGTCAATCTTGCTAAACACACACGCACCCACCAGCTGATCCATTAAATCATCAATCCTTGGCAAAGGATACTTGTTCTTAATGGTCACTTTGTTTAGCTGCCTATAATCCACACAAAGTCTCATTGTTCCTTCTTTCTTCTTCATAAGTAAAACTGGAGCACCCCACGGGCTCACACTAGGACGAATAAACCTTTTGTCAAGCAACTCTTCCAGCTGACTCTTCAGTTCCACTAGTTCCGACGGTGACATCCTATAAGGAGCCATCGAAACAGGACTAGTACCAGGAATTAAGTCGATGGAAAACTCTACCTCACGCTCAGGAGGTAAATCCGTAATCTCTTCAGGAAACACTTCAGGAAATTCGCATACCACAGGATAATCCTTTCTTACTCTACCATCTTCCAAAACCATACTCGCCATAAGCATAAACAACCCATCTTCATTCTTCACACTCTTCTCAACTTGCTGTGTAGACAAGAAAACCACACCATCTTTCTCGGACTCGAGAAAAAGAACAGCCTTAGCAAAACAGTTGATATAGACATGGTTGGCTTTCAACCAGTCCATACCCAGAATCACATCTATCTGATGCAAAGGAAGACACACGAGATCAACTTCGAAATCTCTTCCTCACATGCGCAAAGGACACTTCCAACAAACAACTGAAGTAGAAACTGAACCCATCGCAGGTGTATCTACCTCCATACTTCAATCCAAAGTAGACAATACAAGGCCCAATCTCTTGGCACAATCTAAAGCAACAAACGAATGCATCGCACCCGTATCAATAATAGCAACCAAAGGCACATTAGAGATAAAGCATGTACCTCTAATTAGACGTTCCTCAGCAGAAGTCTCTGCTCCAGATAAAGCGAATACTTTTCCAACTTCTTTCTTTGGCTTTGGAAATTTGGTACTTATGTGGCCTCGCTCACCACAATTAAAGCAAGTTACACTCACACCAACTCTACAATCCACCGCTTTGTGACCCACCCTGTCACACTTGAAACACTTAACTATCCCCTGGCGACATTCCATAGCATGATGTCCCTCTTTACCACATTTAAAACATTTGATTGGAGTAGTCACTCCCCCACTCGGACTTTTTCCACTACTTATTGGTCTCTTTCCTCTTCCATCATAAGGCTTAGGACGCATCTGTCCCTTACCCCTTTTCTCACTCAAGCTCTTGTAGTAAGCAGTGCTATCCCGACTGTCTTCGTCGTAGATACGACTCTTATTAACCAACTCAGAGAATCTTGTAATCTGCTGATACCCAATCGCCTTCTTTATGTCCGGCCTCAAACCATTAACAAACTTAAGGCACTTCGACCTCTCAGCATTAACAGTATTGTAGTGAGGACAGTATTTGATCAAATCTTGAAATTTAGCCGCATAGTCAGCTACCGAACCACTACCTTGTTTCAATTCCAGGAATTCAACTTCCTTTTTACCACGAACATCCTCCGGAAAATAATTCTCCAAGAATGCATCTCGGAAAATTTCCCAAGTCACCACAACATGCTCCTCCTCATACCTCTGACTAGCGTTGATCCACCAGTCTTCGGCCTCTTTAATCAGCATGTATGTTCCGAATTGCACTTTCTGAGCGTCGGTGCAATTCATCACACGAAAGATTTTCTCAATTGCTTTTAACCATTCTTGAGCTTCCACCGGAGCATGCTCTCCCTTGAAAGTAGGCGGGTTGTTCTTTTGGAACTTCCCAAGAGCACGGAAAGCATCTTCAGTACCATCATGTGGCGCTTGAGTCGTTTGCGGCATCTGATTTATTGACCCCGCAAGCAACCTCAATGCCTCAGCTAAAGCATCATCATTCCTTCTACCAGCCATCTTCTGAACAACACAAAGTATTGATCGCGTTAGCCACACAATCAAATACAAGGGATTAACAAAATAAGACCTGACAACTGACCGACCATGCTCTGATACCACTATTGTAACACCCCTTCTAAATACCCCAATTAAAGGTAAAGATTAAAATCAGAGAAATAAAATTGCACGGAAGGGATGCCACAACACACATCACATTCCAAAGTTTTTAAAGAAAAACGGACAGGGTATGTTTGAAAGTATAAGCATTCCAACACAAAACAAACATACAATAAATATTTACTTCATTCTCTCGTGCAAACGCAACGGAGTTTCATAATTTCACATCATCTCCATTTATGGAGGAATCAAAACATAATTCAAGGCATCAAGCCATCATAATTCACATAAGCATATGTTATCAAGTCTCACATATACAAAACATCATATACACGAATAAGGATTATATACATCATAATCCAAATACAAAATAATCGAGTTCGACACTAAATAAATTCCCCCCTCATGTGTTACTACCAGAGCATCGACTCGACTCTAATCAAAATAAAACAGATTGCAATCCAATGCATCCGTTAACTAGCGCCTCGCGCTACCGTCCTCGGTACCTGAACAATGCCATCAAAAGCATTTTCCAACAGAAGGGTAAGAATTCCAATAATCATATAACATGTAATTTTAAGTAAATGAAATGGCAATAAATAAAGCAATACATAATGATCATGTTCATTTTATCACCTATAGTATCCTTACTCAAGGAATCCATTTCCAACGCATTAACCATGTAAACCGATTATCCGAATACTCACATCCTTGGCACATAACCATAATTCAAACAATAACAACATTGGCACATAATCAAACACATCAACACACATACATAACATGCACAATTATGCATGTGACTCACAACACGACTCAACGTATGCGAATGCGGTACCGACTCGTGGACCCAAGGTTCCACCACCTATGTTTCCCTTCCGGATCAAGGTCACTACGTCTTTTCCCACAATAGGGTCACCATCTAGATATTGTGGACCCAATGTTCCATCACCTATGTTTCCCTTCCGGATCAAGGTCACTACGTCTATTCCCACACTAGGGTCACCGTCTATAAAATCATGTGAACCCACAGTTTCACCGTCTCTGTTTCAAGACCAACCATGCCATGCAATGTACAATATAACCAATGCATGCAATTAAGATTCACAATAATCTTAACATACACATACCATCAAATCCAACCAATGGAACATCAACTATTGTACATGCATGCATACATATAATTTAACAATCACAACGTCAAGTAAAATGTATACAAACAAGTTACTTACTCAACCAAAACATAAACCATCAACTATCAAACAATTCCAAATCGGAAAGTATATTTCAACATAAAGTCATCATCAATGAACCGACATTACTCTCAATGTTACTCATCACGATCGAGTCACCGGAATGTAACTCGAACGGTTAAATTCGGGATTAAACTCAATTTATTTCATTTCATACTAAAATCGGGTCGATTCTTAAAAATTCGAAATTTCGCAAAACAAACTTCACTACGTTAATCTACACGTCGAATTATGCTAGCACGTCAATTTTCGTGCGAATCAGAGAAAGTAGCTCCGTCGCCGAAATTACCGAAATCGGGTAATCGGCACATCAACGGGTTCGGAATTAAGTCGGCTAAATGTTTCTAATATTAATTTTAATTAATATAATGATTTAAGATTATATAATTAAAGTTTAATAACAAGACAATAACTTTTGTATAACAAAACCAGAAAAAACTGAAAATTGGAACTGCTGTTAACACATACAGGCACCAGGGGAAAGAAAAGTCACGAAATCATGCCATAGTACATGGGACCGGTCGGTCCCTGTTTGAACTAGGGGGTGGGGCCGGCCGGACCCCTTCTCCATAGGTGAAAAATCAAATTTTTCTTTCTCAGGCGGTTTGCTGTTCATGTTCATTCCAAATTTTTCACAGTATTTTTCTTAAATTCCTTGTTTCTTAACTAAGTTCATTCTAACTTCTAAACACTAAAATAATATCAATTCTAACACATATAACATCAATCTAAACCAACAAAATCATAAATTTCATCATCTCTTTCCCAATCTATACAACTCTCTAAAATCCTAATTTCTCCATCTATCAAAATCAAAACCCAAAACCACAAGTATATGAGCAAAGCAATTCAAACCCTTACCTTGGTGTGGGTTTTCTTGAAACAAGACGATGATGATGTTGCAACTCCAAACCTAGCTTCCTTTCTTCTCTTCTCCTCTTTCTCTCTTCTTTTCTTTCTTCTTTCTATTTCCCTTCTTACCAACTATCCTACTTTCTATCTTATAAAATAAATTTTACTACTACTTACTTTCCTCCCCCTAACTTTCTAAAATTCTAATTTGGCCCAATCTATTTAATTCAAATTATATCATATAATTCTATTAAAACCATATTACATTTAATTAATATTTATTCCATAAAAACTAAATTATACCGATAAATCAAACGAAGCCAAATACACACCAAAATAATATTACTCAAAATAGTATTTTATCATTATGAATATTTTTATTTCAAATAACCGAATTAACATTTTAATTGATATCAAATAAATATATTTCTTAAAATAGATTTAATTTGATGATTTCGGAAAAAAAATAACTTAAATAACATTTAATCAAAAACGGGGTGTTACACGTCCTATCAAAAGTAACCGGGTTCTAAGGAGCTCAATATCATTGGATTGTTTTCTATATTCATTGTTTTGATTTAGCCACTGAATTGGCGATCAAAATATTCCAAGAAAACAACCCTCAATGAGTGTAGTATCGAGTTTCTACCAACTTCAGACTGCACCAAAGTCGGCCATCTCACTACCCCTAAAGAGGCCAGGATGGTCAAGTAAGGTTCCTAAGGTCAGTTGATGCTTCACGACACCACGCGGCGGCCCCGTACTCTCCTTGACTTGACTCAAGGGTTACCGGTACTCACCAAAGTGCCACATCAACGTAGCAACTGCTTCAACCGTGTCGGTATACCCCGCACAGTTCCCTCACAGTTTGTTGCTACTTCTAAAAGGTATCCCCCAGATCCGGGTTAGGATCTATGAAACTCCGATGCAAGCCCACAATATTAAAAGCAAACAAAGCAAGCAATTGAAAACATAAGAGTGGTCTAATCCTAAGGTACACCTCACTTATTAAAATCCCCAGCAGAGTCGCCAGTTCTGTGATCGGTGGAAATAGAACTGACTGTTTTTTAAGCTGGTTCGCGAAATGTCGCGGTAAGCAAGAGTCGCCACTGTATTTTATGTTCTCCAACAAGGAAAGGACAAAAGCACAACAAAATTCCTTTTCGAGAATGTTTCTCGGTTCGGGAGGTAGATTTATAGAAAGGGAAGGTGTTAGCACCCTTTCTATCCGTGGTTATCCACGGGCTCTTAGGTACTTGCTCACTATGTTTTCAAAAATTGTTTGCTTTTCAAGTGTTTTGTGGGTTTTGAAAAAGTTTAGTTTAAAAACTTCTAGGTAACTCTTGTATCAGTCCTCAAGAGTGTATGAAGTATTTGTTTGAAAACTTTTTGAAAAGTGTAGGTGCGAAAAGATGTTTTTGTTTTTTGAAAGAGCAAGTACCTAGGAGAAATCTACCTACTCTAAGGAATTAGGCTGTGTAAGAGTCCTTTAGACAGTACTATCCCACTATTGAGAAGTAGGTAGCACCGTCGTTGGAGTTATTCGGGTCAATTCGATTATAGGGACATGTGTGGTCACCAAAGCAATAGTAGGACGCCTTAGCGGTAACCCTAATATCCTAGATCCTTTTTATCCGAGGCAACCGTTTCGAGGCAACTGGATCTTTAGACAGGAGGGCAACCTCTAAAACACCCTATACTTGATGACCACCTCGAGGCAACCAAGTGAGGCGTACCCTAAGAGTGGCATGTGCACGTGTGTCCAATTTCAGTTAAGATTATCTTGTACATGTATTTGTGAGCTACGGATTGATTTTATTTGTCAGGCAAATCTTGTCATGCATATTTAACAGTTAATAAGTGCGAAAAGTAAAGTGCGGAAAATTGAATCTACGCTATTACAAGGCGCGGGTATATACATCGCCAAAAACGTAACCCGTTTGGAAAATAAGTGCGAGAAATTAAAGAAAGCGATAAAAGCCTAATTAACTATTACATTCTCGGAAACAGATACATAAATATGATCAAATAATGAATTAACATAAATATGCGCGCGAAAGAATTGAATCGGGACGTCCTTAGGGTTTTGATCCTTTTTGAGAAAAGAATTGAATTTTGTCCTTTTTGTTGCAATTAAATTAAATATTAAACCTAATTCTAATTAATTAATTGATTAAAAGAAAAAAAATGTTTTTTTGTTTTTTTTAAGGTCTTAATGAAAAATAAAAATAAAAAGAAATTAAAAGTCAAAAGAAGAACCTAATTCTAGATTGATTTATTTATTGAGAAAAAGATTAAAAAATTGTCCTAATTAAACACCTAAACTAATTAATTATAATTTATTTACAAAAATAATTATTAATAGTGAAAATAATAAATAATAAAAATAAACAATATTTTAAGTTTCTGATTTTTATTATGAAAAATAATTTATGAATTAATTAGATAATAGTAATAATAATTATTAGAAGAAAATAAAAAGAAAGAAAATAAAAAAGAAATAGAAACCGGTGGGGTGTTGGACCCTTTTGGAAGTGTGAAGAAGCAAATTGGCCCATTAGGCTCAAGCCTTTGTTGACTTTCTGGACTTGTCCACGCTGGCTTTGACCAGGAGCATGGTGTCCATCCATCTTTGGCCATTGGATTGCTGTTAGTGGCCACCTGGCATGCTTGATGTCTGGAGGCACATGGTGTACCGCCCCTGGAAAGCTGCACATGAACATGCATAAGAAAATAGCAAATAATTGTTTTGGGGGGACCTGGGAATCGAACCCAGGTCCCAATGGTTCTTGGACAACGCATCCACCACCAGGCCACTCGCTTGCATTTGTTAGAATGATAATGAGTAAAAATAATATATGAAACAAGTAAATATGTTGTGCAAAACATAAAAACGCGCGCTCCTTTTGAATCATCCAATGGCATAGCACCACGTCCTCGTCTTCTTTATGAAACATACAGAAAACAAAATAGATAGCGGGGGTTTTTAACCCCCACAAACTGCAAATGCAAAAAATAGCGAATAGCTCCATGGTCAACATAAATTGTTCGCGAGGGTTGGGTTCAATTCGTCTTGTCCAGGCAGTTTCAGCCATATGCGTTAAGGGTCCCAATTTTTCCTATATAGCAAACCCCCAAATTCAAAGTTTGAAAACCCTAGAAAACGTCCATGGTGATTTCTATTTCAGGGCGTTTTAATCCAATTGAATCACACCAAAAGCTTCACCTGAGTTCTATGAACACAAAACAATCAACAAAAGATGTTAAAAAAGCATGAATCGATGATTATGATTTTGGAAAGAAGTGGTAAACCGTGAGCCTGTTCTTGCGCGCTTCTTGAGCTTTAAGGCTTGTTTTTGATTGCAATGTGTTCCTGGGGATCCCTGCAATGTGTTAGAAACAATGGAAAGCTTTGAATCGTGCTGGAATGCCAAAAACAGTTTTCACTTTTTCTTGACTTTTTTTCAATATTGCATATGGTTTCTGCAACAGTTTTTCACGTGTATAGCATTAGGGTTCACTTCTGTATATGTAATGGAATGAAACTAGGGTAAATCTTGCACAAGAAATCCCTTGCATTGATGTTTCAATTTTTGAAAATCAAATATTTTTCAATCTTTTTAATTGAGAAAACTTGCCAAACATGGAGATTTTTGTCCCCTTGATGTGCACACGAATTTGCCAGCTCATATTGGTCATATTTGCTTCATAAAAAGATTTGAAAACCATATCTTTGAATTTCCTACATTTTAAATCAATTAAATGAATTAATATTAATAAAAAATTCAATTAATTAATTAAAAATAAGAAAATAAATCAATTTAATCTCAATGGGTCGTGCATAAGCCTTGGACAAAGTTTCAAGAAGGAATTTGAGGCCCATTAGCAAAAATGATGTGTTTTGAGCAAAGTTGACTTTTGCAAATTCACAAAAATTTCCCAACTTCTCCAATGCATATCTTGCTCAATTTTGATCATATGAACATGTTCTTAGACATTTTGGAAAGGTCTTGAAGTCCTCTAACCAATGCCTTTGGTCCCATGTCATTTGGATAACAAATCTCAAGTTATAGTCTTTGACTTAAAATGCCTTTTTGTTGACTTTTGAAATTGACCTATAATGTAGAAATTGATAACTTTTTGTGAGAGCATTTCTTGGACTTTGAAATTCTGGCTGCAGATACTCAATGTAAAGTTCAATGTTATGACACTGTATCTGACTTTCTATAAGACAGTAAATACAAAAACAGTAAAGAACACAGTCAATTGTTTACCCAGTTCAGTGTGCAACAACACCTACTCTGGGGGCTACCAAGCCAGGGAGAAAATCCACTATAAGAGATATTAATTCAGGAATAAACCAACCAATTTATCTCCTTCACTTAAGACCTACCCAATGCAACTTCAATCTAAGTACAACTTAAACCTGAGTTCCTACTCACTCCCCCTCAATCACAGCAGTGATACTTAAAACAATTGACTAATGATTTTAATGAAGACACTCTTCAAAACATACACTTAATTATGCTTCACAGCTTTTTAATCAAGCAACACAAACACTCTTGCTTCACAGCTTTGAGTGATACATAAACCTAACTTGACTTTGCTTCAAAGCTTTAGTCAAGAGACACAAAACACTCTTGCTTCAAAGCTTTGAGTGATACAAAACCCTTACAATTAAAACCTATTCCAAGTCACTTATCACAATGATACTTGCTTGGATTACAATAGTTAAAACTATACAGCTTCTAAATGATCTTCTGTCAAAAGGGATAAATTCCAAACAGCAGCCCTGTTGAATATATAGCAGCTGCTTCTTCAGTTAGGGTTTCCACAAAAAGCTAGGGTTAATTCCGTTTTGACCTTAAGACTTGGTCACAGGACTTTATCAACCAGGTTAGGGTTGAGCTAGGTTAACCCCAAGACCACGAGAGATTCTGTTCTGGAAAGACTGAGTCATTTTCCTGAAAAAACTCAGAATTAACCAAACTGCATAACTGTTAGTTCAGAACAGGATGTCTTAACATTTGTTATGACATCTGAAATCCTGTTTACTGATTTTGGTAAATATGATCATTTTGTAAAATGCTCAGATACACACTCATAAATAGCAACACCTGTATGACATTATTTTTCTGCAAAGGTACCTAATAAATCAGTACCTAATAAACTAGAATGTTATGACATCAGTCATGACATTCACACACCTGGTTTTACCAAAAATGCATGCCAATAACTAAACAACTACAAACTCCCCCTTTGGCAGATTTTTGGCTAAAGCCCCTAAGCAATCAGAGATAGATAGCAGCAGAATAAATATGACTGCAGAAAAATAGAGTCTAATAATGTCTACCAAAATACATCTCCCCCTCTTTAGCCACAAATGGGCCAAAGATACATGTTCTTAAAAGTTATACAGTCATCCAGAAAAAGTAATAAAAACAACAACTAAAATCTGAACACACTTGCAAACTCCACCAGGGACCAGCATCAACTCCACCAACCTTTAAGCACTGTCCCCTTCAGAGGAGCTAGTTTCTTCAGTATTGAGTTGATCTTCAGCAGCACCCTCTTCCCTTCTGTTTCCTTCAGCTTCCTCCTTTTCTAACCTGGCAATTAGGTTTTCTAGGGTCTTTTTCCTAGTCTCTAGCTCTTTGCAGGTCTCTTTCAATACAGCTATAACATGAGATGTTTTGGACTGAGTCTTTACAGATGATGTCTCAGCTGATGTTATGACAATATCAGGAGCATGAGATCCCTGAAACAACTTGTAGTGTAACCCAAGAGCAGGAGCTCTTTTGCAAGCAGTATCTCTTGCCACCAGGATATCAGGGTACTGTGCAAGGATAATTCCACACAGGAGGGAGGGAAAGGCAATAGGGCCTTTGACAGCAAAGCTACCAGCATGTTTTAGAGTTTGTTCAAAAATATACCTGCCATAGTCAAATTCAGTCTTGGTTCCCACAGCATAAATAAATCTCCCCAATCCTGTGGAGATAGTAGATTTATGGTTTGTAGGGACCCAGTTGGCTGCACCAATCTTGTGCAGGATGGCAAATTTCATGCTTAGTTTGCTGGCATTCAGCTTGCCTTTCAAGGGCCAGCACTTGACTTGTCTTGTTGTGATGGTTTGACAAACTTCATTGTCAGTGACTTCCAGTTCAGGGCAATCCTCATTTGATCTTCCAAGAAATTTGTTAATTTCTAATGGAGAGAAATTAACCCTTCTTCCTCTAACATAAACACATTCAAAGTCAGCTGACCTTCCATCAGCACATTCATCAGACAAGTTCACTATAAATTCCTTGACCAGATTTTCATAGCACTTGGTAAATTTTACCACAGTCTTCATCAGTCCAGCATCTTTGATCAGGTCCATGATTTCCTTGCAATCCATGGCATCATTGTTTAGTTCTCTTTCTAAAGTTATTCTCTTCAAACAAACATACTTCCATCTGTTGGCATTGTTAGGATGGTGAAAAGAGATGTTGTCTGTTGGGACTTCAGGAACTCTAGCAATTTTGCTGGAAGGGAGTTTCCTTCTGATAGAAATTTCTTCAGCCTCAATTTCAAATTCTGATTCCTCATCAGAATCAGAAGACTCAGGTTCTTTTCTCTTCTTTGTAATTGGTTGTCTACCAGTATGCACTTGGGCTTTCACCTTCCCTTTGGACTGACCAGTTTTCACATATTCTACCCCAGTTTTGCCTTCAGCCTTGGATTTCTTATTAGCAGGTTTCTCTTTGGTCATACATTGTGTAGCATTCTGATTACCCTTTCTTTTCATCATTCTCCTAGCTATGCTAGGGTTTACATTGGCAATTAGATCATTGTCTGAGTATTCCTCATCCACATCAATGACAGGTGGATCAACAGTCTTCTCTGAAGGGTTCTGAATGTTGTCATTTGGTGTCACAACATTCTCAGAGACATCTACATTTGCTTCAACATTTGGGCTTGCTGATCTCGATTTAATGGGACAGAAATCCCCGGTACAGAGTGGTTTTCGCTTAGTATTCTTGTAACAAGCCTAGCAATTGCTTGATGTACTTGAGCTGATCCTTCCCTATTTGGTACAGAGGAAGAAGGATGAGAAGGATTACCAGAAGCAGTAGCTTGAGCTCTTCCTGCATGCCTAGTTCTCAGCTTTTTGACTTTGGAGGGGTCAGTTGCCATTTCTCTGAGAGGAGTGATCTCTAGGACTTCAGAATCTAGGCATGTGGTGATTTCTCGAGAATCTTGGTCAGATGATGAAGATGAAGTGGTCGCCTTGGTTGAAGATGATGTTTAAGATATTTTGATTGACTTAGAGCACCAGTAGCAATTTGAGAGAAAACTTTGATTGAGAGAAAGGAATAGGTTGCAAAGTCGAGAGAGGTAGGAGGCAAATGAGAGTCTATTCAACTTCTTAATAATTTTGAAAGAACTGGAAAAACATATAATTAATCCACTAAAAATAGTCTTAACAAAAATAACTCCTTCAACCCTTGCTTTAAGCAAAATTAATTGCTATAATTTCTCATGTTGGCAAATACCCATCTCGCCCCTCAAGTTTTCAAGTTGATTTCCATCAAGAGCCTTGGTAAACAAATCAGCCACTTGTAGCTTAATGACACCATGTTCCAGTTTAATTGTCTTCTTCTCTACAAGGTCAATGTGCTTGGTCCTGCTATGCTGAATAGGGTTCTTGGAAATATTGTTTGTATTCAGATTGTCACAATACAATGTCACAACATCTTGTGAGACATTATACTCAGTGAGCATCTGTTTTGTCCAGATAATTTGAGAACAGCTACTACCAGCTGCAACTATTTTAGCACAGAGTTGAAAAGGCAATCTTTTGACATGAATCATAGCTCTGGCAGATTCCTGTATGATCCTATTTTTCCTTCTGTCAACTCCATTTTGATGAGGAGTTATAGGAGAAGAGACTTCATGACTCATTCCTTCTGAGAAACAGAATTTATTAAACTTGTTGTTTCCAAATTCCTTGTCATGATCACTTCTGATTCTGACAATACATCCTTCTTTTTGAGTTTTCTTGCACTGTTCTCTAAAAACTTCAAGGTTATTCACCACATCATAGACATATCTCTTTTTACCAAGCCTTTCAATTTGATGTTCACCATAAACCCTCCTTTTATCAATTTGCAGTCTTGGAATCCTTCTGACTGCTGCCATAGAGATAGTTCTTTTCATTCTTCTTAGATGAAGATGGCCAAGTTTATGGTGCCACAATTTCATCTCTTTTTCTTCTTTGGTAATAGAACACATAGTGGAGTTATTAGTGTTCTCAGGCTGCCACAAGTAACAGTTATCTTTAGATCTGATTCCTTTCATTACAACTTCTAGTTTTTCATTAATTACTAGACATTCAGATTTTGAGAAGTCGACCTTGAATCCTAGATCACACAATTGACTGATACTAATGAGATTAACAGTCAGGCCTTTTACCAATAGTACTTCATTCAGATTTGGAACTTCAGGGCAGTCCAAATTACCAACTCCTTTGATTTCACCTTTAGCACCATCTCCAAAGGTCACATAACTAGTGTTGTGAGGTTTAACATGATTGAGAATGTTCTTTATTCCAGTCATGTGCTTAGAGCACCCACTGTCAAAGTACCAGCCTTCCTTTGCAGAGACTCTCAGGGAAGTGTGGGCTATCAGGGCAGTAGCCTTTTTCTTCCATTGAGGAGTATGTGGTACCATTTTTGACTTAGGTTTAACACCTGAGTTTTGATTAGGGTATCCATGCAATTTAAAGCAGAAAGGCTTTATGTGGCCATACCTCCCACAATGATGACATCTCCATCTTTGGTACCTTTTCTTCATATGTCTCTGTTCCTGATGTTGAGAGTTGTGTTGAGACATCTGCTTTGACATTTGTTTATTAGACGTGATCTTCTTGTCTGCACCTGATTTCTTTGCTGCCACAAATCCTAGACCAGACTTGTTTCCCACAGTTTGTCCAACCTGGAGGATTTCTTCCAATTTGTCTGTTCCATTTGTCAGCATCTTGACAGATTTCGTCATCTGGTTTAGTTTTGAGTTCAACATTTGAACTTCCCTTTCTAGATGACTTATAGTTTCAAGGTCTGCCCTTTTTTCAGCCTCCAGCTTTATGATGAGTTTTGATTGTTTCTCATTTTGCACACAGACTTCAGTACTTCTGATACACAATTTCTTGTAAGTATCAGCCAGTTCTTCAAATTTTACTTCCTCATCACTAGTGTCACTTTCAGAGGTACAAACACCAGTTAGTGCAGTAACTAGTTTGGCAGATTCTTCTTCAGAATTACTTTTTGAATCATAGTCAGACCAGGTAACAGTCATTCCTTTCTTTTGTTTCTTAAGAAAGGTAGGACATTCAGCTCGAATATGCCCATATCCTTCACAACCATGGCATTGAATTCCTCTCCCTTGATTTCCCTTCTCTTCTGACCTTGGTCTTCTGCTGGAACTGTCAATGTCAGAGGGGATGTTATGAACATTCGACCTTGACTTTGGATCTATTCTTTTGATAAGTTTATTGAATTGTCTTCCAAGCATGGCTATAGCTTCTGAAATATTTTCTTCTTCATCCTCCTTGTTTTCAACATCCGTGTTGGATACAAGTGCTATGCTCTTGTTCTTCTTGTCACCATTTTCAGTGATCCCCATCTCAAAAGTCTGAAGAGACCCAATAAGTTCATCCACTTTCAACTTGCTGATGTCATGGGCTTCCTCTATGGTAGTTACCTTCATTGCAAATCTTTTAGGCAAGGATCTGAGAATCTTTCTCACCAATTTTTCTTCTGACATCTTTTCTCCCAATGCTCCTGAGGTGTTGGCAATCTCCAAGATGTTCATGTGAAACTCATGAATGGTTTCATCTTCCATCATTTTTAGATTCTCAAACTTGGTAGTCAACATCTGAAGCCTTGACATTTTTACTTTGGAAGTGCCCTCATGGGTAGTTTTGAGAGTGTCCCAAACTTCCTTGGCCAGTTCATATTGATGTACTAGTCTGAATATGTTTCTATCAATTCCATTGAACAAGGCATTTAAAGCTTTGGAATTACCCAGGGCTAACTCATCTTCTTCTTTACTCCAATCTTCCTCAGGCTTCAGACTGATTGTCCCATCTTTCTCAGTTATGGTGGGATGGTTCCATCCTTTGTCAGCAACTCTCCAAGCCTTTTTGTCCAGAGATTTTAAGAAGGCAGTCATACGAGGTTTCCAATAGTCATAATTTGTTCCATCCAGAATGGGTGGTCTATTTCCAAACACTCCTTCTTTGTCCATAGTGCCAGAAAGTGATATCCCTAGATCTCACCCAGTAATACAGGAAGGGTGCCTGCTCTGATGCCAATTGAAATTCTGGCTGCAGATACTCAATGTCACGTTCAATGTTATGACACCGTATCTGACTTTCTATAAGACAGTAAATACAAAAACAGTAAAGAACACAGTCAATTGTTTACCCAGTTCAGTGTGCAACAACACCTACTCAGGGGGCTACCAAGCCAGGGAGGAAATCCACTATAAGAGATATTAATTCAGGAATAAACCAACCAGTTTATCTCCTTCACTTAAGACCTACCCAATGCAACTTCAATCTAAGTACAACTTAAACCTGAGTTCCTACTCACTCCCCCTCAATCACAACAGTGATACTTAAAATAATTGACTAATGATTTTAATGAAGACACTCTTCAAAACATACACTTGATTATGCTTCATAGCTTTTTAATCAAGCAACACAAACACTCTTGCTTCACAGCTTTGAGTGATACATAAACCTAACTTGACTTTGCTTCAAAGCTTTAGTCAAGAGACACAAAACACTCTTGCTTCAAAGCTTTGAGTGATACAAAACCCTTACAATTAAAACCTATTCCAAGTCACTTATCACAATGATACTTGCTTAGATTATAATAGTTAAAACCATACAACTTCTAAATGATCTTCTGTCAAAAGGGATAAATTCCAAACAGCAGCCCTGTTGAATATATAGCAGCTGCTTCTTCAGTTAGGGTTTCCACAAAAAGCTAGGGTTAATTCCGTTTTGAACTTAAGACTTGGTCACAGGACTTTATCAACCAGGTTAGGGTTGAGCTAGGTTAACCCCAAGACCACGAGAGATTCTGTTCTGGAAAGACTGAGTCATTTTCCTGAAAAAACTCAGAATTAACCAAACTGCATAACTGTTAGTTCAGAACAGGATGTCTTAACATTTGTTATGACATCTGAAATCCTGTTTACTGATTTTGGTAAATGTGATCATTTTGCAAAATGCTCAGATACACACTCATAAAGAGCAGCACATGTATGACATTATTTTTCTGCAAAGGTACTGTTGTACCCCAAAATTTGCCCTCCCATATTCTTCAAGATTTGCAAAGTCAAAGCTTCAAAATCTCCCCAAGGGTTGCATAGTTCAAGGGCCTCCAAACAGTCAAAAACTAGGGTTTTGGGTTTGACAAAGGAAATGAAGTTTCCAAGGGTCCAATCAAGTCCCACATGCCTACAAACATGGTCAAGCATCCTCATACCAAGTTTCAAGACTTACAACACAAAATTGCATAGTCAAAAACCCTAATTGCCCTACAGTCAACTGCAGGTGTAAAATGGTCATTTGACAGTCAAAAGTTCAAATTTTTGGTCAACATCTCATTTTGAAGCCACAAACATCATTTGATCAATTCTTGATCATGATTTTCAAAGCTTGGCTCAAAAAGTCTCAAGATGCAAAAGTTTCCATATTTGGACAGTTGAAAAAGTCAACTGTAACTTGACCAAGGCATAACTTCCACATGGTTTATCATAAAAATTCCATCCAAAGCTCATTTTGAAGAGAAAGACATTTCCTACAACTCCTCTTCACACTTAAAGTCCAAGAAATGCTCTCACAAAAAGTTATCAATTTCAACATTATAGGTCATTTTCAAAAGTCAACAAAAAGGGACTTTAAGTCAAAGGCCATAACTTGAGATTGGTAAATCAAAATGACATGGGACCAAAGGAATTGGTTAGAGGACTTCAAGACCTTTCCAAAATGTCCAAGAACATGATCAAAGCTTAAAAATTGAGCAAGATATACCTTATGGAAGTTGGGGAATTTTTGGATATTTTGAAAAGTCAACTTTGCTTCAAATGTCTTAAAATTGCTAATGGGCCACATTTTCTTCCAAGATTCATCATCCAAAGCATATGCACGACCATTTGGCCCAAAGGGGATTTTTTTCATCATTTTTATTATTTATTTGAATTTTTAATTACAATTAATTCATTTAATTAATTAAAATGTGGAAAAAATACTAAACCAATGTAATCAAATCTTTTTATGCAGTACAATCACTCATGATTCACTCAAGATTCGTGCACAACTCAAATGGGGAAGATTGGACATGATTGGTATCAAATATGCATGGAAAAGATTTGAAAATATATGCCATGAAAATCAAATATCTTTCCATCAATGCAAAGGGTTTTTGGATCAAAATCTTTACCCTAATCATTCCATACATAAGCCAGAAGCAAACCCTAGTGAGAAGGACCTGAAGCTGCGCCCAAAAAGCCCTAGACAACCTTGCATTTTTTCAAGAAAATTCAAAAACTAAAAACGTGGTTCCAAGGCATTTCAGGGCAAGAAAGCTATCCTATTGCCTTCCTGAGACATCAAGGAAGCATCCTGGATCAAAATCACTGCCTCTAACGCAAAGAAACGGTAGAACGCAGTTACCCTATACCTGATTTTTTCTTTAATCGTATTCAAATCTACACGCCATATCCATGCATTTTTATTGTTGATTTATACTAATGAGTTGATTCTGAAGCTAGTAGTATGATTTAATTGAAGAATTATTGCATATATGAAGAATTGCCATGAACAATGCCTAGGGTTTCAGAAACCTTGAATTGGGGTTTCTCAGTTATGGAAAAATTGGAACACGAGACTTAGGCCATTAAAATCAGGACCTTCAGACGAACTCAATGCTTGGGTCGCGCCTAATTTATGATCCAGGGATTTCTATTCGCTATTTTTTGACACAGTATATAGTGGGGGTTTAAAACCCCCGCAATCTTGTTTGTTTTTGTTTCAGGAAAAACGCACCATTGGAGAAGAAGGTGATGTGTAGATCAACGAGTGGTGTATTCAAATTTCGCGCGAAAATTGTCCACTAACTCATGATTTGCATTATATTATTTGTTTTCTATACTATAACCAAAACGCGTGAACGGCTCAGTGGCAAGGCACGTTATTTGGTAAGCAACAGGACCTGGGTTCGATCCCAGGTCCCCCTCCCTTTCTCATATTATTTTCTATTCTATCTTCCTATGGAGCGTTATCTCCAAACGTCCACCATACACCCATAATCCACACATGCCACATGGCCACTGAGGGCAATCCAAAGGTGGAGATCTGATGAACACCATGGACATTGGTCAACGCACATGCACGCTTCCAGAAAAGTCAAACAAGGCCATAAACATTGGGCCTAAATTGCTGGAACAAAACCTCCACTTGGGGTCAACACCCCTTAGGGTTTGTGTTTATTTTCTTTTTCTATCTTTTTTATTATTTGTTTAATTTAATTATTTCCTCTTAAAAACTTTAAATTAATATTTTCATAAAACATAGAAAATAATAAAAATCAGAAAGTCATAAAAATAAAAATATATTTTATTTTAATATCTTTGTAAATAAATCTCATTAATTAATTTAGCTTTTTAAATTTAGGTTTAATTCGAGTATTTTTCTTAATAAATTAAAAAAGTGTAGAATTAGGGTTTTAAGTATATTTTTTCATTCTTTTTTTCTTTTTCTCTCACCATTATTAATTATTAATTATTTATTTTTGTAAATAAAACTTGCCATTAATTAATTAGGTTAATTCTAGGTTTAACTTTAACATGTTTTTTTAATAAATTAAAAATAGCTAGAACTAGGTTTTAATTTCATTTAATCTTCTCATTAAAAATTCATAAATACAAAAACTCAAAAATCTTTTCTTTTTTTATTTTAATTTAATTAATTTGTTAAATCGTAATTTAATTTCATTAAAAAGGGTCCAACGCCCTCGCATTCCCGATTTTAATTCTCTTTGCATTTTTTATTTCCTTTCTTTTAAATATTTATGTAATTCTCCCAAAGCCATGTAAATTCGGACATTTATATTTTTCGCACTTTACTTTATTTTATGTCAAATCGGGTCCTGGATTTAATTTGGCGATGTGGACCCGCGCCTTTGTAATAGTTTAGGAACTTTATATTTCTCGCAATTTTTTAACTGTTAATAAATTTGCATGCAAGAATGAATGTCAAAATAAAAACAAAAGCGTAGATCACCCATGACATGAACAAGACAAAATATCTGAAAACGACACACGAATCACACACCACCCCTAGGGTATGCCTCACTGTTGCCTTGCCCCTCGAAAGGTGATCGTCGAGTAGAGGATGTTTTAGTAAGTCCTCATGAGCCGGGAACCTGGCATGAGGGTAGCTTCTAAGGTGTCTTCCTATTGCTCTGGTGATCACCATGTCCCGAACCTCGAATTGACCCGAACACCTCCAACGGTGGTGCTACCTACCTCTCAATGGTGGGATGGCACTACTTTAAAAGGACATTTACACAGACGAATTCCTTAGGGTAGGTAGACGACTCTTGATACTTGCTCTAATTTCAAAAATACTTTTCACACCGACACCTTTTCAAAAAGCTTTCGAAAGCAATTTTTCAAACACTCTTGAGGACCGATACAAGAGTCGAACTGGAATTTTCAAAGAAACTTTTTTAAAACCCACAGTTGAAAAGCAAACAAACCATTTTTGAAAACACAAGTGAGCAAGTATCTAAGAGCCCATGGATAACCATGGATAGAAAGGGTGCTAACACCTTCTCTTTCTATAAATCTACCTCCCGAACCGAGAGCAATCTCTATAAGGAATTTTTCCTTGCTTTTGTCCTTTCCATTTGGAGAAAATAAAAGACGGTGGCGACTCTTGCTTCCGCGACATTTCGCGAACCAGCGTTAAACAGTCAGTTCCAGATCCACTGATCACAGAACTGGCGACTCTGCTGGGGACGCTTATAAAGTGAGGTGTACCTTAGGGTTAGTTCATAACTGTGTTTTCAATTGTATTAATTTGCTTGCTTTAAATTGTGGGACTGTCTTGGGAGCTCTATGGATCCTAACCCGGATCTGGGGGATACCTTCTTAGAAAGTAGCAACAAGGCTGTGAGGGAACTGTGCGGGGTATACCGACATGGTTGAAACAGTCTGCTACATTGATGTGGCACTTTGGTGTGTACCGGTAACCCTTGAGTTCAGTCAAGGAGAGTAAGGGGCCTCCGCGTGGTGTCGTGAAGCATCAACAGACCTTAGGAACCTTAATTGAACCATCTTGGCCTCTTTAGGGTAGTGAGATAACTGACTTTGGTGCAGTCCGAGGTTGGTTGATACTCGATACTACACTCAATTGAGGGTTGCTTTCCTGGAATATTTCGGTCGCCAGTTCAGTGGCTAAATCGAAACGATGAACAATGAAAGCAATCCCGTGATATTGGGACCCTTAGAACCCAGTTACTTCTAATAGGACAGGTTGAGCCCACCAACTTCAAGAGGGTAATACCCCGACCCCATGCTGGCCTTAAACTCTAAGGACTGTGGTGTGACTTGTGTGCTTTCATACTTGACTACTTGCATGCTTGTTATCTGACACTTGAGTTTCTTGCAGGTTTTGTTTATAGTCCTTAATTGGGACTCATAACAGGGTTTACCTACATTACCCCATGCATAGCATAACATCATACCATTGCATGTATCCCGCATAAGGACTAACCCATTTCAAGGATCTCAAGGGCTTGTGATGCAGGTCATGATGAACCAACATGTCTGGCAAGGGGCAAAGGGGATTTATTTTCCTCTAGCCAAGGTTGTCAGGGGCTATGACCCACTGGATATGGTGAGCCTTTGACCCTTGAAGAAGGACTCTCAACAACATGAAGTTCCTTCAATCAAGTTACCAGTTTCCAACTCTAACAATTTTCTTGTCTCCCCCGCGAGATCCTTGAAAACATTGCATGCATATATACACATTATTGCATAACAGGTATCCTTGTTGCAGGTCACTTACTTTTCTCGCTGTTTATTTCAGCAATGGCTTCCCAACAAGATAACCAGGACCTTCTTGCTCAAGAGACTCGGTTCGGGGAGATCCTCCTGAATCTATCCAAGGGGCAGGAGGAGCTAAGGACACTTCTCATGGAGACTTTAGTCAGGAACAACGCTGAGGACGAACGGCTGAAACATCTGCAAGCTGAAGTGGATGCAGTGAGAGCCCAGATGCTGGGGCAGGTGACTATCATCCAAGACTTAGCTCAAAGACAAGATGAGCTCGAGGTTCTCATCAACCAACTGCTTCGGGGTAACCAACTGGGGCAAACATCTAAGGTTGAAGGGCCAGCCATCATTCAATCACCTTTGAGACAAGGAGATAAGGGGAGAGCTCCTCAGATGGCTTCAGGGTCACGAACTCAGTAGCACCTTCACCAGCTTCAGCCAGACAAGCCCAGGAGGCAATTCACCCAGCTCAACATGTCGTTGTTTCAAGCTTTACAACGCCTGTTGAGGTTGAATCTGATCACGTTAAGGGCTCATCCCCAGAATCCCAACACAACATCTCCTATCTATGATCCCAATAAGAGGTGTGCCTACCACTCTGCCAGTCCAGGACATGATACAAATGAGTGCTGGGCTCTGAAGAACAAGATCCAGGACCTGATTGATGAAGGAGCATTGGAGTTCACACAAGATGGTCAGGCTGAATTTTTCTACCATCCCTTCAAGGATCACCATTTGAAGTGACAAGCCCTGAGATGGAAAAACTTTGGTTCATTCGAATGTTCAAGTTGTAATTTTCTTTTGTTCAAACATTTACTCATGTTAAACGTTGTTATTTCATTAATGCATCGCATACGTCTGTCTTGAAGCAATATATTCGTATTCACTATATGCAAATTATTTTCATATTTTTTCTGATGATCAACGCTCGATTAATAACTCTAAGCCTCTTGAGGGAGAATGACGAAAACGATACCACGATCCTTACAGTATGCTTTTGAACAGACCCCGCTGATGAGGTACATGCATTGTTTCAATTCCTAAACACTGGAGTTATAAGGAAGATAATCCCTCTTCAACCCCTTCGAGCCAAAGAAGTAGGAGTTTTTTTTATTTTCAAAAATTAAAAACCCTTTATCATAACCTGGGGCAGGGTAGTTCTCTCAGTTGATCCGAGTGCACAACGAATGACACCAAAGGAGTTCTTACAAAACAAAAGACAGTGATGGTTCCGAATAATTAAAGGCCGACAGTCATTACTTCTCAAAATAAAAACCCATTAAGTCAGAACCTATGAAGGAGACTTACAAAACTGGGGCATCCCGCTGACTGTAATCACAAAAGAAACAGTTCAGGCAAAAAACAGGGATAACGAAATCAAAAAAAAAGGGGAAAGAGGTCACACAAACCCTCAATAACAAAAAGGAATGACTGCCTATTCAGAATAAATCATCAATATCTGAACCATCATTGGAACATCAGAGCAAAGACTCAAACAAGGTCTAATGTATGATCAACTGAGTTTAGGTTTGGAGAACATCACGAAGAACGAGTGGGTACAAATAAAATTTGAGCCTTTATCCTTTGTTTCTTAAACCATGAACCAGGCCACGATATAACCCTCAAAAGTCCTAGCTGAAGCATGGGTTAGTTCGAAAGCATACTGTTACGAAAGGTATCCTGACTCCTTAAGGCTTGCGGTAAAATAACGAGTTGACATCACGTTTTACAAACATTCACTTGCTTTATGAAAAAGAATGCATTTTCAAAATCTTCAAGACAGACATAAGCTTTGTATTTCTGATATAACTTTGTTTGCATATGACTATTTGTTTGAACAGCAGGGAAATTCGCACGACGAATACCTAGTGAACAAAAGCACTTCCAATCAAGGGGCACGACATGATCATGGTCCAATCATCTGGGGCAATCCAATCAAGATTCGGAGAATCTCCCAAAGGTCAAACAGCCTGGGGCAAATCTCCACCTAAGTCACTTGGGGCACTCCATCAACGAATCTGGCCTAATCAAACACCTTCTGGTGGTATGACACTACACAGCAGCCAGGGGCACCTCCCTGCATTCTAAGAGCATGGACATAGTCGAAAGAATACTACGCATAATCAAAGACCCGCTAGGTTGACACACCTAGGCAAAAATAAGGGCTTCCCGACGAACCAAAAGGGTTCGGGCAAAAATAAGGGATGAAATGAAAAAAATCTGTACACCCGGCAAGTCGAAAACCTGAAAAGGCGGCTTGGGCAAAAATGGGTATCCCGGTGGACTGAAAACCCGAAAGGGCGGTCCAGGCAAAAGTTAGGGATCAAAGCGTACGACTATGTCCTGGCATCTTGTCACCTGCCTACCAGAAGAAGGTCTGTCCATCAATAACTACCAGCACCTCACAGGTCTTCCTCTCCCACCTCAGAAACAGGGGCAATGATGAGTTGCCCAAGCTATCTATTGGCTATGTCCACCAAGGTACTAAGATAGGTTCGACTGAAGAACAACCAAGATACCTTAAGTTCCCCAGAGAGTGAAACAGCAAATCAGTACACTCTCCCCAAGCAAAGCTATTATCAAACTTAAGGAAGTTGGGTATCCTCCCGCAGATCTCAACATTCCCCAGCAGTATATGCATTCTTAACAAGCATCCCCGGTAGTCTTGGTCTAAAGATTGTTCCCCGGCGGTATATCAAACATTCAGTGGAGTTACTTCTAATACATCTCAAAACTTCCCCAGGAGAGTCCAATCTAGTTCCCCAGGAAAGTTGGAATTCATCTCCCCAAGCAGTAAGCTTATCCCCAGTAGATTCTGGAAGCTTATCCCTTGCAGAGCACGAACGCGTCTCCCGGCTTTATTCAAAGAGTTATTTCCCTACCAGGATATAACTGGGTTATCCTCAGCCAAAAGCCACGGAAAGATCGTTCTCAACGAAGTCTTCTTATCCCCAGCGAAGTCTATTAACACTTCCAACACAACAAGGATATCCCAGCGAAGTTACCATCAACATCCCAGCAAAGTACCTCTCTTCCCACAGAGTATTGCTTCCCAGCAAGATCGCTAGAGTACTTTTCTCCCTGCAGAGTAATCCATTCGCCAAGTTCATTCCTCAACGGAGTCATCTTCTCCTACCGGTATTCTTGCAACTATCATCCCCAGCGGAAGCAAAAATCTATTCTTCAACATCAGCCCAGGAGTGACTTCCCGGCACCCGTCAAGGATTTTATTTTCCTAAAAGACAAAAAGATACATTCATAAACATCATATTTTCATACATTATAGCATGCACCTATGCATCATATCTCACAAATCTCATTTATATTGAAAACATCATTGCTTGATCCATATCATGCATTGCATATGACTGACCTTTACCTTTCAGGAAAGATTCAGTTAAGTTCTCAACTATATTTCAAGACCTAGACTGGTTCAGTTAAATCGACCCTAAGATTTTTCTGTTTCTTATCCAGTCAAAGGCCTTCTCTGGTTCAGTCAGATCGACCCTAAGATCTCCCCGTTTCTTATCCAGTTGAAGATTTCAAGACCTAGACCGGTTCAGTTAAATCGACCCTAAGATTTTCCTGTTTCTTATCCAGTCAAAGGCCTTCTCTGGTTCAGTCAGATCGACCCTAAGATCTCCCTGTTTCTTATCCAGTTGAAGATTTCAAGACCTAGACCGGTTCAGTTAAATCGACCCTAAGATTTTCCTGTTTCTTATCCAGTCAAAGGCCTTCTCTGGTTCAGTCAGATCGACCCTAAGATCTCCTTGATTCTTATCCAGTTGAAGACATTTCAAGACCTAGACCGGTTCAGTTAAATCGACCCTAAGATTTTTCTGTTTCTTATCCAGTCAAAGGCCTTCTCTGGTTCAGTCAGATCGACCCTAAGATCTCCCTGTTTCTTATCCAGTTGAAGACATTTCAAGACCTTGACCGGTTCAGTTAAATCGACCCTAAGATTTTACTGTTTCTTATCCAGTCAAAGGCCTTCTCTGGTTCAGTCAGATCGACCCTAAGATCTCCCTGTTTCTTATCCAGTTGAAGATTTTAAAACCTAGACCGGTTCAGTTAAATCGACCCTAAGATTTTCTTGTTTCTTATCCAGTCAAAGGCCTTCTCTAGTCCAGCTAAATCGACCCCTAACAGATTTTTCTGATAAAGACTCAGTAGAAGATATCCAAGATTCTCTCAGCGTTACTGTTGAGGTAGAAGTCGCCCAAGATTCTCTCAGCGTTACTATTGAGGTAGAAGTCGCCCAAGATTCTCTCAGCGTTACTGTTGAGGTAGAAGTCGCCCAAGATTCTCTCAGCGTTACTATTGAGGTAGAAGTCGCCCAAGATTCTCTCAGCGTTCCTGTTGAGGTAGTAATCGTCCAAGGTTCTCTCACCGTCCCGTTGAGGTAGTAACCATCCCTGGTTCATTCATCACCCTTTTGAAGCTCCAGATCCAGCTCCTGTAACCAGTCAGGACACAGAATCTGAAGACCAGCTCCTGTAACGGGTCAGGTAATCATTTTTCTTTTGCAGGTACGCAAGTTCTCGCTAAGGAATCTCTTACGCGATCGACACCCAGATGGAATCTATAAGCCCATCATCCTATCCATCAATCTCCAAATGGCATATATAAGCCCATTCCCATCATCACACTACTATGTGAGCGCAAATTTCTGGGCACTCTAGTGTTCAATCATCTTCCACCTTCGGATTAAGAAAGGCACGTCAGCCAATCTGCATCCTCAGGTCTAAGAAGATTGAACAGGGGCAACTGTTGTACCCCAAAATTTGCCCTCCCATATTCTTCAAGATTTGCAAAGTCAAAGCTTCAAAATCTCCCCAAGGGTTGCACAGTTCAAGGGCCTCCAAACAGTCAAAAACTAGGGTTTTGGGTTTGACAAAGGAAATGAAGTTTCCAAGGGTCCAATCAAGTCCCACATGCCTACAAACATGGTCAAGCATCCTCATACCAAGTTTCAAGACTTACAACACAAAATTGCATAGTCAAAAACCCTAATTGCCCTACAGTCAACTGCAGGGGTAAAATGGTCATTTGACAGTCAAAAGTTCAAATTTTTGGTCAACATCTCATTTTGAAGCCACAAACATCATTTGATCAATTCTTGATCATGATTTTCAAAGCTTGGCTCAAAAAGTCTCAAGATGCAAAAGTTTCCATATTTGGACAGTTGAAAAAGTCAACTGTAACTTGACCAAGGCATAACTTCCACATGGTTTATCAGAAAAATTCCATCCAAATCTCATTTTGAATAGAAAGACATTTCCTACAACTCCTCTTCACACTTAAAGTCCAAGAAATGCTCTCACAAAAAGTTATCAATTTCAACATTATAGGTCATTTTCAAAAGTCAACAAAAAGGGACTTTAAGTCAAAGGCCATAACTTGAGATTGGTAAATCAAAATGACATGGGACCAAAGGAATTGGTTAGAGGACTTCAAGACCTTTCCAAAATGTCCAAGAACATGATCAAAGCTTAAAAATTGAGCAAGATATGCCTTATGGAAGTTGGGGAATTTTTGGATATTTTGAAAAGTCAACTTTGCTTCAAATGTCTTAAAATTGCTAATGGGCCACATTTTCTTCCAAGATTCATCATCCAAAGCATATGCACGACCATTTGGCCCAAAGGGGATTTTTTTCATCATTTTTATTATTTATTTGAATTTTTAATTACAATTAATTCATTTAATTAATTAAAATGTGGAAAAAAATACTAAACCAATGTAATCAAATCTTTTTATGCAGTACAATCACTCATGATTCACTCAAGATTCGTGCACAACTCAAATGGGGAAGATTGGACATGATTGGTATCAAATATGTATGGAAAAGATTTGAAAATATATGCCATGAAAATCAAATATCTTTCCATCAATGCAAAGGGTTTTTGGATCAAAATCTTTACCCTAATCATTCCATACATAAGCCAGAAGCAAACCCTAGTGAGAAGGACCTGAAGCTGCGCCCAAAAAGCCCTAGACAACCTTGCATTTTTTCAAGAAAATTCAAAAACTGAAAACGTGGTTCCAAGGCATTTCAGGGCAAGAAAGCTATCCTATTGCCTTCCTGAGACATCAAGGAAGCATCCTGGATCAAAATCACTGCCTCTAACGCAAAGAAACGGTAGAACGCAGTTACCCTGTACCTAATTTTTTCTTTAATCGTATTCAAATCTACACGCCATATCCATGCATTTTTATTGTTGATTTATACTAATGAGTTGATTCTGAAGCTAGTAGTATGATTTAATTGAAGAATTATTGCATATATGAAGAATTGCCATGAACAATGCCTAGGGTTTCAGAAACCTTGAATTGGGGTTTCTCAGTTATGGAAAAATTGGAACACGAGACTTAGGCCATTAAAATCAGGACCTTCAGACGAACTCAATGCTTGGGTCGCGCCTAATTTATGATCCAGGGATTTCTATTCGCTATTTTTTGACACAGTATATAGTGGGGGTTTAAAACCCCCGCAATCTTGTTTGTTTTTGTTTCAGGAAAAACGCACCATTGGAGAAGAAGGTGATGTGTAGATCAACGAGTGGTGTATTCAAATTTCGCGCGAAAATTGTCCACTAACTCATGATTTGCATTATATTATTTGTTTTCTATACTATAACCAAAACGCGTGAACGGCTCAGTGGCAAGGCACGTTATTTGGTAAGAAACAGGACCTGGGTTCGATCCCAGGTCCCCCTCCCTTTCTCATATTATTTTCCATTCTATCTTCCTATGCAGCGTTCTCTCCAAACGTCCACCATACACCCATAATCCACACATGCCACATGGCCACTGAGGGCAATCCAAAGGTGGAGATCTGATGAACACCATGGACATTGGTCAACGCACATGCATGCTTCCAGAAAAGTCAAACAAGGCCATAAACATTGGGCCTAAATTGCTGGAACAAAACCTCCACTTGGGGTCAACACCCCCTAGGGTTTGTGTTTATTTTCTTTTTCTATCTTTTTTATTATTTGTTTAATTTAATTATTTCCTCTTAAAAACTTTAAATTAATATTTTCATAAAACATAAAAAATAATAAAAATCAGAAAGTCATAAAAATAAAAATATATTTTATTTTAATATCTTTGTAAATAAATCTCATTAATTAATTTAGCTTTTTAAATTTAGGTTTAATTCGAGTATTTTTCTTAATAAATTAAAAAAGTGTAGAATTAGGGTTTTAAGTATATTTTTTCATTCTTTTTTTCTTTTTCTCTCACCATTATTAATTATTAATTATTTATTTTTGTAAATAAAACTTGCCATTAATTAATTAGGTTAATTCTAGGTTTAACTTTAACATGTTTTTTTAATAAATTAAAAATAGCTAGAACTAGGTTTTAATTTCATTTAATCTTCTCATTAAAAATTCATAAATACAAAAACTCAAAAATCTTTTCTTTTTTTATTTTAATTTAATTAATTTGTTAAATCGTAATTTAATTTCATTAAAAAGGGTCCAACGCCCTCGCATTCCCGATTTTAATTCTCTTTGCATTTTTTATTTCCTTTCTTTTAAATATTTATGTAATTCTCCCAAAGCCATGTAAATTCGGACATTTATATTTTTCGCACTTTACTTTATTTTATGTCAAATCGGGTCCTGGATTTAATTTGGTGATGTGGACCCGCGCCTTTGTAATAGTTTAGGAACTTTATATTTCTCGCAATTTTTTAACTGTTAATAAATTTGCATGCAATAATGAATGTCAAAATAAAAACAAAAGCGTAGATCACCCATGACATGAACAAGACAAAATATCTGAAAACGACACACGAATCACACACCACCCCTAGGGTACGCCTCACTGTTGCCTTGCCCCTCGAAAGGTGATCGTCGAGTAGAGGATGTTTTAGTAAGTCCTCATGATCCGGGAACCTGGCATGAGGGTAGCTTCTAAGGTGTCTTCCTATTGCTCTGGTAATCACCATGTCCCGAACCTCGAATTGACCCGAACACCTCCAACGGTGGTGCTACCTACCTCTCAATGGTGGGATGGCACTACTTTAAAAGGACATTTACACAGACGAATTCCTTAGGGTAGGTAGACGACTCTTTATACTTGCTCTAATTTCAAAAACAATTCAAAAATACTTTTCACACCGACACCTTTTCAAAAAGCTTTCGAAAGCAATTTTTCAAACACTCTTGAGGGCCGATACAAGAGTCGAACTGGAATTTTCAAAGAAACTTTTTTAAAACCCACAGTTGAAAAGCAAACAAACCATTTTTGAAAACACAAGTGAGCAAGTATCTAAGAGCCCATGGATAACCATGGATAGAAAGGGTGCTAACACCTTCCCTTTCTATAAATCTACCTCCCGAACCGAGAGCAATCTCTATAAGGAATTTTTCTGTGCTTTTGTCCTTTCCATTTGGAGAAAATAAAAGACGGTGGCGACTCTTGCTTCCGCGACATTTCGCGAACCAGCGTTAACCAGTCAGTTCCAGATCCACCGATCACAGGTACCTAATAAATCAGTACCTAATAAACTAGAATGTTATGACATCAGTCATGACATTCACACACCTGGTTTTACCAAAAATGCATGCCAATAACTAAACAACTACAGACTTGAAATATGAAGATGAGTTGTAGGAAATGTCATCCCCTTCAAAATGAGCATTGGATGGGACTTTTCTGATGAACCATGAAAACGTTATGCCCTGGTCAAGTTACAGTTGACTTTTATGCTGTCCAAAAATAACAACTTTTGGCATCTTGATGATTTTTGAGCCATGCTTAAGGAATCATGATCAAGACTTGATCAAATGATGATTGTGAGCTCAAAATAAGATGTTGGCCAAAAATTCTGACTTTTGACTGTAAAATGACCATTTTACCCCTGCAGTTGACTGTTGAGTAAATAGGCTTTTTGACTGTGCAAACTGGCATTGTGAATCTTGAAACTTGGCATGTAGATGCTTGACAATGTATAGAGGCCTATGGGACTTGATTGAGCCATTGAAAACCTTAAATTCCTTGCAAGAACAAAAACCCTAATTTTAACTGGCTTAGAAGATGGTTTGACTGTGCAACCCCTTGAGAAATCTTGAGCCATTTGAATATGATTCTTGACAAATCATGAAGAATATGGGAGGGAAAATTTTGGGGTACAACATCTCCCTTCAACTGGTGGCATCAGAATAGGTGGCTCTTGTAGATACTCTTTGATCATTTCGAAAGCGGCCTGACATTCATCCTTCCATCTTACCACTTGATCTTTCTTCAGTAACTTGAAGATTGGCTCACAAGTAGCAGTCAGGTGTGAGATGAATCGGGCAATATAGTTCAGACGTCCCAGAAATCCTCTGACTTCTTTTTCTGTTCGGGGAGCTGGCATTTCCTGTATAGCCTTCACCTTTGCAGGATCTACTTGAATACCTTTATCGCTTATGATAAAACCCAGCAGCTTACCAGATCTCACCCAGAAGGTGCACTTGTTCGGGTTTAACCTCAACTTGTACAACTTCAACCTGTCGAATAGCTTCTGAAGATGGTCAAGATGTTCTTCCTCAGTCTGGGATCTTGCAATCATATCATCAACATATACCTCAATCTCATGATGGATCATGTCGTGGAACAAAGCAACCATAGCGCGCTGATACGTTGCCCCAACATTCTTTAATCTGAAAGGCATGACCTTGTAGCAAAAGGTACCCCATTGAGTAACAAAGGTTGTCTTCTCCATGTCTTCGGGAGCCATTTTAATTTGATTATAACCAGAGAAACCATCCATAAAGGAGAATACTTTATGCTGTGCGGTGTTGTCAACCAGAACGTCGATATGAGGCAGAGAGAAATCATCCTTGGGGCTTGCCCTATTCAGATCCCTATAGTCAACACACATTTGAACCTTACCATCCTTCTTCGGCACAGGAACCACGTTGGCCACCCACTGTGGGTAATAAGTAACTGCTAGAAAATCGGCATCAAACTGTTTCATAACTTCAGCCTTGATTTTCTCAGACATCTCTGGGCGTATTCGGCGAACTTTCTGTTTCACTGGAGGATAATCTTCCTTGGTAGGCAAACGATGAACCACGATATCAGTATCCAACCCAGGCATATCTTCGTAAGACCAGGCAAATATCTCAACATAGTCACGCAACATCTGAATTAAACGTTGCTTAACACTAGCTTCCAGATTTGCACTGATCTTGACCTGTTTCTTGTCAACCTCTGTACCCAGATTCACTGTTTCCATTGGCTCTTCATGCAGCTGTATGGCCCTCTCTTCTTGAAGTAACAGTCTAGCAAGTTCATCAGGCACTTCATAATCATCTTCACCTTCGTCTTCGTCTAAGTTGATCGGACTTTCGAAGTCATAACCGACAGTAGTAGAGTCGTTATCAGTGGGATCCAGAGTGGATGTGGACCTGTATATGTGAGTGTGTGTAAAATAGCTGTTTTGCAATATATAAAAAGAAAAACAAGGAGCACAAAATTTGAAATGCAAGAAAACGTCCAATGCTTTTATTAATGATATATGGAAATGACACACATAAAGCCCTCACAAACAAAGCCATGGTGTCTCGGGTAAGGCACCGGGCCATAAAGTTTAAAATTGTCTGTTACAAATTCAAAACAAAAATCTCATTACTGGGTAATAAAAGAAATTGGGACAAAGTCTTTTGCCGTCCAATTTCTTAGTCTGCCATCAGTAGTAGGGTAGATCCAACTGTCGAACTCAGATTCTTCAACATCGTATTCAATGGCATTCACTCCTGAATTACTGATAAATAGGGAAGGTCCTCCGATCCGTGCACGCCGAACAACCCTTTGAGCTTCTGCAGTGAAACCTAAACCAAACTTGTTAGTCTTATGTGCAAAATCAGGGAGTTGGCCCCAATTTGCACACCCACCTTTCTCAACAACAACCCGAGCATCCTTTAGGGAAGCCATCTTCATTGGAGGATCTTCAGTAATAGTTTCAGTTGACACTAATGTCTGGGGTACTTCTTCAAAATGTTGAAACGGGGTCTCAATGAACTCCCCGTCCATCTCTACATACCGGAAAGAGTTGAGGTGACTCACCATGTACTCCTCTTCTCCTCGTACTGTCTCAATTTTCCCCTTTACTGGGTACTTTAGCATCTGGTGGAGCGTAGAAGTGACTGCCCCAGCTTTGTGGATCCATGGGCGTCCCAACAAACAATAATAAGATGGCCGAATGTCCATCACATAGAATGTAGATGCGAAGATCTGAGAACCAACCTTAATCGGAATATCTACTTCTCCATGTACCATTCTCTTGGACCCGTCAAAGGCCCTAACCACGATGTTACTTGGCTTCAGCTCCAACCCTTCACAGTCCAACCGATCTAAAGCTTTCTTAGGCAAAATGTTCAACGAGGACCCAATATCCACCAATACGTGGGCTAGAGTAATGCCCCTGCATTCAATGGAGACATGCAGGGTGTCATTGTGATTCTTCCCCTTAGCAGGCAAGTCTGCGTCGGAGAAACCCAACCCATTATCTGCTGTCAGACTAGCCACACAATATTTAAACTGATCAGCTGAGGTCTCCTGCGGAACGTGTGCAGTCTTCAAGAAGGCAATCAGAGCCTTGGCATGGGTTTCTGAGCATAGAAAAAGAGACAACATAGAGATTTTGGACGAGGTTTGCCCTAGCTGTTCGACTACATTGTAGTCGCTCTTTTTGACGATCTTCAAAATTTATTCCATCTCTTGTCTAGAGGCTTAAACAGTAATCCTCTTCGGTGCCTCCGTCCAGGAAGGCTTATCAGTGGTCCCTTTTCCTCGAGTATCAGATGACTCGACAACAGGGGTAAGAATGGGAACTTGAACAGGGATAGTATCAGGTGCACTAGCAGGCGTAATGACAACAGGTGTCCGAACAACTGGCAGAGAGATCTTAGGGGAGAACAGTCTTTCGTTGCGGGTGACCTTAGCAGGTCCAGCAATATTCCTGACGTCAGTATCAGCCTTTTCAGCACTCAAGTCTTGCTTAACTCCGTGATAGTAAAGGTTAGCCCCGTAGTGCCATGGGACAACTTTATCTGATGTATATGGGATAGGCCCAGGAACAGTGATGATCATGGGAGCGATTCTCGAAACAGATGTAATTCTAACAGGCTTTCTCGAGGAAGCCTTGGAAGAATTGTCGAAAATGGTGATTATAGCAACTTCTTCAGTAGGAACCAAAGGAACAAAAGTCTTCTCAAACAAAATTTCTTTATTATCCATCAGGCGTTGGACACCTGGCTTCAAAAGATGGCAACCAGTAGGTAGGACGGCACACAAATGGCAACCTTCGCCACAACCCGTAAATATACCGACTAACAAAAGGTTCTTCTTCACAGTCATTAATGGAGTAACAATGTCTTTCACAGAAACCACAAACGAGTCTTCCTCTACAGCATTCACTCCATGCTTGGGCATAAGAGCAGTCACAACATTAGGCCTTTTTGGAGCTTCAAACTCAATCTCTTTAGCATCAATTAAATCCTGTACCTTATTCTTCAGGACCCAGCAATCATTCGTATCGTGCCCCGGGCTATCAGAATGAAAAGCACAGTGGGCGTTCGGATTGTACATGGGTGATGTTGTATTAGGATTCTTCGGGCCTCCTTCAGAATCACCAAATTGGTCTTTAATAACTGCGGCAGAATCTAGGATAAAGTCATGTTGAGCTGAGTGAATTGTCTTCGCGGCCTCTCGGCCCTTGGCTGATTGTTGCGTTGTGCGGCAACAGTTGGTCTTGAAATAACAACCGCATTAACATCTTGGAGGTGTTCAGGTCTATTATGGCTTTTTGAACTGTAAACAGCACTGGACTCCTTCTTAAAAGGCTTCTTCTCAGCACTAGACGAAGCACCCTTCTGTATCTTACCGCTCTTGGTACCAGCCTTAATTCTTTCCCCGGTCATAATCAGCTATGTAAACCCGATGATGAACTTCCAATCAGATTGTTGAAATACGGACCAAACAAGGTCCCCAAAAACATATCCACTAGATCCCTATCAGCCAAGGGAGGTTGCACTCTTCCAGCAAGGTCCCTCCATTTCTGAGCGTAATCTTTGAAACCTTCGCCCGCACCCATGGACATACCCTGAAGTTGGGTACGTGTGGGAGCGAGGTCGGCATTGTATTGGTACTGCTTGTAAAAAGCAGCAGCCAAATCTTCCCAATTACGGATACTAGCTCCTTCCAGCTGGTAAAACCATTCAAGCTGAGTCCCTGAGAGACTGTCTTGAAAGAAGTGGATCCAGAGGTTCTTGTCAGCGGTGTATGGCTGAATCTTCCTAACATACGAACGAAGGTGCAACTTTGGGCAAGAAACCCCGTCGTATTTAGCAAAGGCTGGTGCTTTAAACTTGTGGGGAATCACCACCCCAGATGACAAACCTAGATCACCAAAGTCCAACCCAGGGACCTTCTGAATCTCCATCGCACTTAACCGGTCTTCAAGATGTTTATATCTATCCTCAGCCGAAGGATACTGGTCTTCATCAAAGTCACTCTCGTTGTCTGAAACCACGGGGCTAAGAGCCCTCCTTTCTTCCTGATTTTCTCCCCCTCCAGATGAGTGAGTCAAATCAACCTCTTCTCGCAAATTGTTTCCAAATCTGCGACCCATATTTAGTAGAACCGTCTTCTTCTTCTTCTTCTTCTTATCCTTCAAGATAAGGGTCTTCAGATCTTGCTGACCCTTAGCCAAATTCATGAACATTTCCTGAAATTGAGCGTTTTGAGCTTGTAGAGCCTTGATAGCTTGATCAGTTGATGTTTCAGAAGACATGATGCTGAAATAAACAGCGAAGAAGATGAGAAATCTGTAATGGGTACCTGTAATGAGGTGCATGGGAATGAAATGCGTATGATATGATTTCAAAGACGTCTAGAGATTCAAATTGATAAACCAAAATGAAACACACTTTTATTAGATAAACTTGAAATAATGTTTGACAAATGCCTTTAAGGCGTTTACAAGAAAGAAAAACTGAAAAGTAAATCAAAGCTAGAAATAATCAAAAGACATCAGCGCTCCCACGGTCGTTTTCCTTTGGTGCTGACATAGTTGTTAAGGATTTGCTCATTCTCCAATTGCCTTGTCAACTTCAGTATCTTCCGCTCTTTCTCATGATACTTTTCTTTGTAAGTATCCTGCTCTTCTCTTAGCTGTATCCAAGACCTCTTTAATGCCCCAATGTCATTGGGCATGTATGGGTGGAGGATGGTAGGTGGAACCCCTTCTTCATCATCACCCTCAACAATCACAGGCAAGACAGCTTCGTACGGCATTCCCAGCTTTTGAGCATGTATCCGAACCCATCGGAGATAGGGTTCCATTGGAAGAGAGGTCTTCACACCTAACTCGTGCGGATCAGACCTGTGCATCCTATCCCAGGCTCGTATGAATCTGCGGCGATGCTCATCACTATCCCCTTGGAAGTCAAAGACAATGCTTGGCATCAGCAACTCATGAGGTCCTTCCCTCCTAGCTCACCCAAACTAACGTAAGGCAAAACATCGATTATAGGTGATCCCTCCATTGATTCATAGCAGTGGAACATTAGGGTATTCCCCATAGTGATCAATAATAGCTACGTCTTCCATGTCCTTATTAGTCCAAATGATGTCCATGTGAGAAAGAGACATAATCTTGTGGGCCCAACCCATGCCTTCCTTGTTCTTCAAAACTGATTTGGGGAGGTGAGAAATAAACCACCTCGCCGGCAATGGTGCACAACACATAAGGGTTCCCCGTTTCTGAGCAGTACGGGCATAAAGAGAGTGCAAAATGTCACCCAAGAGAGTGGGTACCGGATTACGGGAAATAAAGATCTTCACCGCATTCACGTCAACAAAGGAATCTGAGTTAGGAAACAACACCAAACCATATATGAGAAGATCCAGAATGTCTTCAAATGCCTGAAAGTCTAAACTGTCCCAAAACTGATTAGCCCGATCAACCAAGATTTTAGCCAAGAAGCCTTTTGTCCCACTTCTAGTCTCCCAGTTTGACATTACCCCAGCCTTTTTCAGATAGAGGGATGAAGCAATCTCTTCCGGCCTAATGACTTTCTCCCAACCTGTAAACGGAGTCTGCTCTAGAATGGAGATACCAAGCAGATCAGAGAACTCTTCCAAGGTAGGGACCAACTGGTAGTCCGGAAAAGTAAAGTAGTAGTACAGTGGATCAAAGAACTGGACTAATACACTCATCATATGTTCATCCATCTTGGAGGTGACCAAGCCCAGGAGGTGACCATGTCTTCTGATAAAAGAGGAAGTATCTGGAATCTTTGTAACCAATTCCTTAAGCTGAGTGGGAATATGGACAAAGTTGATTCGAATAGTGTTTCTACACATAGGTGCCATGACCTACAAAACAGAACAAAGATGAATCCCCTCTGTCTTTGAAATAGGTTAGTCCAATGCAATATGCATGCAATGTCATGATGCATGATGTCATGATAGAAACACACCACAAGTATTCACAGATAGCAAACATGGTAAGGGAAAATAAGTCACACAGATAGCCCTTAGATTTCAGGCTGGCAAGGAGTTTAGGTATTACCCTCTTTTAGTTTAGTTGGTTCAAACCTGTCCTAAAATAGTAACCGAGTTCTAGAGGATCTCAATATCACTGACCATCCTCGATCGATCATAATTCCAGTTTAGCAAGCTTTTCTTGCGGCCGGAATCATCGCGAGAGTTTGGTCTCAATAAGCGTAGCATACTGCTACCGTTCTATGGCCAAGTTGGTCAATTAAAGGTGCTAAGGTCAGTTGGTGCTTAATGACCCCTTAGAAGACCCATATTCTCTTCGTTGCGCCACAAGGGATATCGGTACAAACTAAAGTGCCACACCAACGTAGCTACTGCTTCAACCGTATCGGTCTACGCCGTACAATTCCCTCACAGTTTATTGCTACTTACCTAAAGGGTATCCCTCAGATCCGGGTTAGGATCTATAATAACTCCGATTCAAACCCACAAAGATAAAGCATACAAATCAAGCAATTGAAAACATTATGAACTATTCCTAAGGTACACCCCACTTATTAATATCCCCAGCAGAGTCACCAGTTCTGTGATATAGTGGGAAGAACTGACTGTTTTTGGAATGCTGGTTTGTGTTTTGCGTTTGTTTTTGCAAAATGTCGCGGTAAGAAAGAGTCGCCACCGACTTTTATTTTATCCAACAAGGAAAGGAAAAAAGCACAAAAAAATTCCTTTTTCGAGATGTTTCTCGGGTTCGGGGGGTAGATTATAGAAAGGGAAGGTGTTAGCACCCTTTCTATCCGTGGTTATCCACGGGCTCTTAGGTACTTGCTCAATTGTTTTCAAAATTTGTTTTCTTTGTACTTGTGGGTTTGAAAAAGTTTTTGTTTAAAACTTCGATTTAACTCTTGCTTCTGTCCTCAAGAGTGTAATGAAGTGTTTTGAGAACTTTGTTCAAAAAGGAGTGTAAGTGTGAAAAGTTTTTGTTTTTGGAAGAGCAAGTATCTAAGAACCATCTACCTACTCAAAAAGGAATCATTCTATGCTATTTTCCTTTAGACAATGCTATCCCACTATTGATGAATATGTAGCATCATCGTTGGAGTTTAAGGGTCAATCCGAATGCGGGACATACGGTCACTAAAGAAATGTTAGGACGCCTTAGCGGTAAACCTAATGTCTTAGATCATTTGTTTTGAGGCAATTATATCTGAGGCAACCATTTCGAGGCGACTATGATCTTTTAGACAAGAGGGCAACCTCTAAAGCGACTTATACTCAATGACTGTTTACGAAGGCAACCAAGTGGGGTATACCCTAAGAGTGCGCATGTGCGAGTGTGTCATTTTTTCAGTTATTTTTTATCTTTGCACATGTTAAAGGTGATCTAATTTGATTTTAAGATTAGCATTCGGTCTTGTCATGCAACCCTATTATCAAACATCTAACAGTTATAATTTGCGAAAATAAAAAATGCGGAATTTAAATTACAAGGCGTCGGGTATTTACATCGCCAAAGACAAACCCTTTGAAAAATAAAATAAAGCGTATAAAAACAAGTAAATGTCCTATTTAACTATTACAATCTGGAAGCAGGTACATTATTGGATAAGGAAAAGTAAATCGTGGCGCAAAGCTAAATCGAACGCATGATTAGGGTTTTGACCCTTTTGGTTAAAGAAGAAATCTTTTTTAGGTTTTTGTTGTTTTTATTTACGGAAAAGAAATTAGACCTAAATTAAAGAACTAAATTAAATTAATAAATTAATTAAATAATAAATAAAAATAAATTATTTTTGGAGTTTTTGATTATTTAGGAAAGAAATTAAAAATGATTAAATTAGTGGTTAATGTCTAATTAAATCTAATTAATTAAAATTATTTACAAAAATAAATTAGAGTTTTCTAATTAAAAACCTAGTTAATTAATAAATTTATTAAGAAAAATAAGAATTTGATTGAAATAATTTTTTTTGGTGATTTTATTTAATAAAAGAGGAATTTTGTGATTGGTTAGAAATTAAATAAAACAATTAAAATAAAAAAATTATAAGAGGGGAGTATTGGGCCTGAATTAAGGGGTGTGAGGAGCAATTCTAAAGGCCCAATTATGCTGGCCTTTGTGGACTTTTGGATCTCATGCTCATGCGTTGACTGGCGTTTTGGTGGACCTCCAATCATGGACCCTCAGATCTGGCCATTGGCCATCTGGCTCTTGGATGCATGAGAGAGTATAGTGTATTGCAAGCTTGTATGTGCATGTGATTACCTGAAAAGAAACAAGAAAATACAAAGTGCTGGAGGCAGGGATCAAACCCCTGACCTCCAGCCCCCTAACGCCTTGGAAACTGACTTGTTGACCACTAGGACACGCTGCTTCATTTGTTATATTAATACAGATGATGTATAATATATAAAAAATAAAACTATTGCTAGAAAATAATAAAACATGCGTGCTTGGTTTGAAAGAGCCAATGGACGGGGGACACATCATCGTCCCTGTCCTCAAACCTGTAACAAAAATACCTGCGGATTTGAATCTGCATCTAAAAGCGCAGGCCTATGCTAAAATGCTCTCCAGACCATATAAATACATTCCAAGAACATGGTTTGATTCGTCATGGCCTCCTGATCAAAGCCATGTTCTTCTTGAGTCTCAATTTTACCTGAAACAGAAAACCCTAAAAACAAAACGAAGAACCCTAGCTATGATGGTTCTCCATTCAGGCCAGATAAACGCAATTGAATAATACCAATCGCTTGAAAATGTTTTGTAGATTCAAAATATGGTATTAGTTCATGAAAAAGATGCCTGATTTCAGAATTGCGAAATCAAGAACAAGGGTGACTATCGTGCGACTTACAGTGCGTTAGGGCGTCTGAAAATGCTTGGTTTTGATTGGGATGGCTTGTGTGAATGCCCAGGAAGCGATTGGAACAAGTCATGGCCTCTGAAAATGCCTCTAACCTGGATTTCGACTTCTCAATTTTTTGTGATTTTTTCACTTTTTGTTCTGCCTCTCTCCACTGTTTTCAACCCTTGTTTTCGTGTCTTTGCCTTCCTTATGTAATGCTCAGTGCATTAGGTCAACAAAATTGATCCAAATCTTGCCTTATCAATGCTTGCATATTTGATTTTATCTCCCTTTACAAACTTGCCAATTTTTCCTAATTCCAATCTTTTTGCACATGATTTGGTTTGATTCGAATTTGATGATGATAATGATTGTAATCAGAGCCTGAAATAGCCAAAAGATCTTGTGTTATCAAAGTGTTGGATTTTATATGATTTTATTTGATTTAAAATGAATAAATTCAATTAAAAATCAAATTAAATAATAAAAATGAAATATGGGCTCATGGCTGAAGCTAGGACACGTGGGAAACTATGCAAGCTCAAATCAAGTGGAAAAGAATGGGCCCATTTGACAAAATTTGAAGTTTTGGGGATAGTTGACTTTTGGCAATTTTGCAAAAAAGTCCAACTTCAACAATGTATAACTTCTTCAATTTTGAACTTTTGGAAGTGTTATTGGACTTTCTAGAAATCTTGAAATGTCCTCTAACCAACCCTTTTGGTCTCATCTCACTTTGATATTCCATGATTAAGTTATAAGCTTTGGAAAAAAAGGTGTTTTTGTTGACTTTCAAAAATGACCTATAATGTCCAAATTCATAACTTCTTGTGAGTGCATTTTTTGATCTTGGGGTATGAAGATGGATTGTATGGAATTGCATCCTCTTCAAAATGAGCTTTGGATTGGTCATTTCTCATAAAGTACGAGAATTCTATGCTTGGTCAAAGTTGGGTTGACTTTTCCTACAAAACCCTAATTTAGTAACTTTTGAATCTTGATGAATCTTGAGCAATCCTTGATGAATCATGATCAACCCTTGATCAAATTATGAAATATCCTTCAAAATGAGAATGTTGACAAAAAATATTGAAGTTTGACTGTATGTAGGTCACAATTGACTTTTGCCCTAGCACAGTCGATTTTTAGACTTTTGAGCAATTGACTGAGCAAACTCCCTCTGCAAGGCTTGAAATTTGACATGGATGATCTTGAGAACATATTAGGACATTAGGGAGCACTTGAGGTCATTTGGATTTAAGGATCTTGATGCAAACAAAACCCTAATTTGGGGTAGATTGCCTTAGGAGATAGCTTGTCTGTCCAACTCTTGAGCAACTTGGAGATTTTTCTTGCAATGTCTTGAGAAATATGGGAGGGAAAATTTTGGGGTACAACAATTACCATGTCCGGGGAGCTATGACGTGTAATCTCTTTGCATTAACAATTAAGGGAGCTGCTATGATTTAGTTCAAAACCCTACCAGATGGAAGTGTAGACTCATGGAATAAACTATATCAATTACAAAGAAGGGTTCATAGTATAAGAGAAAACTCAATGAGCAAGAAACTTCGAGCAGTGTCAGGCTAGAAAAGGATACTAAACATCGTAGAAATGACGAGATGCAAGGACTCCTATATAGATTTTCTGAAACTCCATTTGATATTATAAGTTGTGTCATTTTTTCTATTATATTATTTATTTATACTTAACGATTATTATCATGTTATGTGGATCTTTGTGCTTGCAGGTAATGAAGATCAGCTTCTGATGTTTTGATGACGACAACACATGAGAATCTATGTGCTTGCAAAAGAGAACGCAAGATCAAAGTGCATATACAATCAGATATCATCTATCAAGAACCTTAAAGCCTCATTGGGGAAATATGTGAAAGCTCTCCAAGTCATGTTTGTTAGTTAGTTTGAGAACTGAGTATTGTAATGATAAAGGTAATAGCTTAAAAGTACTAAGGAAAATCACACACACACACACACACACACACACACATACACACATACACACACACACACACACACACTCACACATACACACACACACACACACACACACACACACACACACACATACAAAACATTTTTAAAATATGTTTTATCAAAATAAAAAATTTTAAAAATGCCTTGAAAGTATGCTAGATGAATTAGGAGTTATGGAAATGGCTAGAGGGGAAATTATATATTATCTAATCGATTAGGACTTTGATCTAATCGATTAGATCTACTCAAACTTATGCCTTAAGTCATTTAGACAACGCCTTAAAGATATGTAACATCTCTATATCAAAACCTTTCTTTTTAGGCTAATCAATTAGATAATCAATTCGGCCCATGGATCTTTTCCTTTTTGCGTAATTCCAACTACTATATAAAGGGAGGTCTCACTCACTTGAAATCACGACACTTTCTAATTATTTTATGTTTATTTGGAGTTTATTATTTTTCTCTCCTAAGTTTTCTATTTCATTGTTGTTTGCTTAAGTTCTATTGAGCGAAGCTTTATCTGTTAGGAGAATATTTTTGTAAGTGGTCGTGTTGGTCGTTTATAGTCTTAAGGGTGCGATACCTTTAAGAGATTAAGTATTGGTTCTTGAGATCAACCATAAATATCTATTATTGGTTTATTAAGCTTTGCCATAAAAATCTTTGTTTTTGTTAAAGAGATGAGCCATAAATCTCTTATTGTCTCGATAAAATAAGTTGAGGTAAAAGTTGTCTTTAGGTTGGGGATAAGCCTGCTCAAAATCTCATGATCTGATTGTATTAAGGTTCATGAACATAACCTTTAAAAGCTTAAAAGTCTATAGTGAAAAATATCAAGAAGAACTCTTATGGACAAGACTAGGACAATGTTCGTCCAAACCTAGATAACTCTCTGGTGCAATCTTTCTATCCTTATCCTCTTTATTTTTCAGCAATTTACTTTCCTATACTTTACTTCTGCAACGCTTACTCACTTATAAACTTACTAACATGATCTTAATCAATAAAAATTAAAATTAATCACATTTTCAAATACCACAATTCACCCCCCCTCTTGTACTTGAGGTCACTTGTTCAACATATTCCTCCATATCAACTCCTTGTCATTTGCATTGATTTTCCTACCTTAGTTGACAATAGTATAATATATGATAAAGACAGTCGTACAGAGAAGGCATGTTATCAAGGAATTATACATATAAGAGACAAAATGACTATGCATTAAATTATAGGTAAACTATACTCTTTTCCATTCCAAAAGGCTTAGGGCTCTTGTGAACTATCAACAATAAAACCCTTCAATTGGATGAGGAAATAGAAGCAAACAAAGTAGTGTATATGGTAAATTCACTTCTAATAGTCAGGTAAATAATCATTAGAGAGATATTAATAGAAGCTCAACTTCAAGTTACAACACTGTTAATAAGGGTGGTATTGTTATTCTCTATAATTTTTCAAATGTGGCAGGCAAGGTCACGTCTCATCAGAATGCAAGGATAATGTGGCTACTTAATTTAATTGTAATCAACAAGGTCATATGAGCAAATTGTGCCTCATAACTAATATGAATTCCACAACAAGGAAGCTAGAGCTCCCAATTCATTCGACTTAAAATCCGTCGAAGATTTTTTTTTGCTCTTAGTGGAAAAGAGCCTAAGAAAGATAACTTTAACCAAAGTACCTATATAATAAGCAATACTCCTTTATTTGTGTTATTTGTGTGGATTTATGTGCTTTGAATTATTGTCGAGATGATCCAAGGTGGTGAAGCTTATGTATAGCAAAGCTACAAGTCAATGGAGTAAATGTTTAGTTTTGATTATGACAACACTTAATATCAAACAATGTCAAGTGAAGTCAATATTTGCTAAAAATAACTTAAGTTGTCGAAGATGCACAATGTAATACGGTGGGAGAACTTACTTGGTTGTTTTGCGTTTTATCGTAATTGTTGCGGATAGAAAGAGTCGCTGCCAACTTTTCTTTTATCCAATAAAGGAAAGGGTGAAAAGAACAAGAAAGACCTTTTGAGATATTTTCTTGAGTTCGGGAGGTAGGTTATGAAAAGGGAAGGTGTTAGCACCTGTGATCGGTGGGAATAAAACTGACTGTTTTGGATATGCTGGTTCGCGTTTGCGTTTTTTTTTTCAAACTGTCGCGGTAAGCAAGAGTCGCCACCGTCTTTTATTTTATCCAACAAGGAAAGGACAAAAGCACAGAAAAATTCCTTTTTGAGATGTTTCTCGGGTTCGGGAGGTAGATTATAGAAAGGGAAGGTGTTAGCACCCTTTCTATTCGTGGTTATCCACGGGCTCTTAGGTACTTGCTCATTGTGTTTTCAAAAGTTTGCTTTTCTTTGTGTTCGTGGGTTTGAAAAGAGTTTTTTTTGTTTGAAAGGGGTGTAAGTGCGAAAAGTTTTGTTTGGTTTTTAAAAGGAGCAAGTACTTAAGAACCATCTACCTACTAAAAAAGGAATTAATCTGTACAAATGTCCTTTAGACAACGCTAGCCCACTATTGATGAGTAGGTAGAATCGTTGTTGGAGTTTTCGGGTCAATTCGATTAAGGGACGTGTGGTCACTAAAGCAATGTTAGGACGTCTTAGCGGTAACCCTAATGTCTTAGATCATTTTATCCGAGGCAACTGTTTCGAGGCAACTTATGATATTTGGACAAGAGGGCGACCTCTAAAACTTCATATACTCAATGACCACGTTCGAGGTAACCAAGTGAGGTGTACCCTAGGAGTGGCATGTGCAAGTGTGTCAATTTTCAGTTATATTATCTTTACATGTCATGGTGAGCTACTGTTGGTTTTATATTAAAATTGGTCTTGTCATGCATTGCCTATTATTCAAACATCTAACAGTTAATGGTTGCGAAAATTAAATTGCGGAAAATAAATCTAAGCTATTACAAGGCGTCGGGTATTTACATCGTCAAAGACAAACCCTTAAAAATTAAATTGCGAAAAGTAAATAAAAGCGGTAAATAAATCCTAATTTAAAAAACTATTACATTCCCGGAGTAGTTACAATATTGAAATATGGATAAAAAATTATTCGCGCGCGAGAAAACTAAATCGGAATGTCTTAGGGTTTTGACTCTTTTTTTATTAAAGAAAACATATTTTTTTTTATTTTTTGAATTAAAAATAAATTTAAGTTAATAATTGAATTAATTAATTAAATAAAAATATTTTTGGTTTTTTATGATTTAAGGAAATACAATAAGAATGGTTAAAAGATATTAAAACCCCAATTCTATGTTAATTTTAATTTAATGCAAAAGATATTAAAGTTGTTCCTAATTAAACTAAATAAATTAATTAATGTTTATTTATAAAAATAATAAAATAGTGAAATTAATAAAAATATTATTTTTTAGGGTTTTCTGATTTTATAGAAAAAATATTAATTGGTTAATTTTGATAATAATAATTAAATAAAATAAATATATAGAGAAAAAGAAATAAACCAAAATGGGGGTTTGGGCCTGAAGAGGGAGTATGATCAGCAATTCTTGGCCCACTAACACCAGCTTGTTTGACCCTTGTGATTCCTTGCGTGCTTGTTGACCAGGGAATATGGTGGATGCTCAAATCTGGCCTTTGGATCTTGGCCTGAAGCCACTTGGCACATTGAGATCTGAGGACATATGGTAGTCCATGCTTGGAAGGCTGCGTATGAATACCTGAAGACAAAATTGAATAAAGTTTTGGGGGACCTGGGATTCGAACCCAAGTCCCAAGGGGTTTTGCCACGCCTCTCTCACCAACTCAACCAGCTTGCACATTCGTTAGTGGAATAGAAGATAAATATTATATACAGAATAAAATGCTAAGCCTGAAATAAAAGAAAAAATGCGCCAATGATTTGAATGGTCCAATCACGCCCAACCACGTTATCATCTTCTTCATATCACCCTGGTTCTTTACCTGCGGATTTTTATCCGCAGGAAGATCCGTGGCTGGCTTTCAAAACTCACTCCAGGCCATGAAAATGCCATCCAAGAACATAGTCGTGTTCGTCTCTACCTCCTGATCATTCCTATAACCATTGTTTGGCTCAATTTATCCTGCATAAGAAACGCCTAAAAAGCAAGAACAAGAACCCTAGGTTCGGGTATCACAATACAGGCCATAAAAATCAAATTAAATAATGCAGAATTGTTAGAATTTGAATGTTAAGCATGATAGTGAAATCAAATTGGAAAAAAGATACAAGGAGAATGATTTACGATTTCATGTGCAGAGGCATATTCGTGGAGACTTACAATGAGTTTTAGGCAATGAAAAGGCTTGGTTTTGATTGGTATAGCTCCACTGGATGTCAAGGAGGAGAGTAATGTTGAGCTTTTGGACTGAATCGTGCTCCAATGTTGTTTTTGATCTCTCACTTTTCAAGCTTTTTTACAAACTCGTTCTGGCCGTTTTCACAGTTCCTTGTGCCTCTTTTTGGTCTGCCTCACTTGTGTGCATATAATGGAATGTGTTTAGGTCAAAATTTGGGCCATAATCCTTATGCATTGAAGATGGAATATTTGATATGATCACCATTGATAAGCTTTCCATAATTGCATCAAATTTTAGATTTTGTGCATGTTTTGACTTGGCACGAGTTTGATTGGGTTGCACATGATATTTGCAAGCTGTAATGATCACAAGAATCTTACTACATCAATTTTTAGATTTTATTTGATTTAATATTGATTAATAATGAATTAAATCAATAAAAATGAAATAAAATAGAAAAATAAATGAATGGCCATGAAATCAAATATGGGACACGTGTGTGGCATGACAAGACTATATCAAGTGGAAAAAAGTGGGCCCTTTTGTCAAAAATTGGAGTTTTGAGGATAGTTGACTTTTGGCAAATTTGGAAAAATGCCCAACTTCAACAATGCATAACTTCCTCAATTTTGAAATTTATGAAGTGTTCTTGGACTTTTTAGAAACCTTGAGATGTCCTCTAATCAATCCTTTTGGTATCATCTCATTTTGATCTTCCATGCTTAAGTTATAAGCTTTGGCAAAAAAGGTGTTTTTGTTGACTTTCAAAAATGACCTATGATGTCCAAATTTGTAACTTTTTGTGAGTGCATTTCTTGATCTTGGGGTGTGAAGATGGATTGTAGGAAATTGAATCCTCTTCAAAATTAGATTTGGATGGGTCATTTCTCATAAAGTATGAGAAAGTTATGCTTGGTCAAAGTTGAGTTGACTTTTCCTGCAAAACCCTAATTTAGCAACTTTTGAATCTTGATGAATTTTGAGCAATCCTTGATGAATCATGATCAACCCTTGATAAAATGATGAATTATCCTTCAAAATGAGAATGTTGACAAAAAATCTTGAGGTTTGACTGTATTTGGGTCACAGTTGACTTTTGCCCTAGCACAGTCGATTTTTGGACCTCTTGAGCAATTGAATGACCAAACTTCCTCTGCAAGGCTTGAAATTTGACATGGATGAACTTAAGAACACATTAAGACATTTGAATCACTTGGGGCCATTTGGATGTGAGGACCTTGATGCAACACAAAACCCTAATTTTGACTTGACTGCCTTAGGAGGTGATTTGACTGTCCAACCCTTGAGCTAACTTGAGTCACTTGGAGATTATTCTTGACATGTCTTGAGGAATATGGGAGGGAAAATTTTGGGGTACAACAACACCCTTTTCATCTGTAGTTATCTACGGGCTCTTAGTTGCTAGCTCACTTTGAAAATGCTTTTTTTGAAATGTGTTTGTGATGGGTTTTGAAAGTATTTTTGAAAAGTGCCTTCGTTTAGGCGAACTTTGTAATGATTCTCGTCTCTATAAGAATGCATACAAAATGTTGACTTTTGAAAACATTTCTCGTTTGAAAGTGTTGGTGTATTTTGAAAGATGTTTTTGAAGATGGTTGTGAGCAAGCAACTATGAGTTCTATCTACTCAAAAAGTATTTCTCCATTTCCTCCTCCTTTAGATATCACTATCTTACCATTGATTGATAAGAAGCCCTATCATTGGATGTGAAGGGACGGGCGTGGTTCATCGTATAGTCATAGAATGTAATGTTGTGAGATACCTTAGCCATTTTTGTAAGGGTCTAAGATCATTTATGAAAGCAACATTTGAAGGGTCATCGAGGGACTATGATCTTGTATTTTGATTGTTTTTGCTAAAGTATCCCACATGCGAGACATGACTATTTTATTCTTAAGGCAACAAGTGAGGTTAACCCTAGAGGTGTAAGTGTGCAAGTGTTTGTTTTTCATGCATTATTTATCTTGAATTAGGGTTTTCTAGTCATTAATTTTATCATGCCATACAAACCCTAATTACTAGTATTTATATTTGAAAGCGGTAAATTGCGGAAACATAAAGTCCTAAGCTATTAAATAATTCGGGGATGGGGATATAAATTTACAAATGGGGGAATGAAAGCAAATAAAACCCTAATTTACTGTTACAACCATATTGAATTGAATGATAATGTACAAGAAATGTAAATATGATGTACAAAGAATAAAGTGATATGAAAAGAAACAAAAAATGTTTTTATTATGAAGAAAGGGTTTTGACCTAATCAAGAAAATAAATTAATTAAACTAAGAAAAATTAAACTTAAGTTAATTAAGAAAATTAATTTGATTTAAGAAACAATTTAGGTTTTTTTGTGAAAAGGTTTTAATTAAGTTAAACTAGTATACAAAAAAATTAATTAATTGAAAAGCCCTAAGTTCTAAGTTAATTTTAAATAAAATAAAAGATAAAACTAAGTCTAAATATTAAATTAATTTTAAGAAAAGAAATTTATTTTAATAAGAAAATGTTTTTTTTTGTGTCTTTTTTTACCTTAGAAAAAAGAAATGAAACAAAAGTATGTATATATATATATATATATACATATAAATAAAATATTTTTTTTGGATTTTTTATATGAAAATAATAATAATAATAATAATAATAATAATAATAATAATAATAATAATAATAATAATAATGATGATGTAAAAAAATAAAATAAAATAAAATAAAATAAAATATAAAAATGAAGTCAGTGGGTGGAAAAATAGTTTAAAGTGTAAGTGAGCAAAATAATTTGGGTTTACAAGGCAGCTTCGTGACTGAGGCAAATAAGGCAGCTTCGATCCATTCGGTGAAGTAGTCAATAGCAACAAGGATATAACAGTCTCCATTGGAAGCAATGGGCTTGATCTCTCAAATCACGTCAATGTCTCACAATGCAAATGGCCATGGAGCGGTCATAATGTTCAAAGGTTTGGAGGCACATGAACCTTGTCGGCATAGATTTGGCACTTATGGCAAGTTCTTGAGTGATGGTGGCAATCAGTTTCCATTGTGGACTATTAGTAACCAGCTCTCAGAATCTTCTTGGCCATAGTGTGTCCACTATAATGAGTCCCAAAGATACCATCATGCATGTCTTCCATGCTTTTCTCTGTCTCCTTCTTTTCCATACAACAGAGCAAAGTAGAATAATAGTTGTTGTGATACGGTGGGAGAACTGACTTGGTTATTTTTCATTTTATCGCAAATGTTGCGGTTAGCAAGAGTCGCCACCAACTTTTCTTTTATCCAAAAGGAAAGGTGAAAAAGCACAGGAAAGACCTTTGAGATTATTTCTTGAGTTCGGGGGATAGATTATGAAAAGGGAAGGTATTAGCACCATTTTCATCCATGGTTTTCCATGGGCTCTTAGTTGCTTGCTAGATCACTTGCTTTTTTTGAATGTGTTTGTGGTGTGGGTTTTGAAAGTATTTTGAAAATTTGCCTTTGTAATAATTATCGTCTCTATAAGAACGCATACAAAGTGTTATTTGGAAAATAGTTCAAAGAAGTATTTGTGGAATGTGTTTTTGAAAGTGATTTTAAAAAGGTGTCTTTGTAATGATTCTCATCTATATAAAAATGCATACAAAGTGTTGTCTTTTGAAAATGTTTCAAAATGAAAGTGTTTGGTGTATGAAAAGTTTTTTGTTGTGAGCAAGGGAGCAACTAGGAGCATTCTACCTACTCAAAAGGTCTTAAGTGTTCTTTTCCTCCTCCTTTAGATGTTGCTATCTTACCATCGTTTTGGTAAGAAGCCCCCATCATTGGATGTGAAATGACGGGTGTGAGACGTTTGTATAGTCATAGAAGGAAACTTATGAGACGTTTTAGCAATGTCATTTAGGGACTAGATCATTTACCAAGGCAACATTGACGGTCATCGAGGGAATACGATCTTTTATCGAGGGTCTTTGCTAAAACGCCCATATTTGAGGGACATGACTATTTTCCGAAAGGCAGCAAAGTGGGATTACCCTAAGGGTGCTAGTGTGCAAGTGTGTTTGATTTTCATGCGTTTAGTCTTGATTTTTAGGTTGTCTATTTGTTGTTTTCATATCTTGCCATACACACCCTAATTACTAGCATTTACATTTGAAAGCGATAAATTGCGGAAATGTAAAGTCCTACGCTATTACATCATTAAGGGAATGGGGGTACAAATTTATGAATGTGGGATTGCAAGAAAATAAATCCTAATTAACTATTACAGCCATATTGAAATGTACAATACAAGAAAGAAAAAAGACTTGTTTAGAAAATGGTTTTTGTGTCTTAATGAATTAACAAAAAGAAAAAAAAATTTATGTCTTTTTTATTAATAAAAAAAGGGTATTAATATTGAAAATGATTTAAAAAAGGGAAATAATGAGAGATAGGATTAGCATGCTGCTGAAAGCAAAACAAAGGGGATCAGAAGTTCTGATGCCGGGCGCGCTGTGGTTTAGAAGGAACGTCAGAAGTTATGGATTTATACACTCTGAGGTCCTGCAAGAAATGCTAGAGGAAAGATATTGAAGTTCTGGGTTGCTATGTGTTGAGCTTTTGAGTGTTAGAACAATGAGAAAGTCTTAGAAGTTCTTTGTATTAAAACAGTGAAGAGAACTCAGAAGTTCGGTATGTGCTAAGACAGTGAGTGAACATTAGAAGTTTAGTGTGTGAAAACAGTAAAGAGAACTTAGAAGTTTTATGCTATATTTCAACTCTTTCCTCATGTTAATCAGCACATCAGCAATTTATTCAGTTCTTAACAAACAACAAATTAGAAGGATAAAAGCACAACAATTTATAGAAGTTCTAATCCTAATTATGAGCCTAGCCTTAATCAAGAAGTTCCGATCCATAGTTTCTTCTACTTATGCAATGATATGTGTGATCGGTGGATCTGGAACTGACTGTATAACGCTGGTTCGCGAAATGTCGCGGAAGCAAGAGTCGCCACCGTCTTTTATTTTCTCCAACAGGGACAGGACAAAAGCACAGCAAAATTCCTTATGAGATTATCTCTCGGTTCGGGAGGTAGATTTATAGAAAGGGAAGGTGTTAGCACCCTTTCTATCCATGGTTATCCATGGGCTCTTAGATACTTGCTCATTTGTGTTTTCAAAATTGTTTGTTTACTTTTCAACTGTGGGTTAAAAAAAGTTTCTTTGAAAATTTCAGTTCGACTCTTGTATCAGTCCTCAAGAGTGTTTGAAAAGTTGCTTTCGAAAGCTTTTTGAAAAGGTGTCGGTGTGAAAAGTATTTTTTGATTTGTTTTGAAATTAGAGCAAGTATTTAGAGTCGTCTACCTACCCTAAGGAATTAGGCTGTGTAAATGTCCTTAAGGTAGTGCCATCCCACCATTGAGAGGTAGGTAGCACCACCGTTGGAGGTGTTCCGGTCAATTCGAGGGTTCGGGACATGGTGATCACCGGAGCAATAGGAAGACACCTTAGAAGCTACCCTCATGCCATGTTCATGGACATGAGGACTTACTAAAACGTCCTCTACTCGACGACCACCTTTCGAGGGGCAAGGCAACAATGAGGCGTACCCTAGGGGTGGTGTGTGAATTTGTGTGTTATTTTCATGTTATGCTTATCTTGTTCATACATCGGTGATCTACGCGTTGCTTTTATTTTTGACATTCATTCTTTCATGCAAATTATTAACAGTTAAAAGATGCGAGAATTAAAAGTCCTACGCTATTACAAAGGCGCAGGTCCACATCGCCAAATTAATCTAGGACCCGATTTGAAATAAAATAAAGTGCGGAAAATAAATGTCTAATTAAGCTATTACATGGCTTTGGGAGAATTACATGAATATTCACAAAAAGAAATAAAAATGCGAAGAGAATTAAAGTCGGGAATGCGAGGGCGTTGGACCCTTTTAAGGAAATTAAATTACAATTACGAGATTAATTAAATTTAATGAGAAAAAAGAAATCATTTTTTGAGTTTTTTGTATTTATGGATTGTTAATGAGAAAATTAAATTGGAATTAAAAAGAAAAGTTAATTAACCCTAGTTCTAACTATTTTTTATTTATTAAGAAATATTTTTAGTTTGACCTAATTTTAATTAATTATTTACATGGCAAATTATTTACAAAAATAATAATTAATAATTAATATGGTGAAAAAAAGAAAAAAAGGATAAAAGCATAAAAACCTAATTCTACATTTTTTTAATTTATTACAAAAAACATTAAAAATTCAAACCTAGAATTAACTAAATCAATTAATAAAATTTATTTACAAGATAACATTAAATAAAATATATTTTTATTTTTGTCTTTCTGATTTTTTTATTATTTTTTTTATGTTAAAGAAAAAAATTAATTTATGAATTAAGCTAAAAAAGAAATAAAACAAATAAATAGAAAAGAATAAAAAAGAAAGAAAAATTAATGCAAACCAATGGGGGGTGTTGACCCCAATTTAGAGGTATCTGGCCAACAATTAGGCCCATTTAATTCCTGGCCTTGTTGACTTTTCTGGGACGTGAGTGACATCATTGAACAATGCATAGGGTGCTCCTTAGGTCATGGCCATTGGATTGAGATCAGTGGGCGCGTGGCAAGCTTGGATGATGGGTGTATGATGAACCCCTGGGCGTACACTGCATGAGATCGAGTGAAAACAAAATTCATTGGAAAATATGGGGGACCTGGGAATCGAACCCAGGTCCCAATGTTCAGAGGACAACGCATCTACCAACCATCCAAAGGCGTTTCTTTGTAAATTATATGGAATGCAATTATTATAAGAGAAAACAAAAGTTAGTGGTCTGATTCAAAAAATTACGCGCCAACTTTGAATAGACCAATGGCCTTGATCCACGCATGCATCTTCTTCGTTGATTCGTTTTGCCCTGAAAAAAAACAATTAGATAGCGGGGGTTTTAAACCCCCACTAAGTGATAAACAGGATAATAGCGATTAGCATATGGTGGCTCATAAATTGAGCGCGACTAGTACAATCAATTCGTGTGAAGCTTCTGGTTTTAATGGCCTTGGTTTCGTGTCTCAATTTTTCCAGAACAAGGAAGCCCTAATTTCACAACCTTGAAAACCTAGCAAGCTTCCATGGCAGATTCACGTACAAAGCATGAAAACTCAATTAAATGGCATGGTTAGCTTTAGAATGATCAACTTAATATAAATCAAGCATTAGAAAGTGAAAATAGCGCATGAATCATGAGACATGAATATGAAAAAAGTTATGAACAGGACGGGTTCGTTCTACCAATTCCTTGCGTTAGAAGCAGTGGTTTTGATCCAGAAACGTTCCTTGAGGCCTAAGGAGTGTAATGGGATTGTTTTCTTGCTTTGAAACGCACTCTAAGGCAGTTTTCAGTTTTCACTTTTTTCACAAAAATTGCAAAGTTTGTTTTGGTTCTTAGGCGCAGCTTGGAGATTCTTGTGCATTAGGTTTTGATCAGTATATGTATGCCAATGGATTAGGGTTGAAATTTGGATCCAAAACCCTTTGCATTGATGAAAGAAATATTTGATTTTCTATGAATATTTTTCAAATCTTTTCCATGTGTTTTGATACCAATCATGGCCAAATCCTTCCTTTTTTGATGTGCACGAATCTTCAATAGCCAATGGGAGCAAATGCTGCATAAAAAGATTCACATACATTTGTTTTAGTATTTTTTTCATATTTTATTTTATTAAATGAATTAATGGTGATTAAAAATTCAAATAAAATAATAAAAATGATGAAATAAATCCCCTTTGGGCCAAATGGTCGTGCATAGCCTTTGGATGATGAATCTTGGAAGAAAATGTGGCCCATTAGCAATTTTGAGGCATTTGAAGCAAAGTTGACTTTTCAAAATTCCCAAAAATTTCCCAACTTCCACAAGGAATATCTTGCTCAATTCTTAAGCTTTGATCAATTCTTAAGCAAAGTTGACTTTTGAAAATGACCTATAATGTTGAAATTGATAACTTTTTGTGAGAGCATTTCTTGGACTTGAAGTGTGAAGAGGAGTTGTAGTAAATGTCTTTATCTTCAAAATGAGCTTTTGATGGAATTTTTCTGATAAACCATGTGGAAGTTATGCCTTGGTCAAGTTACATTTGACTTTTTCAACTGTCCAAATATGGAAACTTTTGCATCTTGAGACTTTTTGAGCCATGCTTTGAGAATCATGATCAAGAATTGATCAAATGATGTTTGTGGCTTCAAAATAAGATGTTGACCAAAAATTTGAACTTTTGACTGTCAAATGACAATTTTACTCCTGCAGTTGACTGTTGAGCAATTAGGGTTTTTAACTGTGCAATTTTGTGCTGTAAGTCTTGAAACTTGGCATGAGGATGCTTGACCATGTTTGTAGGCATGTGGGACTTGATTGGACCCTTGGAAACTTCATTTTCTTTGTCAGAACCAAAACCCTAGTTTTTGACTGTTAGGAGGCCTTTGAACTGTGCAACCCTTGGGGAGATTTTGAAGCATGCTCTTTGCAAATCTTGAAGAATATGGGAGGGCAAATTTTGGGGTACAACAGTTGCCCCTGTTCAATATTCTTAGACCTGAGGATGTAGATTGGCTGACGTGCCTTTCGTAATCCGAAGGTGGAAGATGATTGAACACTAGAGTGCCCAGAAATTTGCGCTCACATAGTAGTGTGATGGTGGGAATGGGCTTATAGATGCCATTTGGAGATTGATGGATAGGATGATGGGCTTATAGATGCCATCTGGACGTCGATCGCGTAAGAGATTCCTTAGCGAGAACTTGCGTACCTGAAAAGAAGATGATTACCTGGCCTGTTACAGGAGCTGGTCTTCAAACTCTTTGTGTAGATGTGCCCTGACTGGTTACAGGAATTGAATCTGGAACTTCAAAAAGGTGATGAATGAACCAGGGATGGTTACTACCTCAACAGGACGGTGAGAGAACCTTGAACGATTACTACCTCAACAGGAACGCTGAGAGAACCTTGGACGATTACTACCTCAACAGGAACGCTGAGAGAACCTTGGACGATTACTACCTCAACAGGAACGCTGAGAGAATCTGGGGTGATTACTATCTCAACAGGAACGCTGAGAGAATCTTGGGCGACTTCAACCTCAACAGTAACGCTGAGAGAATCTTGGATGTCTTCAACTGGATAAGAAACAGGGAGATCTTAGGGTCGATCTGACTGAACCAGAGAAGGCCTTTGACTGGATAAGAATTAGGAAAATCTTAGGGTCGATTTAACTGAACCGGTCTAGGTCTTGGAATCTTCAACTGGATAAGAATCAGGGAGATCTTAGGGGCGATCTGACTGAACCAGAGAAGGCCTTTGACTGGATAAGAAACAGGAAAATCTTAGGGTCGATTTAACTGAACCAGACTAGGTCTTGGAATCTTCAACTGGATAAGAAACAGGGAGATCTTAGGGGCGATCTGACTGAACCAGAGAAGGCCTTTGACTGGATAAGAAACAGGAAAATCTTAGGGTCGATTTAACTGAACCAGACTAGGTCTTGGAATCTTCAACTGGATAAGAATCAGGGAGATCTTAGGGGCGATCTGACTGAACCAGAGAAGGCCTTTGACTGGATAAGAAACAGAAAAATCTTAGGGTCGATTTAACTGAACCAGACTAGGTCTTGGAATCTAGCTAACTTAACTGGATCTTTCCTGAAAGGTAAAGGTCAGTTATATGCAAGGCATGATATGAAGCAAGCGATGATGTTCTCCACATAAATGAGATTTGTAAGATATGATGCATATATGCATGCTATAATGTATGAAAATGCGATGTTTATGAATGTATGTTTGTCGTCTAGGAAAATAAATCCTTGACGGGTGCCGGGAAGTCACTCCTGGGTTGATGTTGGAAAATAGATTTTGCTTCCGCTGGGGATGATAGTTGCAAGAATACCGGTAGGAGAAGATAACTCCGTTGGGGAATAAACTTGGCGAATGGATTACTCTGCAGGGAGAAAAGTACTCTAACGATCTTGCTGGGGAGCAATACACTGTGGGGAGAGAGGTACTTTGCTGGAATGTTGATGGTAACTCCGCTCGGGATATCGTTGTTGTGTCGGAAGTGTTGATAGACTTCGCTGGGGATAAGAAGACTTCACCGAGGACGATATTTCCGTGGCTTTTGGCTGAGGATAACCCAGTTATATCCTGGTAGGGAAATAACCTCTGAATAAAGCCGGGAGACGCGTTCGTGCGCTACGGGGATAAGCTTCCAGAATCTACTGGGGATAAGCTTACTGCTTGGGGAGATGGATTCCAACTTTTCCTGGGGAAACTGGATTGGACTCTCCTGGGGAATTTTTGAGATGTATTGGAAGTGACTCCATTGAATGTTTGATATACCGCCGGGGAACAATCTTTAAGCCAAGACTGCCGGGGATGCTTGTTAAGAATGCCTGTATATTGCCGGGGAACGTTTGAGATCTGCTGGAGGATTCCCAACTTCCTTAAGGCTGACTGTAGCTTTTCTTGGGGAGAGCGTATTGACTTGCTGACACACTCTCCGGGGAATTAAGATATACTGGTTATGTTCTTCAGTCGAATTTACCTTGGTACCTTGGTGGACGGAACAATTAGATCGCTTAGACAACTCTTTATTGCCCCTGTTTCTAATGTTACCTGTAATTAATCCTTTGTTTCGTATGCAAGTATTCATGAGTTAGCAAATTATTGTCAATGCATATATCACAAATTGAACCTTGGACGTTCTTCGCAAAACAAAACAGAAAAAGGAAAAACCAAAAGGCAATTTGTCTCAAAAGTGTATTTATTGATTTTTTGAATTTGCCTGTAAATAGGCGTTTTGTGTACAAGAGGCTGACGTCCTAATAAGAGAGCGCCGCCGAATAAAAGAGTTTATACAAATTTGTACAAAGGAAAATAACACAGCTGTGTGAATAGAATGATCCCACTGGGTTTCAACTCTGCTATTGCCTTTATATCTCCGAGCGTCTCATCACTTGATGACCTTAGTTGAAGATGAAGCTGATTGATCGATGCCGTCTGAACTTGATGTAGATACCGGATTCTGGATGCAATGTGATCCAATGAGACATAGTATTACGCTTTATCCCTAACTTTTGCCTGGACCGCCCTTTCGGGTTTTCAGTCCATCGGGATACCCATTTTTGCCCCAGCCGCCTTTTCAGGTTTTCGACTTGCCGGGTGTATAGATTTTTTTCATTTCATCCCTTCATTTTGCCCGAACCCTTTTGGTTCGCCGGGAAGCCCTAATTTTTTCCTAGGTATGTCAACCTAGCGGGTCTTTTTCATGCGTAGTATCTTTTAACTATGTCTGCATTAGCGGGGTGAGGAAGGTCGTCACCATCCATATTGGTTAGAATCATGGCTCCTCCTGAGAACACATGTTTAACCACAAATGGCCCTTCGTATGTAGGGGTCCATTTGCCCCTTGGATCACTCTGAGGAAGGATGATTCGCTTGATTACCAGATCCCCAACTTGATATTCTTGTGGTCTGACCTTTTTGTTAAATGCCCTGATCATCCGTTTTTGGTACGTCTGACCATGACAAATAGCAGCAAGTCTCTTTTCGTCGATAAGGTTTAGCTGATCAAGTCGTGTCTGGATCCAATCATCTTCACTCAGATCTGCATCCTTCATTATCCGGAGAGAGGGTATCTGCACTTCGATCGGTAAGACTGCCTCCATGCCGTAGGCCAAGGAGAAAGGAGTTGCCCCGGTTGACGTCCTGGCTGAGGTACGGTACCCATGTAGAGAGAACGGTAACATCTTGTGCCAATCTTTATATGTCACTGTCATCTTCTGCACGATTTTCTTAATGTTCTTATTTGCTGCTTCTACAGCTCCATTCATCTTCGGTCTGTAAGGAGAAGAGTTGTGGTGCTGTATCTTAAACTGTTCGCAGAGCTCAGTGATCATCTTGTTATTAAGATTGGTACCGTTGTCTGTAATGATCCTTTCAGGGACCCCGTATCGACAGATCAAATTATGTCGAATGAACCGTGCCACAACAGTCTTGGTTACCGTAGCGTAGGAAGCCGCTTCAACCCACTTTGTGAAGTAATCAATCGCTACCAGGATGAAGCGATGCCCATTGGATGCCGTAGGTTTAATCTCACCGATCATGTCTATGCCCCACATTGCAAACGGCCAAGGCGCAGTCAAAACATTCAGAGGAACTGGAGGAACATGCACCTTGTCTGCATATATCTGGCATTTATGGCATGTCCGAGAATGTTGGTAGCAGTCAGCTTCCATTGTGGACCAGAAATACCCTGCCCGAAGGATTTTCTTTGCCATAGTGTGTCCACTGGAACGTGTTCCGAAGGTCCCTTCATGTAATTCTTCCATAATCCTTTCTGCTTCTGTCTTATCCACACAACGCAGTAAGGTCAAATCATGGTTTCGCTTATACAGAATGTCGTTGCTAAGGAAGAACTTTGCTGCGAACCTTCTCAGAAACTTCTTATCGTTGACAGATGCACCTTCAGGGTATTCCTGAGCTTCTAAGTATCTCTTCACCTCATGGTACTAAGGCTTCTCAGTCACCAATTCAGTCTCAAGATCACAACAGTATGCCGGTTCGTCCAATTTCCAGATAGTGACCTGGGGAGCCTCATTGTCCCATTTAACCTTGAACATAGAAGACATTGTAGCTAACGCGTCCGCTAACTAATTCTCCTCTCTCGGAAAGTGTTCAAAGGTTATCTCTGTGAAATGGGGGATCATTGTCAACACACATTCTCTGTAAGGAATAAGATTCGGATGTTTCGTATCCCACTCTCCTTTGATCTGATTGATCACGAGCGCGGAATCTCCGAAGACACTCAGAAACTTGATCCTTAAGTCGATCGCAGCTTGGAGACCCATGATGCATGCCTCATACTCCGCCATGTTGTTGGTGCAGTTGAAACATAGCCGGGCAGTGAGTGAAGTATGAGTGCCTTAGGGGTATATGATCACAGCGCCGATGCCGTTACCCAAAGCGTTGGAGGCTCCGTCAAAGTGCATAGACCATCGGGATCCTTCCTCAGGTCCTTCATCCGGTCCAGGTACTTCACAATCAGTCACAATCATGACGCTCTCGTCTGGAAACTCGAAGTTCATTGACTGATAGTCGTCTACTGCCTGATGTGCCAAGTGGTCTGCCAATACACTTCCTTTGATGGCTTTCTGAGTCGTGTACTGTATGTCGTATTCTGTCAAGATCATTTGCCATCTTGCTATTCTCCCAGACAGAGCAGGCTTTTCAAATATGTACTTTATAGGATCCATCTTTGAGATCAACAAGGTAGTGTGAGTCAGCATATACTGTCTCAGCCGGCGAGCAGCCCATACCAAAGCGCAGCAAGTTTTTTCAAGCAGTGAGTATCGGGTCTCACAGTCGGTAAACTTTTTGCTAAGGTAATAAATGGCATGCTCTTTTCGGCCAAACTCGTCATGCTGCCCCAACACACACCCCATTGAGTTATCGAGTACTGTCAGGTATAATATCAGAGGTCTCCCCTCAACCAGTGGCATAAGAATGGGTGGTTCTTGGAGATACTCTTTGATTCTGTCAAAAGCAGCCTGACATTCATCATTCCAACGTACTACCTGATCTTTCTTCAGCAGCTTGAAGATTGGCTCACAGGTAGCAGTTAGGTGCGAGATGAATCGAGCAATGTAATTCAGGCGTCCTAAAAAGCCTCTGACCCCTTTCTCTGTTTTGGGAACTGGCATCTCTTGAATAGCTTTAACCTTGGCAGGGTCCACTTGAATACCCTTATCACTTACAACGAAGCCTAGCAACTTTCCAGATCTTACCCCGAAGGTGCACTTGTTCGGGTTCAACCTCAGCTTGTACAACTTCAGACGGTCAAACAGTTTCTGCAGATGATCTAGGTGTTCTTCCTCAGTCTGGGACCTTGCGATCATGTCGTCAACATACACTTCTATCTCATGATGGATCATGTCAAGAAATAAAGCAACCATGGCATGTTGGTAGGTTGCCCCAGCGTTCTTCAGTCCAAAAGGCATGACCTTGTAGCAGAAAGTGCCCCACTGAGTAACAAAGGTAGTTTTTTCCATGTCTTCAGGTGCCATCTTGATCTGATTGTAACCTGAAAAACCATCCATGAAAGAGAACACCTTATGCTGAGCAGTATTGTCAACAAGGACATCAATGTGAGGTAGGGGGAAGTCATCCTTGGGGCTGGCCCTATTCAGATCCCTGTAGTCGACACACATTCTGACCTTACCATCCTTCTTTGGTACTGGCACCACATTGGCAACCCACTGAGGGTACGAAGTCACTGCAAGGAAACCAGCATCAAACTGTTTCATAACCTCGACTTTGATCTTCTCAGACATCTCTGGACGCATACGGCGGACCTTTTGCTTAACCGAAAGGCAGTTTTCCTTAGTAGGCAAGTGATGGACCATAATGTTAGTATCCAAACCAGGCATGTCTTCTTAGGACCAGGCAAAGATCTCCACATACTCATGTAGCATCTGAGTCAACCGTTGCTTCACGCTGAGCTCTAGGTTGGCACCAATCTTAACCTCCTTTCTGTCCGTATCAGTACCCAGATTTATTGTCTCCACTGGCTCTTCGTGTGGTTGAATTGCCCTCTCTTCCCGAAGTAACAGTCTTGCAAGCTCGCCAGGCACTTCGCAATCATCTTCACCTTCGTCTTCGGCTAAGTTGATCGGATTTTTGAAGTCATAACTGGCAGTAGCAGAGTCGTTACCAGTGAGATCCAGAGTGGATTGAAACCTGTATGAGTGAGTGTGTGTAAATACAGTTGTTTTGCAATATAAAGAAAGGAAAGAAAGGAAAGAAAGGAAAGGAGAATAAGATTTGAAATGCGAGAAAAACGTCCAAGATCTTTATTCATGGTATATGAAATGACAATTTATATGCCCTCACAAATGAAGCCACGGTCCCCCGGGTAAGACATCGGGCCAAAGAGTTTTAATTGTTTATTACAAATAACAAAACAAAGGAGTTTATTACTGCGTAACAAAAGTAACAGGAGTATGATCTTTAGCAATCCAATTGGTCAATCCACCATCAGTTGTCGGGTAGATCCAGCTATTGAACTCTGACTCTTCCACTTCATCTTCGTCCCTAATGGCATTCACTCCTGGGTTGGTAATGAGCACAGGAGGTCTTCTGGTCTTTGCCTTGCGCATAGCCTTCTGACCCTCTGCAGTAAAACCCAGTCCAAACTTGTCAGTTTTCGGTGTAAAATCAGGGAGCCTGCCCCAGTTAGCACATTCACCTTTCTTGATCACAGTCTGGGCATCCTTCAAGGAAGCCATCTTCAAGGGAACATCCTCTTCAACCACTGTTTCCGCTGCTGCCAATGTTGGAGGTACCTCTTCAAAATGCTGAAAGGGGGTTTCAATAAACTCCCCGTCCATCTCAATATACCTGAAGGAATTCAAATGGCTCACCATATACTCCTCCTCTCCCTGCACGGTGACAATCTTCCCTCTGACAGGGTATTTGAGTTTCTGGTGCAGGGTAGAGGTCACTGCCCCAGCTTTGTGGATCCAAGGGCGATCCAGTAGACAAGAATACGATGGAAAGATATCCATCACATAGAAAGTAGAGTCGAATACTTGAGAACCCACACGAATATGAATGTCTACCTCTCCATGGACCATCCTCTTAGAACCGTCGAAGGCTCTGACGATGATATTTCTAGGTTTCAGCTCCAGGCCTTCACAATCCAAACGGTCTAAGGCCTTCTTGGGTAGCACATTCAGGGAAGAACCAGTGTCCACCAACACGTGCGCAAGAGTAGTGCCCCTGCATTCAATAGAGACATGCAGGGCGTCGTTGTGGTCCTTTCCCTTAGCAGTAAGGTCAGCATCCGAGAAACCCAAACCATTGTCGGCTGTCAAATTGGCTACGCAATCAGTAAACTGGACAGCAGATGTCTCCTGTGGCACATGGGCCGTCTTGAGAAATGAAATCAAGGCCTTAGCATGGGCCTCTGAGCACAGTAGTAAGGAGAGCATAGAGATTTTGGAGGGTGTATGCCCCAGCTGCTCGACAATATTAAAGTCACTCTTCTTGATTATTTTCAGGATTTCCTCCATCTCATGTTGGGAGGCCTCAGCAGTCACAAATTTTGGTGCCTCCATCCGGGCAGGCTCATCTTCATTCCCTTTGCCCCGAGCATTAGACGACTCGGCGGCAGGGGACACAACTTGATCAGAACTGGGAACAGGTACACTTGCAGGTATTATAGTGAGGGGTCTTCGAATAGCTGGTGGCGCAATGTCAGGCGAGAAGAGCCTGCCACTGCGGGTAACTTTTGCTGGACCAGTGATATTGTTGATGCTGGTGCCAGTGTTGAACTCTTGCTTGATTCCATGTACATACACGTCTGCCCCATAGTGCCAGGGGATAGCCTTATCAGATTCATAGGGGAGAGGCCCCGGAACAGTAATAACAACGGGTGCGACAATCATGATTTTAACCGGCTTCCTTGGGAGAGCCTTGATCGGATTATTAAAGATTGTAACAACAGAAACTTCTTCCACCGGAAAAAACTGAACAGCAGTCTTCTTGAACAGAATCTCTTTGCTGTCCATCAGGCTTTGGATGCCCAACTTCAGCAAAGGACAACCAGAAAGGGAAACAGCACAGAAAAGGCAACCTTCACTGCAACCCGGAAATAAACCGGCTGACAGTAGGTTCCTCTTAACAGTCATCAAGGGAGTAGCTACATCATCCACAAAAACGGCATATACCTCTTCATCAACGGCATTTACTCCATGCTGGGGCATAGGAGCAGTCACCACATTTGGCCTCTCAGGCACTTCAAACTGTATCTCTTTTGCGTCAATAAGGTCTTTCACCTTATTCCTTAAGGCCTAACAGTCATCAGTGGAATGTCCCGGGCTATCGGAGTGATACGCACAGCGGGCATTTGGATTGTACTTGGGAGAAGCCGTATTCACAACCTTCGGGGCTTCTCTAACAGTCACCAAATTGGTGGATAGAAACTGCGGCAAGATTTGCGATAAGGTCATACTCAGCCGGGTAAACTCTCTTCTGGGTCTTTCAGCCCTTTGAGGATTGGTTTGCCGAGGAGCGGCAGCAGGCTTTGCAATCATCACCGTGTTGACAGACTGGCGGCGCTCAGGTTTCTCTTGTCTTCTAGACCCATATACAGCACTGGCCTCCTTCTTAAAGGGCTTCTTCTCAGAACTTGCAGATGCACCCTTCTGAATTTTACCAGACTTCATCCCAGCCTCTATTCTCTCTCCAGTCATAATAAGATCAGTAAACCCTGCAGATGAGTTACCGATAAGATGATTGAAAAATGGCCCAAATAGGGTCCCCAAGAACATGTCCACCAGCTCCCGGTCAGTTAACGGAGGCTGCACCCTGCCAGCCAGATCCCTCCACTTCTGTGCATACTCTTTGAAACCTTCGCTTGATCCTAGCGACATACCCTAGAGTTGGGTACGTGTAGGAGCAAGGTCGGCATTATATTGATACTGCTTGTAAAAAGCAGTAGCCAACTCCTCCCAGTTACGAACTTTGGTCCCATCCAGCTGATATAACCATTCGAGATGAGTCCCTGAAAGACTCTCCTGGAAGAAGTGGATCCACAAGTTCTTGTCCACTGAGTACGGTTGAATCTTCCGCACATAGGATCTGAGATGTAGCTTGGGACAGGACGCCCCGTCATACTTGGTGAAAGATGGTGCCTTAAACTTGTGAGGAATAATCACACCGTTAGATAAGCCCAAGTCTCCGAAATCCAGCCCAGGCACTTGTTGGATCTCCATAGCATTCAGTCTGTCTTCCAACTGCTTATAGCGGTCTTCAGCCGGAGGATACTGTTCCTCATTGAAGTCAGTCTCGTTGTCAGAGACTACTGGACTAGGACCTTTTCCCCCTTGGGGACTGCTCTTGCCTATAGAAGAACCAGCCTCTTCATTCTACAGAGTGTTGCCAAACCTTCGGCCCGAGTTGAAAAGAACAGTTCTCTTCTTCTTCTTCTTCTTCTTCTTCTCCTTCTTCAGGAGCAAAGCCTTCAGCTCTTCTTGGCCTTGAGCCAAACCCATGATCTGCTCCTGAAATTGCGCGTTCTACGCCTGAAGGGCCTTGATAGACATCTCGGTTGATGATGAGTCAGGGTTCATGATGCTGAAATAAACAGCGAAGAACAGTAAGCAACCTGAAAATAAGAAAACCTGCTATGCACATGATGAATGGAATGCGTATGATTTATGTTTTCAAAGACAATCGGGAATCAACTTTGTAAACAAAAAGGAACACACTTCATTAGATTCAACTTTGAAACTTTAAATTGTTCAACAGGTTGCCCTTAGGCGTTACATAAAAGGGAAATACTGAAAAGGGAAATAAAACTGTAAAAGAACATCCTGAGCTCCTTATTGATCCCATGGTCTCCTCTTCTCAGTACGGATGTAGTCATTCAGAGCTCGCTCATTCCCCAACTGCTTTGTCAGCTTCTGGATCTTCAACTCCTGCTCGTTGAACTTTTCCCGATACGAATCCCGTTCTTCTCGCAGTTGTGACCAAGATCTCTTTAATGTCTCATAATCAGTAGGTATCTGAGGAGGGAGGACAGTTAGAGGAACACCATCTTTGTCAGGATACTCAAGAATGATAGGTCTGACGGCTTCATAGAGCATACCTAACCTATGAGCACGGATGCGGACCCATTTGTAGTAGGCTTCCATAGGTAGAGAAGTCTTTGGCCCTAACTCTTGTGGGTCAGCTTTATGAACTTTATCCCAAGCTTTGATGAACCTACAACGCAGCTCGTCACTATCCACCTGAAACTCAAAACTGATGTGAGGCACCAACATCTCATGGGGCCCTGCTCTTCTGGCTCTTCCAAACTGACGGAGCGCTAGACATGGATTGTAGGAGATCCCTCCTTGGGTACCAATCAAAGGAACATTAGGGTATTCCCCACAACGATCAATAAAAGCTATCTCATCCAAACCTCTGAAAGTCCAAATGATGTCTTTATCAGTGAGAGACATTAACCTATGAGCCCAACCTCTTCCTTCTTGGTTCTTCAGCACGAACTTAGGGAGGTGCAAAATAAACCACCTCACCAATAAAGGGATACAACACCATAGAGTTCCTCGTCTTCGGGCAGTACGAGCATGAAGTTGTTGCAGGATATCACCCAAGAGAGTGGGCACAGGGTTCTGAGACATAAAGATCCTTATGGCAGTGACATTGATGAAGTTGTCAGGATTAGGAAACAAGACTAGCCCATAGATTAAGAGAGCTAGGATGTCTGCGTATGCCCTAAAGTCCAGGTCATTCCAGAAACTGTTAGCTTTACCAATCAGAAACTTGGCCAAGAAACCCTTAACTCCGCTTCTAGTCACCCAGTTGTCCATTACTTCTTGATGGGTCAAGGGAAGAGCTGCAGCAACCTCCTCAAGCCTGAGGGTCTTTTCCCAACCAGTGTAAGGAGTCTGATCCAAGATAGGGATGCCAAGCAAATTAGAGAACTCTTCCAGGGTAGGGACCAGCTGGAAGTCTTGAAAGGTGAAACACTGGTACAGAGGGTCATAAAACTGGGCCAGGACACTCATCAACTGTTGATCCCGCTTTGCAGTGACTAAACTGAGAAGAGAACCATGCCTCTGAATGAAGGAAGTGGTATTTGGAATCCTGCTAACCAACTCTTCAAGTAACTCAGGTGGGTGAACAAAGTTGAACCGGATAGTATTCCTTCGCACAGACATCATGATGTCCTACAAAACAGAGCAAAGGTGAAACCCTCTTGTCTTTGAAATGGTCAGTCCTTATGCAGGATGCATGCAATGCTCATGATGTTATGATGTTATGATAAAGCACACCACAAATAGATACAAATGCAAACATGGTAAGGCACACAAGTCACACAAGACAAGCCCTTAAAGTTTAGGCCAGTATGAGGTCTAGGTATTACCCTCTTTCAGTTTGTTGGTTCATACCTGTCCTATCAAAGTAACCGGGTTCTTAGGGGATCCCAATATCATTGACTACCCTCAATCGGTCATAACTCCAGCATCGCAATCTTTTCTTGCGGCCAGAACCATCACGAGAGTTTAGCCTCAATGGGCGTAGCATACTGCTACTGTTCTAATGGCCAAGTGGTGTCTTTTTAAGGTTCTAAGGTTGTTGGTGCTTAATGACTCCTCAGAAGACCCATATTCTCCTTGTTGCGACACAAGGGATATCGGTACAGACCAAGGTGCCACACCAATGTAGCCACTGCTTCACCCGTGTCGGTCTACGCCGGACAGGTCCCTCACAGCTTATGCTACCTAAACAGGGTATCCCCAGATCCGGGTTAGGATCTATGTAACTCCGATGCAGCCCACAATAATAAAGCAAACAAACACAACAGTTGAAAACACAAGTGATCTTAGTCCTAAGGTACACCTCACTTTATAAGATTTCCCCAGCAGAGTCGCCAGTTCTGTGATCGGTGGATCTGGAACTGACTGTTTAACGCTGGTTCGCGAAATGTCGTGGAAGCAAGAGTCGCCACCGTCTTTTATTTTCTCCAACATGGACAGGACAAAAGCACAGCAAAATTCCTTATGAGATTATCTCTCGGTTCGGGAGGTAGATTTATAGAAAGGGAAGGTGTTAGCACCCTTTCTATCCATGGTTATCCATGGGCTCTTAGATACTTGCTCATTTGTGTTTTCAAAATTGTTTATTTGCTTTTCAACTGTGGGTTAAAAAAAGTTTCTTTGAAAATTTCAGTTTGACTCTTGTATCAGTCCTCAAGAGTATTTGAAAAGTTGCTTTCGAAAGCTTTTTGAAAAGGTGTCGGTGTGAAAAGTATTTTTTGATTTGTTTTGAAATTAGAGCAAGTATTTAGAGTCGTCTACCTACCCTAAGGAATTAGGCTGTGTAAATGTCCTTAAGGTAGTGCCATCCCACCATTGAGAGGTAGGTAGCACCACCGTTGGAGGTGTTCGGGTCAATTCGAGGGTTCGGGACATGGTGATCACCGGAGCAATAGGAAGAGACCTTAGAAGCTATCCTCATGCCATGTTCATGGACATGAGGACTTACTAAAACGTCCTCTACTCGACGACCACCTTTCGAGGGGCAAGGCAACAATGAGGCGTACCCTAGGGGTGGTGTGTGAATTTGTATGTTATTTTCATGTTATGCTTATCTTGTTCATACATCGGTGATCTACGCGTTGCTTTTATTTTTGACATTCATTCTTTCATGCAAATTATTAACAGTTAAAAGATGCGAGAATTAAAAGTCCTACGCTATTACAAAGGCGCGGGTCCACATCGCCAAATTAATTCAGGACCCGATTTGAAATAAAATAAAGTGCGGAAAATAAATGTCTAATTAAGCTATTACATGGCTTTGGGAGAATTACATGAATATTCACAAAAAGAAATAAAAATGCGAAGAGAATTAAAGTCGGGAATGCGAGGGCGTTGGACCCTTTTAAGGAAATTAAATTACAATTACGAGATTAATTAAATTTAATGAGAAAAAAGAAATCATTTTTTGAGTTTTTTGTATTTATGGATTGTTATTGAGAAAATTAAATTGGAATTAAAAAGAAAAGTTAATTAACCCTAGTTCTAACTATTTTTTATTTATTAAGAAATATTTTTAGTTTGACCTAATTTTAATTAATTATTTACATGGCAAATTATTTACAAAAATAATAATTAATAATTAATATGGTGAAAAAAAAGAAAAAAAGGATAAAAGCATAAAAACCTAATTCTACATTTTTTTAATTTATTACAAAAAACATTAAAAATTCAAACCTAGAATTAACTAAATCAATTAATAAAATTTATTTACAAGATAACACTAAATAAAATATATTTTTATTTTTGTCTTTCTGATTTTTTTATTATTTTTTTATGTTAAAGAAAAAAATTAATTTATGAATTAAGCTAAAAAAGAAATAAAACAAATAAATAGAAAAGAATAAAAAAGAAAGAAAAATTAATGCAAACCAATGGGGGGTGTTGACCCCAATTTGGAGGTATCTGGCCAGCAATTAGGCCCATTTAATTCCTGGCCTTGTTGACTTTTCTGGGACGTGAGTGGCATCATTGACCAATGCATAAGGTGCTCCTTAGGTCATGGCCATTGGATTGAGATCAGTGGGCGCGTGGCAAGCTTGGATGGTGGGTGTATGATGAACCCCTGGGCATACACTGCATGAGATCAAGTGAAAACAAAATTCATTGGAAAATATGGGGGACCTGGGAATCGAACCCAGGTCCCAATGTTCAGAGGACAACGCATCTACCAACCATCCAAAGGCGTTTCTTTGTAAATTATATGGAATGCAATTATTATAAGAGAAAACAAAAGTTAGTGGTCTGATTCAAAAAATTACGCGCCAACTTTGAATAGACCAATGGCCTTGATCCACACATGCATCTTCTTTGTTGATTCGTTTTGCCCTGAAAAAAAACAATTAGATAGCGGGGGTTTTAAACCCCCACTAAGTGATAAACAGGATAATAGCGATTAGCATATGGTGGCTCATAAATTGAGCGCGACTAGTACAATCAATTCGTGTGAAGCTTCTGGTTTTAATGGCCTTGGTTTCGTGTCTCAATTTTTCCAGAACAAGGAAGCCCTAATTTCACAACCTTGAAAACCTAGCAAGCTTCCATGGCAGATTCACGTACAAAGCATGAAAACTCAATTAAATGGCATGGTTAGCTTTAGAATGATCAACTTAATATAAATCAAGCATTAGAAAGTGAAAATAGCGCATGAATCATGAGACATGAATATGAAAAAAGTTATGAACAGGACGGGTTTGTTCTACCAATTCCTTGCGTTAGAAGCAGTGGTTTTGATCCAGAAACGTTCCTTGAGGCCTCAGGAGCGTAATGGGATTGTTTTCTTGCTTTGAAACGCACTCTAAGGCAGTTTTCAGTTTTCACTTTTTTCACAAAAATTGCAAAGTTTGTTTTGGTTCTTAGGCGCAGCTTGGAGATTCTTGTGCATTAGGTTTTGATCAGTATATGTATGCCAATGGATTAGGGTTGAAATTTGGATCCAAAACCCTTTGCATTGATGAAAGAAATATTTGATTTTCTATGAATATTTTTCAAATCTTTTCCATGTGTTTTGATACCAATCATGGCCAAATCCTTCCTTTTTTGATGTGCACGAATCTTCAATAGCCAATGGGAGCAAATGCTGCATAAAAAGATTCACATACATTTGTTTTAGTATTTTTTCATATTTTATTTTATTAAATGAATTAATGGTGATTAAAAATTCAAATAAAATAATAAAAATGATGAAATAAATCCCCTTTGGGCCAAATGGTCGTGCATAGCCTTTGGATGATGAATCTTGGAAGAAAATGTGGCCCATTAGCAATTTTGAGGCATTTGAAGCAAAGTTGACTTTTCAAAATTCCCAAAAATTTCCCAACTTCCACAAGGCATATCTTGCTCAATTCTTAAGCTTTGATCATGTTCTTGGACATTTTGGAAAGGTCTTGAAGTCCTCTAACCAATGCCTTTGGTCCCATGTCATTTTGATTTACCAATCTCAAGTTATGGTCTTTGACTTAAAGTGCCTTTTTGTTGACTTTTGAAAATGACCTATAATGTTGAAATTGATAACTTTTTGTGAGAGCATTTATTGGACTTGAAGTGTGAAGAGGAGTTGTAGGAAATGTCTTTATCTTCAAAATGAGCTTTGGATGGAATTTTTCTGATAAACCATGTGGAAGTTATGCCTTGGTCAAGTTACAGTTGACTTTTTCAACTGTCCAAATATGAAAACTTTTGCATCTTGAGACTTTTTGAGCCATGCTTTGAGAATCATGATCAAGAATTGATCAAATGATGTTTGTGGCTTCAAAATAAGATGTTGACCAAAAATTTGAACTTTTGACTGTCAAATGACCATTTTACCCCTACAGTTGACTGTTGAGAAATTAGGGTTTTTGACTGTGCAATTTTGTGCTGTAAGTCTTGAAACTTGGCATGAGGATGCTTGACCATGTTTGTAGGCATGTGGGACTTGATTGGACCCTTGGAAACTTCATTTTCTTTGTCAGAACCAAAACCCTAGTTTTTGACTGTTAGGAGGCCTTTGAACTGTGCAACCCTTGGGGAGATTTTGAAGCATGCTCTTTGCAAATCTTGAAGAATATGGGAGGGAAAATTTTGGGCTACAACAATATGGCCAACATCAATACCAAGATATTTACATATTTAAGGGTGTTCTAAATGAAAATATGCAAAGTCAGAAAGACTTGCCTTGAATCTGAAGCGTGTGCTTAGAACTTGAGCTGCTGCCTTTAGATATTCTGGAGTCAGCAAGAGCAATGGAAGAGAAAATGCCAAGTTCTTTGACTCAAAGGGAAGAACGAAGGTTTGGTTTTCTGTTTGGGAATTCTGGATTTTTACGAAGGTTTCACAGTTTTCTTTTCTCTCCTTTGACAATTATCTCTCTCCAAAAGCCAGCCCCTTGAAAGTGTGATGGAGCAACTTATTTATAGGTGAGTTTGTTATGGTTTTGGGGGGAAAAACAAATTGGATTTCAATTCTTTTTGGCATACTGTTCCATTTATTTTTAAGCACAGTTTTAGTATGCTAGTTTGGTGCACATATGGGATTTAGGAAAATGCAAGCATGGACTGGATTAGCTATTGGTTATAGGAATGTGTTGTAGCAGCGCATGAGGTTTTGGGATTTGGTGATGTTCTGACCGAAGCGTTGAACATATTCTTCTTATGCTAGGGTGCTGCCTTGTTCTTGAAGCAAGTATGGTGGTTAGCAGCTTTTAGCCGTGCCTAAGCTGGATTTGTAAGCATGAATTAAGGAAAAGTACCCTCAGAGGCAAAAGCAAAGAATGGGCCTAGTATAACCTTGTACAAAAGTTTGTTTTTCAAGGACAGCAATGGTACTTCTATCTCACACGTGGGGAAATCCTTTGGATAAAAACTCAAAAGTGGTTGTGAGCATTAAATGATGATGAGATTGATCAAACCAGAAATCCTGTAATGTGAGATTATGCATCATAACTTAATTCTGGGTCAGAAGTTCAGCACCAGCGTAACTTAGAATAAACATCCAACTTCTGATCCTTGAATCTCTTTGCTTCAGCATGTTTTGAGAGAGTTCTCAGACTTTCCAAAAGCTTGTAACACACTTTATAAATCCTCTTTGAACTGCTCTTACAACTTCTGACTGAGCCTATGTGAAAACTGGCCCAAAAGTTGTAGACAACTTCTGACTTGAAAATGCTCAGAATTTGCTAAGTGACTAAGCTTCAGAGACGTGCCTTTGAGGACGCATAACTTGAAATCCCAGCATTTCTAAAATAAGTTCTGTTCTGCAATGTTTTAGATCTTATTGAAATCTATAACTTCTGTGTCAGAAGTTCTTCCAGAATCAGCTTGCATCATGGTGATAATCTGATCAGAAGTTCTGAGCTTGTCATATTTCTTAAACACTTAGAAAAAATTCTAAGTATTTAGAAATTTGACTTTTCCAAAGTAATTCTGACTTTTGGATATCTTGATGAAACAAATCTCACATTCCAACATGTCTTGATGAAATATGATTCTTGAAACTTGATTTTGATCCAAAAGTCAAAGTTTGACTTTTCAACATGCAATTGACCATTTTGCCCTTATGCCAATTCCAAGCCTAAATTGATGTATCAGTGCTGCAAACTTGACGTCATGGAAGATATTGTGAGGGGATTCTTGATAAGTGAGAGGTAAAATTTTAGGATACAACAACTGCCTATGTTCAATATTCTTAAGCATGAAGAGTTAGATTGGCGAGTTTTGCCATTCATGACTCGAAGGTGGAAGATGATTGGACACTAGAGTGCCCAGAAATTTGCACTCGGTGATGTAATGGTAGAGGGAATGGGCTTAAAGATTCCATTTGGAGAGATGATGGAAAGTTGTTGGAGATGGGCTTGTAGATGCCATCCAGAAATGATTGCTGAACCATATCTGTAAGCTGAAACTGAATGAGTATCAGGATGGCATCTGTATCTGGAGCGTATCTGAACTGTATCTAGAAGCTGGATCTGAATGAGTATTAGGATGGCATCCATATCTAGAGCGTATCTGAACTGTATCTGAAAGCTGAATCTGAATGAGTATCGGGATGGCATCCGTATCTAGAGCGTATCTGAACTGTATCTAGAAGCTGAATTTGAATGAGTATCAGGATGGTATCTGTATCTGGAGTGTATCTGAACTGTATCTAGAAAACTCAGCAGGATGATGAAGGAATCTTGGACGATTACTACCTCAGCAGGATGATGAAGGAATCTTGTACGATTACTACCTCAGCAGGATGATGAAGGAATCTTTGACGATTACTACTCCAAAAGGAATCTTGGACGATTACTACCTCAGCAGGATGATAAAGGAATCTTGGACGATTACTACTCCAAAAAGATTATGAAGGAATCTTGGATGATTACTACCTCAAAAATATGATGAAGGAATCTTGGATGATTACTACCTCAACAGGATGATGAAGGAATCTTGGACGATTACTACTCCAAAAAGATGATGAAGAAATCTTGGACGATTACTACCTCAACAGGATGATGAAGGAATCTTGGATGATTACTACTCCAAAAAGATGATAAAGGAATCTTGGATGATTACTACCTCAAAAAGATGATGAAGGAATCTTAGATGATTACTACTCCAAAAAGATGACGAAGGAATCTTGGATGATTACTACCTCAAAAAGATGATGATGGAATCTTGGATGATTACTACCTCAACAGGATGATGAAGGAATCTTGGACGATTACTACTCCAAAAATATGATGAAGGTATCTTGGACGATTACTACCTCAGCAAGATGATGAAGGAATCTTAGACGATTACTACTCCAAAAAGATGATGAAGGAATCTTGGATGATTACTACCTCAAAAATATGATGAAGGAATCTTAGACGATTACTACCTCAACAGGATGATGAAGGAATATTGGACGATTACTACTACAAAAAGATGATGAAGGAATCTTGGATGATTACTACCTCAAAAAGATGATGAAGGAATCTTAGATGATTACTACCTCAGCAGGATGATGAAGGAATCTTGGACGATTACTACTCCAAGAAGACGACAAAGGAATCTTGGATGATTACTAACTCAAAAAGATGATGAAGGAATCTTGGATGATTACTACCTCAACAGGATGATGAAGGAATCTTGGATGATTACCACCTCAACAGGATTATGAAGGAATCTTGGACGATTACTACCTCAGCAGGATGATGAAGGAATCTTGGACGATTGCTACTCCAAAAGATGATGATCTTTGTCTATTGATTGATCTTTCCTGAAAAGGTAAAGAGTTAGTTGTATGCAATGTCATGATGTATGCATTGCATAATGATGTTCTCAAAATATATGAGATTTGTGTTATATGTATTTTGTATGCATATGCTATGAATGTTGTTGAAATGTAATTTTGTCTTGGAAAATAAATCCTTGACAAGTGCTGGGGAGTCATTAAATCCCGGACTACTGTTGAAGAGTAGGCGTGTCTTCAAACTTTGCCTAAAATTTTTCCATTGAGGATTCCTGTTTTATTGAGGAGAACTCCGCTGGGTAATGTTGAAAACTCTACGGAGAGTGTTGATTCTTGCTTGGGGAAAAGAGACCAGGAGTCTCGGTTGTCTGTTGCTCCATTGGGGAGTCGAAGCTGAACTAATATATGTTCGAGTCCAGGTTTCACAGTAACTTGCTGAGGATTGTAGAGTAGTCTACTGGGGAATAGGAGTTATGGTCATCTGATTTGTAGTAGTTGGAGAGGAAAACTCAAGTTGGGGAATCCTGCCGTTTGTTGGGGAAATAAATCCTGTTGCTCAGTCTGTTGGAGAGGCGGCGACTTCACTGGAAGAAATTCTCGAGGATTCTTGAAGTCGACTCAGTTGGGAAGAGGTTTTTAGAGATGGAAAATCTGGCTGGGGAAACATCCTATGAGAAGGATTCTGGGGAGATTTGTCGTTGCCCCCAGTATCAAGTGTTTGTGGCACTGCCAGGAATCGTTGACTGTACGTAACCCTTTGTTGGGATTTGTGTTCCATGCCCTGAGTGATTTAGATGGAGACATGCCCCTGGTTATTCCACACTTCTTGAGAGATTTCTTGGAATCTCGACTGGACTTCCCCAGGTATGTTGGATAGTGAAATGTCATGCCCCCTTGTTGATAGGAGATTTGTCATTGGAAGTGTCATCCCACTTAAAGTGATTTTGTTCACTGAGAGAGCTTTCGTTCACTAGATATTCGTTGTGTGAATTTCTCTGCTGTCAAACAAATAGCCATATGCAAACAGTGATATTCAAGTAATGCAAAGTTTATGTTTGTCTTGAAGTTTTGAAAATGTGTTTTAGCAAGTAAAGAGTTTTGTAAGAAAAATTCAAACTCGGGATTTAGAGTAAAGCCTTAGAGGAGTCAGGATACCTTTTGTAATAGTATGCTTTCGAACTAACCCATGCTTCAATTAGGACTTTTGAAGGGTTATAACGTGGCTTGGTTCACGGTTTAAGAAACAAAGGATAAAGGCTCAAAATGTATTTGTACCCACCCGCTCTTCGTGACGTTCTTCAGTCCTAAACTCAGTTAATTGTGTGTTTGAACTCCAATTGAGTTTGGAAGGACGTTTTGGTGATGGTTCAGACAAGTTAAGTTTGTCATAAGGCAGTCATTTTTTGCAACATTTTTCATGTTGTTAAGGATTTGTAGTGACCCCCTTTTTTTTATTTGTCATCCCTGATTTTTACCTGACTGTTCTTATTTTGAGATTATGTCAGCGGGATGCCCCCGTTTTTTCTTAAGTCTCCTTTGTAGGTTTTAACTTAGTGGGCCTCTTTTTTTAGATATAATGACTGCCTACGTTGTAGGGAACCACGATTTGTCTTTTGATTTTTGATGTCATTCGTTGTATTACAAAGTGGAAGTTTGCGACTGAACGCGCACTTGAATTAACTGAGAGACTACCCTGCCCCAGGTTTTGATTTAAAGGTTTCAATTTGTGTGTAAAAAGAAAACTTCTACTTCTTTGGCTCGAAGGGGTTGATTAGGGATTATCTTCCTTATAACTCCAATGTTTAGGATTTGAAAGAACACATGTACATCGTCAGCAAAGTCTGTTCAAAAGCATACTGTACGAGATTTATGGCATTGTTTTCATCATCCTCCCTCTAAAGGCTTGTAACTTTTAGCAAGAGTTGAATGTCATAAAGTGAGTAAAAAGCATAGTTTAAATGTAATGAAAACGAAAGTATGAATTCAAGACAAACATATGCAATGCACTAATGAAACAAGGTTTGACATTAACAGATAATTGTTTAAACAACAAAAGAGATTACAATTGAAAATTCAAATGAACAAGACGCTCTCAATGATTTGGTATAGGAGCAGTGGTCATGTTTGGAGTCTCTAGAGGGTCAAACTCGATCTCCTTGGCGTTAATCAAATCTTGAATCTCGTCCTTCAAAGTCCAACAGTTGTCAGTGTCGTGTTTGGGACTATCAGAATGGTAGGCATATCTTACGCTTGGATTGTACTTAGAAGAGGAGGTATCAGGATTTTGAGGAGGATCTTTTGGCGTGATCAGCTTCAACTTCAGCAAATGTTGTAATGCTTGAGACAGAGGCATGTTGATGTTAGTGAACTGCCTTTCTTGATATTTTACCCTACGCCTATTGCTCTGTCCTTGTTGGACAGGTGTAGGATTAGAGATCAGGATTGCCCCTACATGTTGATCATGACGACTTTTTTGACCATACATAACATTGGACTCTTTCTTCCCACTATATGGCTTTTTGTGAGCATCAGAAGGTGTAGCTCCTTGGATCTTTCCACTTTTGATGCCATCTTCGACCCTTTCGCCAGTCAGTATTAGCTCGGTGAATCCGACTGAGGAGCTTCCAATTAGGTGTTTGAAGAAAGGCCCTGTCAAAGTTCCTATGAAGATGTCAATAAGCTCCCTGCCAGTTAAAGGGGGCTGCACCCTACCAGCCAGATCTCTCCACTTTTGGGCGTATCCTTTGAAGATCTCGTTGGAATCCATGGTCATGTTCTGCAATTGCACACGAGTTGGTGCAAGATCAGCGTTGTACTGATACTGCTTGTAGAAAGCAACAACTAAATCCTCCCAGGTGTGGATGCGAGAACTCTCCAATTGATAGAACCATTCAAGTTGAGTCCCTACTAGGCTCTCTTGGAAAAAATGGGTCCAAAGCTTCATATCAGTTGTGTATGGTTGAATCTTGCAGACATAAGACTTTAAGTGCATCTTAGGGAAAGAGACTCCATCGTACAGGGCAAAGGTAGGGATTTTGAACTTTGGCGGGATGACTACCCCAGAAACCAATCCCATGCCTCCTAAATCCAAGCCAGGTATTTGTTGAATCTCCATAGCACTGAGGCAATCCTCCAACTGTTTGTACTTGTCATCAGTGGGAGGATATTATTCCTTAGTGTAGTCAGCTTCAACTTCATCAATCTCTAAATTGTGGTCTTCTTCACGGCTACCCCCTTGTTGGATGGAGTTGAAAGACTTAGAGCTCCCTTGACTGGTCCTCTAGGTCTTCTTCCCAAGTTCTGGACGCTTACTGACTTCTTGGACATTTTCTTCTTGTCTTTGAGAAGAAGAGTCTCCAGGTCCTCTTGCCCCTTATCCATAGCCAGGAACATTGGTTGGAATTGAGCGTTTTGAGCTTGGAGATCTTTCACCGTTTGTTCCATATCCATCTTACTGAAATAAACAGTAGGAAGATAAGGAGACCTGTATGGGAGAAACCTGTCATGATATGATGCATGATATGTGGATGCATGTTTTCAAGGATCTCGCGGGGTTAGTAGTCACTTACAGTTTTGATTGGAGAACTTTGTATCGGTGGATGTCCTTCCATGAGAATTAAGCTCTCCATGTCGAGTGGGTCATAGCCCTGGACTCAAGTTGTTGTACTTGATCTTTGACGATGTTTGGTTAGAGTAAAATAAATCCTCTTTTCCCTTGCTAGACGTTTGGTTCAATGTGACCCTGTATCAAAGACCCTCGAGATCCTTGAAATGGTATTTGAAAATGCTATGTTATGATGTTATGACGTTATGTACAAATATGTAAAGTAGGCAAGTTTATATACAAATGAACATATACACACAAAGCAGACAAGTCCTTAGGTTTAGGATTGCATGGAGTTTGTAGGTAAGTACCCTCTTGAAGTTTAGTTGGCTCAACCTGTCCTAGTTAATAGTAACTGGGTTCTAAGGGATCTCAATATCACCGACCTTTCCCACAAACTTCGTTCGATAGGCGATTGACTCGCAAACAAACAAAGCTCGGGAGTCAAATCTCAATGAGTGTAGTATCGAGTATCAACCAACTTCGTACTGCACCAAAGCCGACCATCTCACTACGTCCTACTTTCCGAGTTGTGCAATTAAAGGTTCTAAGGTCAGTTGATGCTTTATGACACCACGTGGCGGCCCTGTACTCTCCTTGATTGACTCAAGGGTTACCGGTACCAACCAAAGTGCCACATCAACGTAGCTACTGCTTCAACCATGTCGGTATACCCCACACAGTTCCCTCACAGTTTATTGCTACTTACCTAAAAAGGTGCCCCAAATCCGGGTGTAGGATCAAAACAAGCCCAAACAAAGAACCAAAATGTAAAGCATGCAAGTCAAACAAATAAAGCAAGTAAATATGATCTATCCTTAAGGTAACCCCACTTTTAAGTTTCAAATCCCCAGCAGAGTCGTCAGTTCTGTGATACGGTGGGAGAACTGACTTGGTTGTTTTGCATTTTATCGCAAATGTTGCGGTTAGCAAGAGTCACCACCGACTTTTCTTTTATCCAAAAGGAAAGGTTAAATAGCACATGAAAGACCTTTGAGATTATTTATTGAGTTCGGGGGGTAGATTGTGAAAATGGAAGGTATTAGAACCCTTTTCATCCATGGTTTTCCATGGGCTCTTAGTTGCTTGCTAGATCACTTACTTTTGTTTGAATGTGTTTGTGGTGTGGGTTTTGAAAGTATTTTGAAAACGTGCCTTTGTAATGATTCTCGTCTCTATAAGAATGCATACAAAGTGTTATTTGGAAAACAGTTCAAAGAAGTGTTTGTGGAATGTGTTTTTGAAAGTGATTTTAAAAAGGTGTCTTTGTAATGATTCTCGTCTCTATAAGAACGCATACAAAGTGTTGTCTTTTGAAAATATTTCAAAATGAAAGTGTTTGGTGTATGAAATGTTTTTTGTTGTGAGCAAGCGAGCAACTAGGAGCATTCTACCTACTCAAAAGGTCTTAGGTGTTCTTTTCCTCCTCCTTTAGATGTTGCTATCTTACCATCGTTTTGGTAAGAAGCCCCAATCATTGGATGTGAAGGGACGGGTGTGGGACGTTTGTATAGTCAAAGAAGGTAACTTATGAGACGTTTTAGCAATGTCGTTTAGGGACTAGATCATTTACCGAAGGCAACATTAAGGGTCATTGAGAGAATACGATCTTTTATCGAGGGTCTTTGCTAAAACGCCCATATTCGAGGGACATGACTATTTTCCGAAAGGCAGCAAAGTTGGATTACCCTAAGGGTGCTAGTGTGCAAGTGCGTTTGATTTTCATGCGTTTAGTCTTGATTTTTAGATTGTCTATTTGTTGTTTTCATATCTTGCCATACACACCCTAATTACTAGCATTTACATTTGAAAGCGATAAATTGCGAAAATGTAAAGTCCTACGCTATTACATCATTAAGGGGATGGGGGTACACATTTATGAATGTGGGGTTGCAAGAAAATAAATCCTAATTAACTATTACAACCATATTGAAATGTACAATACAAGAAAGAAAAAGGACTTGTTTAGAAAATGGTTTTTGTGTCTTAATGAATTAATAAAAAGATAGTATTTTAGGTGTTTTTTATTAATAAAAAAAGGGTATTAATATTGAAAATGATAAAAAAGGGAAATAATGAGAGATAGGATTAACATGTTGCTGAAAGAAAAACAAAGGGGATCATAAGTTCTGATGTCAGGCGCGCTGTGGTTCAGAAGGAACGTCAGAAGTTCTGGATTTATACACTTTGAGGTCCTGCAAAAAACGTTAGAGGAAATATACAAAAGTTCCGGGTTGCTATGTGCTGAACTTATGAGTGTAGAACAGTGAGAAAGTATTAGAAGTTCTTTGTATTAAAACAATGAAGAGAACTCAGAAGTTCAGTATATGCTAAGACAATGAGTGAACATCAGAAGTTCAGTGTGTGAAAACAGTGAAGAGAACTTAGAAGTTCTGTGCTATATTTCAACTCTTTCCTCATGTTAATCAGCACATCAACAATTTATTCAGTTCTTAACAAACAACAAATTAGAAGAATAAAAGCACAACAGTTTATAGAAGTTCTAATCCTAATTCTGAGCCTAGCCTTAATCAAGAAGTTCTGATCCATAGTTTCTTCTACTTATACAATGATATGGCCATAATCAATACTATGATATTTACATATTTAAGGGTGTTCTAAATGAAAATATGCAAAGTCAGAAAGACTTACCTTGAATCTGAAGTGTGTGCTTAGAACTTGAGCTGCTGCCTTCAGATGTTCTGGAGTTAGCAAGAGCAACGGAAGAGAAAATGCCAAGTTCTTTGACTCAAAGGGAAGAATGAAGGTTTGGTTTTTTGTTTGAGAATTGTGGATTTTTACGAAGGTTTCAAAGTTTTTTTCTCTCCTTTGACAATTCTCTCTCTCCAAAAGCCAGCCCCTTGAAAGTGTGATGGAGAAACTTATTTATAGGCGAGTTTGCTGTGGTTTTGGGGGGGGGGGGGGGGGGACAAATGGGATTTCAAAACTTCCAACTTCTGATCCTTGAATCCCTTTGCTTCAACATGTTCTGAGCGAGTTCTCAGACTTTCCCAAAAGCTTGTAACACTTTATAAATCCTCTTTGAACTGCTCTTATAACTTCTGACTGAGCCTACGTGAAAACTGGCCCAGAAGTTTTAGGCAACTTCTGACTTAAAAATGCTCAGAATTTGCTAAGTGCCTAAGCTTCAAAGACATGCCTTTGAGGACATATAACTTGAAATCTCAGCATTTCTAAAAGAAGTTCTGTTCTACAATGTTTTAGATATCATTGAAATCTATAACTTTTGTATCATAAGTTCTTCCAGAATCAGCTTGCATCATGGTGATAATCTGATCAGAAGTTCTGAGCTTGTCATATTTCTTAAACACTTAGAAAAAAATTCTTAGTATTTAGAAATTTGACTTTTCCAAAGTAATTCTGACTTTTGGATATCTTGATGAAACAAATTTCACATTCTAACATGTCTTGATGAAATTTGATTCTTGAAACTTGATTTTGATCCAAAAGTCAAAGTTTGACTTTTCAGCATGCAATTGACCATTTTGCCCTTGTGCCAATTCCAAGCCTAAATTGATGTATCAGTGCTGCAAACTTGACCTCATGGAAGATCTTGTGAGGGGATTCTTGATAAGTGAGAGGGCAAATTTTGGGGTACAACAGTTGTGTTTATACATAATCCCATTGCTTAGGAAGAACTTGGCTGAGAACCTCCACAAGAATTTCTTATCATTGATTGAAGCTCTTTCAGGATACTCTTGAGCTTCAATGTGCCTCTTTACCTCATGGTACCAAGGCTTCTCCTTATCAGTGTCAATCTCATAATAGTGTTTCAGTTATTTGAATATTTTGATAGTAATTCTGGGAGCTTCTTTGTCCCATTTGACCTTAAACATAGACGACATAGTTGCTAAGGCATCTGCCAACTGATTTTATTCTCTTGGGAAATGTTCGAAGGTAACTGTTGTACCCCAAAATTTCCCCTCTCATTTATCAAGACTTTTCTCATAAGACTTCTTGGACTCAAGACAAGATTAGGGTTTGGTCAACTCAAGACATCTCATCTTGCACTGATAACCCAAAATTAGGGTTTGAGTTTGCACAAGGATTTTTGGACCACCAATGCTTCATGTGACTTTCATACATCATTTTGGATCCCTAAGTTTGTTCATGATAAGTTTCAAGCCTTGAACCACATTTTTGATCAGTCAAATTGGACAGTTGACCTAAAAATCAACTATATTGGGGAAAAAGTCAACCATGGCCAATTTACAGTCAAACTTCATAATTTTTGATCCACATCAACATTTTAGACTCATGTGTACCATTTGATCAAGTTTGGATCACAACTCCTCAAGAAATTTTATCAAATCATCAAAAGGGCAAAATGGTCACAATTAGGGTTTTTGACTGAGAAAGGGAAATTTCTGATTTTTAACCTAGCCAATGACCAATTGAGTTCAAACATGATTTCAAGGGTTCAAACATGATTTCAAGGGTTCAATGTCATCATCTTGACCTAATTACATGGTTCAAAATATCTCAAGTTCATTGGATTGACAGATGAAATTTGCAGTCAACTGATCAAAAGTCAACTGTACACTGAAAAGTCAAACTTTGACTTTTTGGTCAAAATCAAGTGCCAAGGGTCATAATTCATCAAGATATGTCAAAATGTGAAACTTATTGACCAAGAAAACTAAATTTGAAAATTAGGGTTTTAATTTGAAATTTTTCATAACTTAGAATTTTTTTAAGTATAAAATTTTCTTATTTTTTTCTCAACTTTTCACCACTTTTTCACCATGATGCATTTTGATTCAAGAAAAGTTCCCAACATGAAAGTTGTAGTCCTCCATGAAATCTAAAACTTTGCATCACAAACTTTTCCCTAAAGATGCTTGGATCTCAAGTTATGAATTTGTGAATATAGGGCCATGAACTAAATAACTTAGTGAAATTTTGCCCTAATTTAGGTAGGTTTTGGACCCAACTTCATGGATATTGTTCACCTAGTTCCAAGAGGTATCTCAAATTGCATTTCAAAGATGTATTATAGATCACATTGAAAGCTTTCCAAAATGTCCAAGAACTTACAAAGATCATTTTTGAGTAGGGAGAATCGAAGAGAGGAAGTTGGCATTTTCTCACTTTTGTTCAAGCCATTTTCACATAGAATCAAGTTGCAAATCAAACCTATGCTGGTTATATCTTGCTTTACAGGTCCTAAGCTTTCCATACACTCCATAATTAAATGCATACTCAGTTGACAAAGCCTTTATCTTTGCTTTTGAAGCTTTACACAAGATGTATTTCCATTTTGGGCAAAAAGGTTACATTGCCATTTTCATAAAGATGAACTTTTGCAACTTTGTCAATCTTGAGCATTGAACCCGCCCCCTTGATACAAGCAAACTCTACAGCACTCAAGCAAATTGTACAAAATCATACCAACCCTAAGCAAGCTGGTACAAGCATGTAGGATTGGTCTTGTTAACTTTACTTAAAGTACAAGAAAAATGGCAAAAGGGCTAAAGCTTGCACAACTAGTAGGAAGCTGACTTTGTATCTCTTCTATACTAATATGCAAACTTTGTACAAGGTAAAACACGCTTGGCTTGGACTTGAAACTCTATAAAACTCAAAAACACCAAAATTCTGCCCAAGCATACAATTTTCTGCAAAAGCACAGCCAACTCTCATTTGGCTCGTGCATTTTGTGTTTAATCAATTCAAACATCTTATTCACTTGATACCTAGCCAATCCAAGCCATCACCCTGGTTCTGTAACCCCTATTTCAGCATCTGCCATTTTCAACTTGGAAGCTTGCAATTGGACTTGGTCAGAGAGTTCCAGCCATCCTCAGAGCAAGATAAGCATTGGAATAGGTTCAGGGAAGTTCAAGGAAGCTTAAACAATCACCAGGCCTCCATTTAAGTCCCTGCATTGTCCTACACGATTCCAGCCGAAGGAGGTATTTTCTTAAACTCTATCTCTGTATATAGGCAACTTCAAGCCACGATTTGTGAAGAAAAAATGTAGCTCTCATCATAACAAAGTTGTACATATCATTACTTTTCATTTACATTACTTGTGCTAAGAGAATTTGAAGATTGAAAACTCTGAAAAAATTAGGTCACAAATTAGGGACTCCAAAATTCTCTTTGATCTTTAATATTTAGGTTACATAATTTATATGGTTGGAATCGTGAGCTCAAATGCCACATTTTTCATGTTATGAGTTTTTGTTTTTATGCAAGCATAAGCAAGTTACAAGTTTGAACATGGAAGCATGAAGAAGGAGATGAACGAAGGACATGGACGATGGCTTCTGGGCTTTTTGGCGCCTTGGCCTTTTTTGTTTTTGCTAATCACCCCCCCTGACTTGCTATTGCACCCCCCTGGCTGAACTTTTTATATTTTTATATTTTTCTTCATATTTTTATATTTAATACTTTCATTTATTTTTCTTAATGATAAAAAATACCAAAAAATGATTTATTTATTTTCACACTTTTATTTTATTTTATTTATTATTTTCTCACATGAAAAATAGTTTATTTTGATAAATACAATTTATTTTATTAAATAACTTATAAATATAATTAAAAATACTTAATATTTTTTATTATACATTTTATACTTGCAAATACCAATTTTTACACATATTTAATTTTTAATATTTATATATAATATTATTTATTATTTTCTTATACAAAAAATGTACAAAATAATAATATGAAACATTATTTTCTTTAAATAAAAATTAGGGTTTCATCCCTTTCAAAAAGAATTATTTTTTCCCCTTATTTTTTAGGTTTAAGTTAAATATCCTTTTACACAAAACCAAGACATAAAACATTTTTTTCTAACATGATCATTGCATTGCATTTCAAATATTTGTATTATATTTATTTAAATTCGCACATATTCGATTTGGTTGTAATAATATATTTAGCTTTATATTTGTGCAAATCCCCATTCAAACTTGTATTCCCCCCTCCCATAAAAATTGTTGTAATAGCTTAGTTTATTTTACGCAATTTATTGCTTTATATACTATGGCTAGTAATTAGGATTTGCATGACAAGAACAAAAACAAAGCAAAATAGAAAACCCTAAATGCAAGACAAAAGCATATAAATAACACACTTGCACACAAGCACCCTTAGGGTTTCTCCCACTTGGTTGACTAAAATAAAATGGCCATGTTACGCATGCGAAGTATCTTGGCAAAACAAAACAAGTATAAGATCATAGTCCCTCGATGACGCTATTCAAAGTTGCCTAAACAAAATGATCTTGGTCCCTCAAAAATGCTAAGGTACTTGGCAACATTGCTATCATGGTCATGCGATGACCCACGCCCGTCCTGTTTACATCCAAAGATAGGGTTGCTTACTGTTGTACCCCAAAATTTTTCCCTCTCATTTCATCAATATTTCTCATCACAAGACTCTTGGAACTCAAGATCAAGCTAGGGTTTGCTATGCTCAAGACACCTCCTTGCACTGTTGACCTAAATTAGGGTTTGAGTTTGCACAATGATGTTCTGACCTAAAATGCCCAAAGTGACTTGCATACTTCATGTTGGACTCACAAGTTTGTCCATACCAAGTTTCAAGCCTTGATTCAAACTTTTGCCCAGTCAATTGGACAATTGACCTAGAAATCAACTAAATTGGGGAAAAAGTCAACTGTGGCCAATTGACAGTCAAACCTCATGAATTTTGACCCACATCAACATTAGGAACTCATGTGAACCATTTGATCAAGTTCGGATCACAATTCCACAAGAAATTTGATCAGATCACTAAAAGGGCAAAATGGTCATTTTTAGGGTTTTGATTGCACAAAGGCAATTTTTGACTGTTTGACCTAGCCAATGGAAAATCAAGCTCATACATGGACTCAAGGACTCAATGACATTGTATTGACCCATTCAACAAGTTCAAAAGATCTCAAATGCATAGGATTGACAGATGAATTTTTCAGTCAACTGATCAAAATTTGACTATACACTGAAAAGTCAAACTTTGACTTTTTGGTCAAAATCAAGTGCCAAGAGTCATTTTTAACCAAGACATGTCAAATTATGAATCTTGTTCACCAAGAAACCCAAAAATGCAAATTAGAGTTTAAAATGGAAAAATTTCATAACTTAGAAATTTTCTAAGTTATGAAATTTTCTTATTTTTTCCTAACTTTGTCCCATTTTTTCACCAAGATGCAAATGGATTCAAACAAAACTTGCAACATGAAAGTTGTAGTCCATCACAAAGTCTACAACTTTGATTCACAAAGTTTTCTAAAAAGAGGCTTGTATCTAAAGTTATGATTTTTGGAACAAGGGTACCTAAAACTTTTAACTTAGAGAAAATTTGCCCTAATCTAGGCAGGATTTTGACCCATCTTCTTGGCCACTTTTCACATAGTTCCACTTGGATTTTCAAGTTGCATTTCAAAGATGGATTATAGTATATGTTCCAAGATTTCTAAATTGTCCAAGAACTCCTCAAACACCCTTGTGGTTAGAGAGAATCAAATGTTTGAAGTTGGCAAAAACTCACTTTTGTCCATGGCCAATACATGTTCATACAAACTTGCATTTTCAAATCAGCATGTGTGGTACTAGCTTGCAGGCCTCAAAACCAGTTTATACTCCATAATTTAATGCATATACATTGAGCTAAGGTATTGTCTTGGTCATTAGGGCATTATACACTAGATTAAGCCTTAATTGGAAAAAGTAACAATGCCATTTTTGCTTAAACTTCACTTTATGTCAAAACAAAATCCTTGAGGCATGGGGCCAGATCTTTGAGGCAAGATCAAATCTACCAATTCCAATAACCAAGAGCAAAAGGTGCAGCATGATATAGGACTGGTACATGCCTACATTGGACAGATAGACACTCTTGCTTCAAGGAGAAGAAAAGTTGCAAATCACATGCCATCTCTCACATCTGTTAAAACCAACCTACACAAACTTTGTAAACAAGTTTGATACCTCCCAACAAGCCAGAAACACGACCCTTCTGCCTCTCAAACCCCCTTGTATACAAAATCCCTGTTTTGCTGCAAAACAGGGCAAGCTCTGCAAACTTCAAGCCATAACCAAATTCCATCCTGCGTTTTGTCCAAAGATACTTCAAACACCTTCCAACCAACATATCTAAGCTATCCAGATCATCCATTGCTAGCTGTAACACCCTTAACACACTTTTCCATTTTTGTTTCAAAGCTTTGCAGTTTGAGTTCTGTGGCACGATTCAAGCTGTTTCAAAATAAACCAAGCATTGGAAAAGCTTCCTTGGACCTCAGGCAAGCTCAAAAGAAGCTCAAGCACCCTTGAAAGTTACTGCATTGTCCAGCTCGAAGTCAACTGTAACAGGTATTTCATGAACTTCTATCTCTCCATTTAGGAATAGTTAGGCTTAGGTTTGTGAATGAAATATGTTGTACTCATAGCCCTGAAGCCATACATATGCTTAGTTTTCATTTACATTAATCGTGCTAGGAGAATTTCACCCATGAACTTTCTGAAAAAACTAGGTTAAGAATTAGGGCCAGAGAAATTCTCTCTGGTCTTTGAGAGTTAGCTCAAGTTTTTTTATATGGTTAGATTCGTTGTTTAATGCTCTACAAGTTTCATGTTATGAGTTTTTGTCAAAAAATCAAGGAATCAGGAGATAGCATTTTTTGTACAAAGCGCGCGCAGGTTTGTTCAAAGGAAGAAGAATAAGTGGATTCTGGGCTGGGCCTGGTTTCCTTTGCTTTTAACACCCCATTATTCAGTTTACACCCCCCTGGCCCATTTATTTGAATACTTATCATTTTGATGTTTTTATTTTTTATTCTGACTTTATTATTTTTTGTCTAAATATGAAAAATGCCAAAAAATTATTTTCTATATTTTTCATATATTTGATATTTATTTTTTTATTTTACTAGTATAAATATGTAAATAATCTATTTTCTTTTTATTAAAACTCAAAAATAATATAAAAAAAACATATACTCATCTTTATTTATTATTTTTATACACTTAAAAACATTTTCTTGGATATACACATTTTTTTGTAAATAATTTTTTATTTTTATTTTTATATATTTAATATGTTTAATATATATATATATATATATATATATATAGTATTTTACACTTATATATATATATATATATATATATATATATATATATATATATATATATATATATATATATATATATATATATATATATATATATATATATATATATATATATATATATATATATATATATATATATATATATATATATATATATATATATATATATATATATATATATATATATATACACACTTATATACTTTACTTTATTAAATAATTAGGTCAAAAATACAAAAATAATACACTCTCATTTTTATTAGTATTTTACACTAAAAATATTATTTTTACAATATACTTTTATTTTTTGTACAAAATTAATATATTATTGTATATAATTAATAAATAATACTATTTATTAAGAATTAGGGTTTTTTGCCCTAAATAACAAAATAATTAAAATTAACTTTTATTATTTACATTTCATATTAAAAAATACTTTTTACATACATAATTTTTTTTTGCATAACACATTTTATTTAACATTCATTTATTGTATTTTATTCAATTATTGTACATTTAAATATTGCTTATACATTCAATTTGGTTGTAATAGTAATTTAGGGTTTAGTTTCTTGCAAATAATGCCCAATTCAAATTTGTACCCCCCTCCCTATATCATATTGTAATAGTGTAGGATTTAAATTCTCGTACCTTTTAAATGCTTTCAATTATGCCATGGTTAGACCTAGGGTTTGTATGCGAATAAAATCAACAACTAGCTTGACCTAATCCAAAACAAACATGCATGAAAATACAAACACAATGTACACTTGCACCCCTAGGGTTTCAATCCACTTGTTGCCTTCAAAAATGGGCCATGGTATGCATGTCAAATACTTTGGTAAGACAAAAACAAAACAAAGATCATAGTCCCTCGATGACGCTATCCGAGTTGCCTAAACAAAATGATCAAGTCCCTCAAGAAAATTACCAAAAACACTTGACACAATTGCTATCATGGTCTATACGATGACCCGCGCCTGTCCCGTTAACATCCTAACACAAGGTTGCTCACCAAATACAATGGTGAAACAACACTGTTAAAAGGGTTAAAAACATAAGAAAGATCTTTGAGTAAAATAGGGTAGATAACTCTTAGTTACTTGATCAAGCTTGCAAAAACATCCTTGCTATTCTTCAAAACACACTTCACAACACAATTTCAAAACCCTACTTTCAAACACTGAAAACTTTTCAAAAGACAAAAACACCTTTGTATACATTCAAACAAGAATCATTACAAAGGTTACCACAACGATGGCCTCTTTTCAAAACATCTTTCAAAACCACACACAAAGCACCATTTCAAACAATTGAAAAGCAAAGCAAGTGATCTAAAAGCAAGTAACTAAGAGCCCATGGATAACCATGGATAGAAAGGGTGCTAATACATTCCCTTTCTATAATCTACTCCCCGAACCCAAGAAAACATCTCAAAGGTCTTTCCTGTGCTTTTTGACCTTTCCTTAGGATAAAATAAAAAGTCGGTGGCGACTCTTGCTAAACCGAAACATTTGCGAACACAAACGCAAAATCCCAAGTCAGTTCTCCCACCGTATCACACTTACCAAATCAATGGTAAGTCAACAATGTCAAAGGAATAAAAATGCACAAAAAAGACATTTGAGTAGGTAGATAAGCTTCTAAGTTACTTGCTCAATTTCAAACATTCCTTGCTATTTTCAAAAACAAACACACACATTTCAAAACATCTTACAAAACATTGAAAACATTTTCAAAAGACAAAACATCTTTGTATACATTCTTACGAACGAGAATCATTACAAAGATTGCCTAAACGAATGGCCTCTTTTACAAAATACTTTCAAAATCACACCAAACACCATTTCAAACAAAACAAAGCAGGTGATCTAAAAAAGTAACTAAGAGCCCATGGAAAACCATGGATGAAAAGGGTGTTTGCACCTTTCCTTTTCATAATCTACCCCACGAACTCAAGAAAACATCTCAAAGGTCTTTCCTGTGCTTTTTTACCTTTCCTTTTGGATAAAAGAAAAGTCGGTGGCAACTCTTGCTGACCGCGATATTTACGATAAAACGCAAAACCTTCAAGTCAGTTCTCCCACCGTATCACAAAACTGGCGACTCTGCTGGGGAAAATTCTAAAAGTGGGGTTACCTTAGGGTTTAGATCACATTTATTTGCTTGCAATTGTTTGACTTGTTTGCTTTACATTATGGTTCTTTGTTTGGGTTTGAATCCTGCACCCGGATTTGGGAAACATTATAGGTAAATAGCAATACATTATGGAAACTGTGCGGGGTATACCGACATGGTCTAAGAAATAGCTATGTTAGTGAGACATATTTGTGGGTACCGGTAGCCTTTGAGTCAATCAAAGAGAATACGAGGCCGCTGAGTGATGTCATGAAGCACTAGTGAACTTCTAGAACCTTTACTTGACCAACTTGGCCTTTTAGGATGTAGTGAGATGGCCGGCTTTGGTACAGTCCAAAGTTGGTAGATACTCGATACTACACTCATTGAGGGTTGGTTTCTTGGGATATTTCGGTCGCCATTAAAGAGGCTTGAGCTGAAACAATGACCAAGGAAACAATCCAGTGATATTGAGCTCCTTAGAACCCGGTTACTATTACTAGGACAGGTTGAGCCAACTAAACTTCAAGAGGGTATTTACCTATGAAACCCCATGCAAGCCTAAACTAAGAACTTGTTTGATGTGTTTGTATATGCATGCTTGTACATAAACATCATGGACATCATGAACATCATATGCATTTACTAATCATTTCAAGGATTTTGGAGATTCATCTTTGTTCTTGTTTTGTAGGTTATGAATTCACTTCACAGGAAAACTATCCAAATCAACCTTGTAAGAATTCCTCCACAACTCAAGGAGCTAGCTTCAAGGATCCCTGAGAACTCTCCATTCACCGAGAGACATGGTCGTCTACTCAACTTGGTCACTTCCAACACAGAGGAGGATATGATGAAGGTTCTCTTCCAGTTCTTTGACCCTTTGCACCATTGCTTCACATTTCCTGACTATCAAATTATGCCCACTTTGGAATAATCCTCTCAACTTCTGAGGATTCCTATTCTTAATCAACTACCCTTCAACGGTACGGAAAGAGATCCAAATCCAGAAGAGATTGCTCAAGCCATGCACTTGCACTCATCTGATGTCACAACTCATTGGGAAACTAGAAGTGGTGCCAAAGGCTTCTTGGCAAAGTTTCTGTTTGAGAAGGCCCAAAGCTGTTGGAATTCCCTAGACTTGCAAGCTTTTGATGAGATTTCATCTCTTCTTATCTATGGGTTGGTCTTGTTCCCTAATCCTGACCAACTCATATATGTAAGCGCTGTCAAAATCTTCATGTCTCGCAACCCGGTGCCTACATTGCTTGGGGATATCCTACACTCTTTTCACACTCGTACAATGAGGAAAAGAGGTGTTCTTATGTGTTGTACTCCTCTCCTAGCAAGATGGTTTATTTCTCATCTTCCCCAATCAGTCTTGAAGAATGAGCAAGGTTTGAGGTGGTCACAAAGGTTAATGACGCTTAAACATTCAGATGTTCATTGGTGTTCTCGATCCAAAGAGAATGTTATCATTGTTGACCGTTGTGGGGAATTCCCTAATGTCCATCTACTTTGCATTAGGGGAGGCATCACCTACAACCCGTGCTTAGATCTAAGACAATTTGGTTATGTCCAAAGGGATGGTCCACATGATATGCTGATTCAAGGCCTGGTATTCGACTATGACAACGACAATCAAGGACTTCGCCAGAGATTCGTCCGAGCTTGGAGGATGCTAAACAAAGTGGATAGCAAGACTTTGGGACACCATAATTCTATCCCTCTTGAGCCTTACCTCAAGTGGGTACGAACCCGCGCCCAAAGTCTTATGATGCCTTATCCCTCCATTCTCCCGGTGATTATTGAGCATGTTAAGGAAGGAGAAGTTCCATACACTATTCTACATCCTGTCATGTCGACATCACTCGAAGACCTACAAAGGGATTGGATACATCTCAAGGGAGAGCGTGATACTTTAGAAGCCAAATTCTACGCAAGTGAGAAGAAGGTTTTAGAACTCACTCGGCTACTTCATGAAAAGCAGACTCTAAACACCTACATTGCACCAAAGAGGGTGCGCAATGTCTTTTTACCTTAGAATTTTGTATTATTTTGCCCAAGGGGCATTAATGTACTCAAATTACATCTTATTAATATGACATGTGTTTCTTTTTTGTTTAAAACAAATTTGAATTTTTTTAAATCCTTGAAAGTATTGCATGAATACATATCATTCATCATAAACATAAACAGGTCTTTGCAACAAGTTCCCTCATCTCTCTACTGTTTATTTCAGTACGTTGGATCTCGAACAAACGATCAAAGACCTACAAGCTCAAAATACACAATTTCAACAATTACTCATGACCTTAGCCAAGGGGCAGGAGGAGCTGAAGACTCTGCTAGAAAAAGAGAAAGAGAAAAAGAAGAAGAAGTCAGTTGGTGTGGTAATCATGGGCAGAAGGTTTCAGGGACAAGCTAGAAGGACCTTAGATTTTCCAACAACATATGATGAAGGGGAAAGAAAAGGAAAAGAAACGGCAGTACCATCAGATTCTGAAGAAGAAGAGGAAGAGAAGGACTACTCTGAACAACAATACCCTCCGGCTGATGACAAGTACAAACACCTTGAAGAGCGATTAAGCGCTATGGAAATCCAAAGAGTACCGAGGCTAGATTTTGAGGAGTTGGGGTTGGTGTCAGGAATTGTGATCCCGCCAAAGTTTTAAGTGCCACTATTTGCCAAGTATGATGGGGTGTCTTGTTCTAAAATGCACCTCAGATCATATGTCAGGAAGATTCAACCACACTATACCGACAAAAACTTGTGGGTCCACTTTTTCCAAGACAGTTTATCAGGAATGCAACTTGATTGGTTCTACCAATTAGAAAGGGTTGACGTCCATAATTGGGAAGACCTGGCAGCAACTTTCTATAAACAATACCAGTACAACGCCGACTTGGCGCCTACCCATACTCAGCTTCAGAGTATGGCTATGGTTTCCAATGAAGGCTTTAAAGATTACGCGCAAAAGTGGAGATATCTAGCCGGAAGGGTGCAACCCCCTCTGTCTGAAAGGGAGTTGGTGGACATGTTCTTGGGAACTCTATCAGGCCCTTTCTTCAATCATCTAATTGGGAGCTCTTCTGCAGGGTTTACTGAATTGATTTTAACCGGCGAGAGGGTGGAAGCTGGTATAAGAAGTTGGAAAATTCAGAAGGATGCGTCTGCCTCTACGGCTGTGAAAAAACCTTTCACTTGGAGGAAGGAAGTATTTGCTATTTATTCACAGATGAATCAGGGAAGAACTGAACGCCGACCAACGGTGGGGGCCGTTATGATTCCAAAGCCTGCATCAGACCAGCCAAGAAATAACCAGCAAAGGGTGGAAAGACCAGTTCGGCAATTCACCAAGATTAACATGACTCCAGCCCAAGTTCTACCACATCTTCTGAAGTTGAATCTGGCCACTTTAAAAGAGGCCCCAAAGAATCCCAATACTGCGTCTCCTCATTACCATCCCAACGCCAGATGCGCGTACCATTCTAAAATTCCAGGGCACGACACTAATAACTGTTGGGCTCTGAAGAACAAAATTCAAGACCTGATAGATGCGAAGGAAGTTGAGTTCGAAGCGCCTGAGAAACCAAATGTTATTTCCGCTCCAATGCCTAGGCATGGTCACAATGCCAACGCTATTGAAGAAGATTTGTTTGTTGCCACCGTGGATGAACTATTAACTCCGCTCCCGATCATTAAGTTGATTTTGTTGAAAGTTGGCATATTCCCAGGTTGTGACAAAGACTGCCATGTTTGCATATCCTCATCATTTGACTGCCCTCTGTTGAAAAAAGGTATCCGACGACTGATGGATAACCAAGAAATTCTGTTTGCGAATGCTCCTATTTTACTCGTGCTAGTGAAAGAAGTTTCAATTATAACCATCTACGCCAATCCTTCCGGGGTCCCTAAAAGACCCGTTAGGATTACATCTGCTCCAAAGACTACTCCACTTAAGATTACAATGCCCGAGCCGGACCCATACAAATCAGATAAAACAGTACCATGGAATTACGGTGGAGAAATCTACTACCATGGTATTAAACAGGATGAACTGACTACCGAAGAAGAAAGCTCCGAAGAGGACAATTTCGACATTAGAAATATTATCGGAACTAGCAAGATTACCCGCAGTGGTAGAATCTTCTCTCCAGAGATTTCCCCTCCAACGACAGTCTTTGGACCCGTGGCCATTCCGAAGGTTACCTCTGCGCCAGTGATTATACCTGCAAGTGTACCCACCGACAAAGACAATACAATCCATATCCCTACTTCCAATGCTGAGAATAAAGAAAAGAACGTTCAAGAAGAGCCTGTCCGGACGAAGGCTCAATCACTAGATATTCCTGAAACATCCAAGAAGGAGATGGAAGAAATCCTGAGGATAATAAAAAAGAGTGATTATGATGTGGTTGAACAGTTGGGGCAAACCCCTTCCAAGATCTCTATGCTAGCCCTGCTGCTGTGCTCTGAAGCATATGCAAAAGCTCTGGTAAAATTTCTGAAGACAGCTCATGTGCCACAAGAGACGTCTGCTGACCAGTTCCAGGACTGTGTGGCCAGTTTGGCAGTTGATAATGACCTAGGTTTCTCTGATGCTGACTTGGCACCCAGAGGGAGATGTGATACGGTGGGAGAACTGACTTGAGGTTTTGCGTTTGTGATCGCAATTGTGCGGTTTAGCAAGAGTCGCCATCGACTTTTTATTTTATCCAAAGGAAAGGTCAAAAAGCACAGGAAAGACCTTTGAGATGTTTTCTTGGGTTCGGGGGGGGGGGGGGGTAGATTATGAAAAGGGAAGGTGCAAGCACCCTTTTCATCCATGGTTATCCATGGGCTCTTATTTACTTGTTTAGATCACTTGCTTTTGCTTTTCAATTATTTGAAATGGTGCTTTGTGTGTGTGGTTTTTAAAATGCTTTGAAAAAGAGGCCATCGTTGTGGCAACCTTTGTAATGATTCTTGTTTGAATATATACAAAGGTGTTTGTCTTTTTAAAAAGATATTTCAATGTTTTGAAAGTTTGATTTGTGAAATTGTTTTGAAATTATGTTGTGAAGTGTGTTTGAAAATAGCAAGGATGTTTTGCAAGTTATTGATCAAGTAACTAAGAGTTTGTCTATCCTATTTTACTCAAAGATTTTTCCTATATGTTTTTAACCCTTTTGACAGTGTTATTTCACCATTGCATTTGGTGAACAACCTTGTGTTAGGATGTTAAACGGGACAGGCGCGGGTCATCGCATACAATCATTGAAAGCAACTTGTGAGACGCTCTATAAATTTTGTAAGGGACGGGATCGTTTTTATCGAAGGCAACATCGAGGGTCATCGAGGGACTACGATCTTTGTTTATCGAAGGGGTATTTGCTAGAGTGTCTCATATTCGAGGGACATGATTGCATTTTCCGAAGCAACAAGCGAGGTTACCCTAGAGGTGCAAGTGTGCATTGTGTTTGTCATTTTCATGCATTTAGATCTTGTATTAGGTCATCTAGCGATTGATTTTAGATTTTCACATACAAACCCTAATCTCTAGTCATGGCATATTTGAAAGCATAAAGTGCGAGAATTAAAAGTCTAAGCTATTATAAAAGTATCCGCGGATGGGGGTACAATTATTTACAAATGAGGATAAATCTCACAAGGATAACAATGTCCAAATATCAAGTGTTACAACCAAATCGAATTGTCGCAATTCAATATAAAATTATAACAAATGAAGAAATCAATAATATTGTGAGATGCATATATTTATTTACAAATAAACAAATAAAAATATATTCTAAAAATAAAGATTAAAAATTATTATTCTTTGTGTTTTATTAATTATGTAAATAAAAAGTTTTAAAGAAAGAAAATTAGTTAAACAAAACTTCTATTATTTTTTGGTGTTTTCTTGTTAAATATAAGGAAAATAATAAAAGGAAAAAAAAGACTAAAACTAATTAAGAAAAAATCAAAATTATTTTAAATATTATTTTAAATATTATTAATGTTAATAAAAGAAAAGAAAACAAATTTATTTTAAATGAATAAAAAAGAAACAAGCATTTGTTAATCAAAAGGAAAGAAATAAAAAAAATATGGGCTTAAGGCTTGAAAGGGGGAAGCCCAAAATAAGAATATGAGAGAAGAGAAACAAAAAAAAAACCAGAATGGAGGTGTGGGGGGTGCGCTAGTAATGATTATGGGCTTATGTGTTTGGATAGGCCCAAGGTACAGTTTACACAGTTTTGTTAGGGTTTGTAAACTTTAGGGTTATTGTGTGTAATTGGGGTTACAGCGGTACCGCTCCTCTTGTTCTTGCTCTTCATCTTTTTCAGCGCTAATTCTGATACTCCCTCTAAGCCCTAGCCACCAGAGTGCCACCCCACTCTCTCATCTCTTCACCATGATCCAGAGTTTTGGTACGATTCATTTCTTGTTTTTACAGTTTGTTTTCGTTTGTTTGATTTTTTACAGTTTCATATTTATTGTAGTTTGACTAATCCATTATGTTGCATGGCTTTATTGAAGTGAAGAAATGTACCTTGGGGTTTTCTCTGTGATGAAAGAGAGATGGTTGGGCTGGCGGCGCTTCTTGGCGGCTAGAGGCGGAGGAAGAGGTGACAACGAGTTTCTGGTATTTCTCCTTTGTTCTTTAAGATTTGAATGTTGTTTGATGATGAAATGTTTCTGAAAACTTGTTGTTGTTGATTGTTGATGATGATGTATTTCTGAAACTTTGCCCTGGCTTCTGAAACTCTCTTCCTCTTTGTTGATGATGATGTTCTGAAACTTACTTTGTTGGTATTTTTCGTTGATGATGATTATTTCTGAAACTTGTTGCCTTTTGCTTCTGAAAACCCTTTTCCTCTCTCTTGGCTTTGAAGGTTAATGATGATTTTCTGAAACTGTATTGTTGTTGCTTCTGAAATTTTCTTCCTCTTTCTTGGATGTTGATGTTGATGATGAAATCTGAAACTGCTTATTTTTTGTTGTTGGTGAATGATTTCTGGAACTTTTGGTTGATTGTTTATGATGACATGTTTCTGAAACTTTGTGTTGATTTGTGGATTTTGTTGAAACTGAGTTTGGTTGTTCACAGTTTGGGATCTTGAAACTGTTAACAGTTTTGGGCTATGCAGTTTGGTTTGCTTGAAGCTGTTAAAGGTTTTTTAGTTTTTTTGGGAGAGTTGCATTTTGTGCAGGTTATGCTGTTTGTGTAGCTTGCAGTTTTTTGGCTATGCTTTGCAGGCTTTATGGTTATGCAGGTTGTGTTGCTCCAAGTTGTGCAGCTTGGCAAGCTTGTGCATGTTTTTTTCTGTTTGGTTCTCAAGGTTTTGGAGTTTGTTGCAGGTTATGCAGTTTGGTTATCTTTGAGTTTGATAACTGTTACAGGCTTGGCTATTGTGCAGGTTTGGAGAGTTTGTTGTTAACTTGGGCAGGTTTGATGATGTTAAAAACGTGAACAGTTTGGCTGTTATTTTGGGTTTTATAACAGGTTGAGATCTTTGATAACAAGGTTTTTGAGTTGGTTCATAGTTTGGCCATTGATTGTTATGCAGATTGGGGGTTTTTTGTGAACCTCTTAACAATTTGTAATTTTGTTACAGTTTGGTTGTAACTGGTTTTTTTTTAGAGGGCAGGTTTTGACTTTTAAGTCTTTAGGCTTGGCTCAATGTCCTCTCTCAAACTGTCATTTGATAGTCTTATATCTTTTTCTTGTTTGTCACTTGTGACAGCCCTTTTGCCAAACTGTACACTTCAAAAGGTGATATCCTTCTCTCTTTCTCTCTCCATGAAACAAGCATTTTTTTCTTTTTTTAAATTATATTCTGAAAAGTTTGCCTTTGTCTAGAAAATGATGATAGCTGTGACAAGTCTTTTACTTGTCAATTGGTTTACCTCCTGCTGTTTACTTTTGCCTGTTGCATTTTTCTGCTTTCATGCTGTATTTCTACATTTGTACAGTTTGCGTCCAATTTGTTTTATAACTCAGTTTGGGCAATTTGTTTTGTAGCTCAGTTTGGGACCTTGCTTGCTGTTTGTTACAGCAGGTTCTTTGCTTGTGCTGCTTGTACATTTGTTTATGCTTTGACAGTTTGGCGCCTGTTTGCCTTTGTAACTTTGTAACTCAGTTTGGTTCAATGTTTGCCTTAGTTTGCTGCCATGTTTTGGTTGAGTTGCAATGGTCTAGTTTGGCTTATGTTTGACAGTTTTGGCGCCTGTTGCATTTGAAACTCAGCTTGCTTTGTATGCTTGCATTTTTCAATTTGTATTTTTAATTTTCTCTTTGTGAACCAAGAAGAGCAATCTTCTTGTGATTTGCAAAGAGAAAAATAAAATGTGATGAAAAATAAGCATTCTGATTCCAGACGGAAAATTTTAATGATGACTTTTTTTTCTTTCTTTTTTCATTTGAAAGTTCTTTTCAATTAACTGTACTAATTTTCTTTTCCTTTGTCTTTTTCATGTGAGCATCAATTGGATGATAGAGGAAGCCGAGGAAGCAAGAGACCTTGAGCATGGGAGCAATGGCAGCTTAGGAGGCTTAGGCTTAGATTAGATAGATTTTCCATTAATTATAACATTTATTTTTTCAAATACTATAAGTTATAAAACATACAGTATTCAAATAATAAATTATTTTTGTCACAATATTTGGAATGAATGAAAAATATTTTCCCAGTAAAACTCTTCTACTGTCAATAATTTGTAACTCTCTCTATGCATCTTCACTTAACCCTTTAATATTCTCAGATAAAAATAATTGAAATTTCATTCCAATATTTTTAATACAGATAACTTAAATTCCAAGTAATCCCAAGAACTTTGCAATCTCATAACCTTGCATCAGTATTTCAAACACAATACGCATTGTATAATAAACAAGCAAGCATTCCATTAACCGGCAAACATTTCATTCCATTAACAAGCAGATGTCTTGATATTCCAAATAACAGTCTCAGCTCCTATTTCTTATCCCAGATAATCAAGCCTTGAGAACAATCAGTTAACCTTTCAACAAACTTGAAAAAGTGTGAAAACAATGTAACAGTAAACTGAATTTATGTGGATTCAATTTCTTCTGAGAAATGCGAGAGAAACCCTGATTCTTGATTTACTGCCAAAGAAAAGTCTGTTTGATCGATTCCTGAGCCAATCTTAAAAATCAGAGAAAACCCTAGGGTTGTGATTTCTTGTGAAAAAGGGAGGGCAAATTTCGGGGTACAATAGCTGCCCTTGTTCAATCTTCTTGAACCTGAAGAGTTAGATTGGCAAGTTTGCCGTTCGCGACTCGAAGGTAAAAGATGATTGGACACTAGAGTGCCCATAAATTTGCACTCGTCAAAGCATAGTTGAGGGAATGGGCTTAAAGATGCCATTTGGAGATGTGACAAAATCTTGTCGGAGATGGGCTTAAAGATGCCATCCAAGAATGTTTATTGAATTGTATGTTGTAGGTGAAAGAATGAGTATCAGAAAGGTATCCATGTTTGGAACGTCTCTGAGCTGGGGGTTTGAATAAGCAATAGATTAGCATCCGTGTTTGAAGAATCCGTAAACTGTTTTCATGAGCTGAATCTGAACAAGAGATAGATTAGCATCCATGTTTGGTGCATCCGTAAACTGTTTTCAAAAGTTGAATATGAACAAGCGATAGATTGACATCCATGTTTGGAAGCACCCGTAAACTGTTTTCATGATCCTTGAAGTTGAATAAGCAATAGATTAACATCCATGTTTGGAGCATCCATGAACTGTTTTCAATGAGCAGAATCTGAACAAGCGATAGATTAGCATCCATGTTTGGAAGCGTCCGTAAACTGTTTTCAGAAGTTGAATCTGAACAAGCGATAGATTGACATCCATGTTTGGAAGCACCCGTAAACTGTTTTCAGAAGTTGAATCTGAACAAGCGATAGATTGATATCTATGTTTGGAAGCATCCGTAAACTGTTTTCATGATCCTTGAAGTTAAATAAGCAATAGATTAACATTCGTGTTTGGAGTATCCGTAAACTGTTTTCAATGAGCAGAATATGAACAAGCGATAGATTAGCATCCATGTTTGGAAGCGTCCGTAAACTGTTTTCAGAAGTTGAATCTGAACAAGCGATAGATTGACATCCATGTTTGGAAGCACCCGTAAATTGTTTTCAGAAGTTGAATCTGAACAAGCGATAGATTGACATCCATGTTTGGAAGCATCCGTAAACTGTTTTCATGATCCTTGAAGTTGAATAAGCAATAGATTAACATCCGTGTTTGGAGTATTCGTAAACTGTTTTCAATGAGATGAATCTGAACAAGCGATAGATTAACATCCATGTTGGGAAGCATCCGTAAACTGTTTTCATGATTCTGGAGTTGGTGGTTCGTTAATCTTGTCCTGAAAAGGGTAAAATATTAGCCGAAACACAAAGTTATGTTGCATGAAATGTATGATGCAACATATGTGTTTTTATCAATGTTCATGATATATGAATGTAATGTATGCGCATGTAAGTTGATGAGCTGTCTTGCTGAGGAAAATAAATCCTGGATAGCTGGAGATAATAAAATCTTTGACTGCCGTCGGGGAAGATAAATCCAGGACCACTGTTGAAGAGTATGTGTGTCTTCAAGTTTATTGACAACCTCTGCGAGGAGAAGCTATAATGCTGGGGAAATAAGGAGTTTGGGTTGTATGCCAATCTACTGGGGATTACTGCTTTGTTGTTTGAGGAGAACTCTGTTGAGGAATATCTGAAAACTCTGTGGGGAACTGAGAATGAGATTCTTCATTCTGCTAGGGGAACTGGTGCTGAGGAATCAGGAATGAGAATCTTTGATCTGCAGGGGATTAAAAATTCTGTGGGGAATAGCCATACTGCTGGAGAGTAAGCTCAGGACCCCGGGAAAAGCTTATTCCTGTTTGGAAGAAGTTCATGAGCTTAGGTTATATTCCACTTTGAGAATGAGAATCCTCATTCTATCGGGAATATCAGGAGCTTGGGTATATGCCAATCTACTGGGGAAGCAAGAATGAGAAACTCCATTCTGTTGAGGATACTAGGGGAAAACTGAATGGTTTCCGCCGGGGATTGGTAGCTCAAAGTTTCCTCTCCGCCAGGGGTCTTAGTGACATGCTGATTTGATTGGCGACTTCACTGGGGAAAAAGTTTAAAAATAACTCTCTGACGGATTATCTGGTTTAAAAGCGACTCTCCAAGAGAAGGGAGGAAACTGGATGGTCTTCACTGGTGTTCATAGTGTTGTACCCCAAAATTTGCCCTCCCATACTCTTCAAGATTTGTCAAAAGCATGCTTCAAAATTCCCCAAGGGTTGCACAGTTCAAGGGCCTCCTAACAGTCAAAATTAGGGTTTTGGTTCTGACAAAGTAAATGAAGTTTCCAAGGGTCCAATCAAGTCCCACATGCCTATAAATATGGTCAAACATCCTCATACCAAGTTTCAAGACTTACAGTACAAAATTGCACAGTCAAAAACCCTAGTTGCACTACAGTCAACTATAGGGGCAAAATGGTCATTTGACAGTCAAAAGTTCAAATTTTTGGACAACATCTCATTTTGAAGTCACAAACATCATTTGATCAATGCTTGATCATGATTCTCAAAGCTTGGCTCAAAAATCATCAAGGTGCAAAAGTTTCCATATTTGGACAGTTGAAAAAGTCAACTGTAAATTGACCAGGGCATAACTTCCACATGGATTATCAGAAAAATTCCATCCAAAGCTCATTTTGAAGATAAAGACATTTCCTACAACTCCTCTTCACACTTCAAGTCCAAGAAATGCTCTCACAAAAAGTTATCAATTTCAACATTATAGGTCATTTTCAAAGGTCAACAAAAAGGGACTTTAAGTAAAAGGCCATAACTTGAGATTGGTAAATCAAATTGACATGGTACCAAAAGCATTGGTTAGAGGACTCAAAGACCTTTCCAAAATGTCCAAGAACATGAGCAAAGCTTAAAAATTGAGCAAGTTATGCCTTGTGGAAGTTGGGAAATTTTTGGATATCTTGAAAAGTCAACATTGCTTCAAATGACCTAAAATTGCTAATGGGCCTCTTTCTCTTCCACAATTCATCATCCAAGGCATGTGCACGACCATTTGGCCCAAAGGGAAGTTTTTTATCATTTTTATTTTATTTATTTGAATTTTTAAATGCTAGAAATTCATTTAATTAATTAAAATATATAAAAAATACTAAACCTAATTTTCTAAATCTTTTTGTGCATAGAATAGGCTTAAGATTTCGTGTACAATCAAATATGGAAGGAATTATGGTGATTGGATATGATTGAGACCAAATATGCTTGAAAAAGATTGGAAAAATTATGGCTTGAAAATCAAATATCCTTTTCATCAATTCATGGATTTTCTGATCAAATTCTTTGACCTAATCGTTCACATATACATACCAATGCAAACCCTATTCCAAAGAACCTCTCAGCTGCGCCAGAAATCCCTAAACAAACTTGGAATTTTTCAAGAAAAGTCTAACACTGAAAACTAAGTTCTAGATTGATTCAAGCCACAATACTGATTCCATTGTGTTCCCGAGGCTTCAAGGAACATATACAGATCAAAATCATCGTCCCTAACACAGGAAATAGGTAGAACAATCTTGACTGGTTCAAGCTTTTTTTCAGATTCTTGAAACATAATTCATGCATTATTTGTAAATTCTAATATTGGATTTGTGTTCATTATATGATTCTGAAACTAACCATGTGATTGAATTGAGTTTTTGTGCATTGTATGAAGATTTGCCATGGATGAGTATTAGGGTTTTTCAAGTTCTAATTTGGGCGTTTCTTAATATGGTAAAATTGAGACACCATAATGCCATGAATGGATTCAGCGTGCTTGGACGAAAAGAACAGAACCCTCGCGCCTAATTTATATGGCCCTATGGCCTAATCGTTATTTTCCAGAATGGTACCTTTGGGGACGGTTCAAAACCGTTGCCCATTCTTTTTTTTGTTTCAGGGAAAATACAAACCACGAAGAAGATGATGAAGTGGAAGGCAGCGATTGGTTCGTTCAAAATTTTGCGCGAAAAAGACACCCACGCTTTGTTTTATTTTATATTAATTGATTGTTATTTATCATACAACGCGTGTAGAGTGCTTCAGTGGCAAGGCTTGATAGTGGTAATCTCTAGGACCTGGGTTCGAGCCCCAGGTCCCTCACCCTTTCCATATTATTTTTCAATTAATACTTGCGTGTAGTTTCAATACAGGGAGTCTACCGTGCAACTCACCATCCAGCCTGCCACGCGTATGCTAAGAGCAATCCCAGGGCCATAGTTGGAGGAATATCATGGACATGAGTCAAAGGTGTTACACGCTGGCATGAGAAGTCAACCAGGCCAAAGCTATTGGGCCTGGATTTCTAAGTGGTGACCTCCAAATTGGGGACAGACCCCCCCTAGGTTTGAATTTTCACCCTTTTCTTTATTTTACTTATTTCAATTATTTTTTTTATTAGTTTCTTTAATTTAATTATTTTCATAAAAAACATAAAAAACAACATAAAATCAAAAAAGGACAAAAATAAGTATTTTTATTTAATGTTATTTTTTGTAAATAAATTGCATTAATTAATTTTAATTTTTAAATCTAGGATTAATCTTAATATTTTTTCCAATAAAAACCTAAAATTTGTAGAATTAGGGTTTGTAGTAATTTTTATCTTTTTTCCTTTTCTTTCATAATAATTAATAATTAAATATTATTTATTTTTATAAATTAAATTACCATGTAATTAATTAGGTTAATTTAGGTTTAACTTTAATATTTTTTTCTTAATAAATAAAAAAATTAGAATTAGGGTTAATTTCTCAATTTAATTCAATTTCATTAAAGTCATGAAATACAAAAATATCAAAAATAATTCCCTTTCATTTTAATTTTAATTAATTTAATAATAATTTAATTTCATTAAAGGGTCCAACGCCCTCGTTTCTAATTCTAATTTAATTCGCGCGTTTTATTTTGTTTCTTTTAATTATTTCTGTAACTCTCCCAAAGCCGTGTAATTTTATAATTTCTCGCACTTTTACTTTATTTCTTTATTTTTCTGTCAAATCGGGTCCTGGAAATTTTGGCGATGTGGACCCGCGCCTTTTGTAATAGTTTAGAATTTTACCTCTTTCGCACTTTTTAACTGTTAATAATTGCATGCAAGAATGAATGACAATAAATAAAAACAAACGCTTATATCACTTTAACATGAACAAGACAAAAATAAACGAATCTGACACACAAATCACACACCACCCCTAGGGTATGCTTCACTGTTGCCTTGCCTCGAAAGGTGATCGTCGAGTAGAGGATGTCTTAGTGAGTCCTCATGATCCGGGAACCTGGCATGAGGGTAGCTTCTAAGGTGTCTTCCCATTGCTCTGGTGATCACCATGTCCCGAACCTCGAATTGACCCGAACACCTCCAACGGTGGTGCTACCTACCTCTCAATGGTGGGATGGCACTACTTGAAAGGACATCTACACAGACGAATTCCTTAGGGTAGGTAGACGACTCTAGATACTTGCTCTAATTTCAAAAACAAATCAAAAAATACTTTTCACACCGACACCTTTTCAAAAAGCTTTCGAAAGCAATTTTTCAAACACTCTTGAGGACCGATACAAGAGTCGAACTGGAATTTTCAAAGAAACTTTTTAAAAACCCACATTGAAAAGCAAACAAACCATTTTTGAAAACACAAATGAGCAAGTATCTAAGAGCCCATGGATAACCATGGATAGAAAGGGTGCTAACACCTTCCCTTTCTATAACCTACCTCCCGAACTGAGAGCAATCTCTTTAAGGAATTTTTCTGTGCTTTTGTCCTTTCCATTTGGAGAAAATAAAAGACGGTGGCGACTCTTGCTTTCGCGACATTTCGCGAACCAGCGCTAGACAGTCAGTTCCAGATCCACCGATCACACATAGGTTGAAGGTTTGACTCCACTTGGGGAAGAAAGTTTCATTATTACTGAGGGTTTGTAGTTCAAAGTTTTGCTCCGCTGTGGATTGGGAATTTGAACACTCAACTCTGATGGGGATCCTTGAAACTTAACTCCGCTGGGGATATGCTTTTCAAGGCTTTAGTTCCGCCTAGGATCTGGATGATGTATTGCAGGGGATTTCTCCTAGAATAGCCTAAAGACACTTTCCTACACTTCCATCCTATCAGTAATTATTCTTTCTCATTTCGTTTTATTTGTAAGCAGTGATTATATTCAAATGCATATGCTCATTTAATAAATCATTGGACGTTTTCAAATAAAACACAAGTGTAAAAAAGAAAGAAAAGGCAAACAGTTTTCTGTACTTTGAAGTAGCTTTGTATTAACTTTGTGTAAGTATTTTGTACAAAGGAGACAGACATCCCAGTAAGAGAATATTGTCAAAAAGTTGAGAAAAATTTATATAAAGAAAGATGGCTATGTGTAACAATTCTATGGGGTTCGCATTCTGCTATAGCCTTCACAACTCTGAGTATCTTGTCCATTCGTTGCTTTATCTGCAGATGATTGGATTGATCATAAGCTTTGAGCTTGTCCGTGAAGGGATTGTCCTTAAAGTGATCCGATGAGACATAGTCATACGCTTTAATTCCCTAACTTTTGCCTGGATCTCCCTTTCAGGTTTTCGATCCACCGGGAAACCCTTTTTTGCCCAAGTCGCCCTTTCGGGTTTTCAACTTGCCGGGTGTACATATTTTTTTGTTTATCCCTAATTTTTGCCCGAACCGCCCTTTCGGGTTTTCGATTCACCGGGATGCCCATTTTTGCCCAAGTCGCCCTTTCGGGTTTTCAACTTGTCGGGTCGTTTATGCGTAATATCTTTTGACTATGTTTGCGTTCGCAGGGTGGGCAGATCATCACCGTCCATGGTGGTCAGGATCATAGCCCCACCAGAAAAGATGTTTTTGATCACAAGTGGTCCTTCGTAGGTAGGAGTCCACTTGCCCCTGGGATCACTTTGCGGCAAGATAATCCGCTTGATTATAAGATCCCCGACTTGATATACTTGTCTCTTGACTTTCTTGTTGAAGGGCTTGATCATACGTTTTTGATACGTCTGGCCATGACAAACAGCAGTAAGTCGCTTCTCGTCAATCAAGTTAAGTTGATCAATCTGGGTCTGAATCCAATCATCTTCACTCAAACCAGCGTCCTTCATGATTCTCAGGGAAGGAATCTGAACTTCTATAGGTAAAACAACTTCCATGCCGTATACCAAAGAAAAGGGTGTTGCCCCTGTTGATGTTCGCGCCGTGGTACGGTACCCGTGTAGAGCAAATGGTAACATCTCATACCAGTCCTTGTAGGTGACTGTCATCTTTTGAATGATCTTCTTGATATTTTTGTTCGCAGCTTCGACAACACCGTTCATCTTTGGCCTATAGGGAGATGAATTGTGATGTTAAATCTTGAATTGCTCGCACAGAGCGGTGATCATAGTGTTGTTCAGATTTGTATCATTATCCGTAATGATTCGGTCAGGAATACCGTACCGGCAAATAAGGTTATGCTTGATGAAGCGGGCAACCACATTCTTTGTAACGGAGGCGAAGGAAGCTGCTTCGACCCACTTGGTAAAGTAATCAATGGCTAATAGGATGAAGCGGTGTCCATTGGATGCTGTAGGCTTGATCTCTCCAATCATGTCGATAACCCACATTGCGAATGGCCAAGGAGCTGTTAGAACATTGAGAGGAACCAGAGGAATATACACCTTGTCAGCATAAACTTGGCATTTGTGACAAGTATGGGCGTATTGATGACAGTCAGCTTCCATGGTAGACCAGTAGTAGCCTGCCCTTAGGATCTTCTTAGCCATCGTATGTCCGCTCAAATGGGTGCCAAATGTGCTACTATGCAGTTCAGTCATGATCTGCTCGGTTTCAACCTTGTCCACACAACGAAGTAGAACACAATCATGGTTGCACTTGTATGGGATACCATTGCTCAGGAAGAACTTGGCAACAAATCTCCTTAAGAAATTTCTGTCATTGACTGAAGCTCCTTCAAGGTATTCTTGAGTCTCGAGATACCTTTTGATTTCATGAAACCAGGGTTGTTCCACTACTTCTTCGGTATTAATCTCATGACAATGTGCAGGTTCATCCATACGTTCGATGGTAATTTGGGGAGCCTCATTATCCCAGTTAAGTTTAAACATGGAAGACATTGTAGCTAGAGCATCTGCTAGCTGATTTTCTTCTCGCGGGAAGTGCTCGAAGGTAATCTGCTCAAGATGAGGTAACAATGTCAGGACATGTTCTTTGTATGGAATGAGATTAGGGTGTTTAGTGTCCCACTCTCCTTTGATTTGACTGATAACCAAAGCTGAGTCCCCAAACACAACCAAAGATTTGATTCCTAGGTCAATCGCAGCCTTGAGACCAAAGATACAAGCTTCATACTCAGCCATATGTTGGTGCAGCTGAAGCAGAGTCTAGCGGTGAAAGGTGTGTGGCAACCTTCTGGAGAGATAAGTACCGTGCCGATACCGTTGCCAAGTGCATTTGAAGCACCATCAAAGTACAGGGTCCATCAGGATCCTTGTTCAGGTCCGTCATACGGTCCGTTACCTTCAATATTATCCAATGTCATAATGTCCTCGTCGGGAAAGTCGAATTTCATGGATTGGTAATCTTCAACAGCTTGATGAGCTAGATGGTCAGCTAGTACACTCCCCTTTATAGCTTTTTGGGTTGTGTACTGGATATCATACTCAGTCAGGATCATTTGCCATCTAGCGATTCTTCCAGATAAAGCAGGCTTTTCGAAGATGTACTTGATCGGATCCATTTTAGAAATCAGCAGAGTGGTATGTGTCAACATATACTGCCTTAGTCGGCGAGCGGCCCATACCAAAGCGCAGCAAGTTTTCTCGAGCAGTGAGTAAGGAGTCTCACAGCCGGTAAACTTTTTGCTAAGGTAATAAATGGCATGCTCTTTTCGACCAGACTCGTCATGTTGGCCCAATACACACCCCTATTGAATTATCCAAAATAGTCAGATACATGATTAGCGGCCCTCCTTCAACGGGCGGCATCAAGATAAGAGGTTCTAGCAAAAACTCTTTGATTTTATAAAAAGCAGTTTGACAATCATCATTCAATTCAACCACCTGATCTTTCTTCAACAACTTGAAGATTGGTTCGCAGGTAGATGTTAGGTGAGAAATGAACCTTGCAATGTAGTTTAGGCGTCCTAAGAAACCTCTGACCTCCTTTTCAGTGCGGGGGGCAGGCATTTCTCGTATTGCTTTGACTTTAGCAGGGTCAACCTCAATGCCTTTGTTGCTGACGATGAATCCCAAGAGTTTACCAGACCTGACTCTGAAAGTGAACTTGCTAGGGTTCAGTCTGAGCTTATACTCCTTCAATCTGAGAAACAGCTTTTGCAGATGGTCGAGGTGTTCTTCTTCTGTTTGTGAATGGGCTATCATGTCGTCTACGTAGACTTTGATCTCATGATGTATCATGTCATGAAACAAAGCTACCAAGGCGCGCTGATAGGTTGCCCCGACATTCTTCAGTCCGAATGGCATTACTTTATAGAAGAAGGCACCCCACTGTGTAACAAAAGTAGTCTTCTCCATGTCTTCGGGGACCATTTTGATCTGGTTGTACTCTGAAAATCCATCCATGAAAGAAAATACCTTATGTTGAGCTGTGTTGTCGACCAAAATGTCAATGTGCGGTAGTGGAAAGTCATCTTTAGGGCTAGCCCTATTTAAATCTCGGTAATCCATGCACATTCTTACTTTGCCATCTTTCTTAGGCACGGGCATAATGTTAGTGACCCATTGTGGATAGGAAGTAACAACAAGAAACCCGACATTGAATTGCTTCATCACTTCGGCTTTGATCTTTTCAGACTTATCGGGCCTCATTCGGCGTACTTTTTGTTTTATTGGTGGACAGTCTTCTCTTATAGGGAGACGGTGAACCACAATATCTGTGTCGAGTCCCGACATGTCTTCGTAGGACCAGGCAAAGATCTCAACATATTCATTCAACAACTGAACTAAGCGCTCTTTGACATTTGGCTTTAGGTTGGCACCCATTTTAACCTCTTTTCTGTCTTCGGCAGTACCCAAGTTGATAGTCTCTAACAACTCTTCATGGGGCAGAATAACCCTCTCTTCCTATTGTAGAAGTCTAGCCAGCTCTCCAGGCACTTCACAGTCTTCATCACCTTCGTATTCGGCATGATTGACCAGATCTTCAGAGTCACTGAAGGCCATAGCAGAATTGTTACTCATGGAATCCGGAGTGGATGGGTACCTGCATTTTGTGAGTGTGTGTGTGTGTAAGGGATAGCCACCTTTAAACAAAATAAAATGTAAAAAGAAGGAAAATAAACACAAAAGTTTATAGATGAAAACGTCCATGATTCATTAAAAATGGCATATGATAATGAAGAAATCAAGCCCTTACAAATGGACCTATATGCCTTGGGTAAGGCACAAGGCAAAAAGAGTGTACGAATTGTTTAATAATTATTACAGACCAACTGAAAATGTTCAAAAGATAAATTACTGATTGATGAAAGTAATGGGAACAAAGTCTTTCGCCTCCCAGTTGTTCAGTCCTCCTTCAATGGTTGGAAAGATCCAGTCTTCAAAATTACCCTCGTCTTCAATATCTTCCAAAGCATGAACTCCGTGATGAGTGATCTTCAATGGTGGTCCTCTAGCCCGGGAACGATGCACAACTTTCTGACTAGCAGCAGTGAAACCCAAACCGAACTTATCTGTCTTGAAAGGAAAATCTGGTAGTTGACCCCACACTGTACTTCCTCCTTCCTCGATCACAGCCTTCGCATCTTTAAGGGATGACATCTGGGACACAGGCTTGGTAATGATGGGCACATCAATCATTGTCTTGGCCGTTGCAACTTCAGGAGAAACCTCTTTAAAGTGTTGGAAAGGTGTTTCTATGAATTCACCATCTAACTCCACGTAGCGGAAAGAGTTAAGGTGGCTTATCATATACTCCTCCTCACCATGAACTGTTATGATCTTACCCTGGACTAGGTACTTGAGCATCTGGTGTAGGGAAGAAGTGACTGCCCCAGCGTTGTGGATCCATGGTCTTCCCAACAAGCATGAATATGAAGGACGAATGTCCATCACATAAAATGTAGATTTGAAAATTTCCGTTCCCACCTTAATTGGGATGTCCACTTCTCCGTGAACCATCCTCTTAGAACCGTCGAAGGCTCTAACAATAATATTACTGGGCTTTAAGGTCAAACCCTCATAGTCCAATCTGTCCAATGCTTTCTTTGGTAGGACATTTAAAGATGAACCGGTATCAACCAGAACATGAGAAAGTGTGGTCCCCCTGCATTCTACCGAAACATGCAGCGCATCATTATGCTTTCTTCCTTTAGATGTTAGGTCGGCATCAGAGAAACCAAGACCATAGTCGGCGGTTAGGCTGGCTACACACTCTTGAAACTGATCCGCAGAAGTTTCTTGAGGCACGTGCGCTTTCTTCAGGAATTTTATCAAGGCTTTGGCATGAGCCTCGGAACAGAGCAATAGAGCCAGCATGGAGATTTTTGAAGGGGTTTGCCCCAGTTGTTCTACGACATCATAGTCACTCTTCTTGATTATCTTTAAGATTTCCTCCATTTCCTTTTGGGTGGTCTCGGGGATAACCAAAGTCTGAGCCCTCGTCCTGACGGGTGCTTCTTGGATCCCCTTACCCTTATCAGCAGTAACAGCAGAGGGTACAACTTCGGGAGTAACAATTTCTTCAATCACTGGACCTTGCATAGATATCTTGACTGGCACACGAGCACTTGAGGGTCCGAAGACTTCCCTTGGAGGATCAATCTCCGGAGAGAAGATTCTTCCACTACGAGTTATCTTACTCGTCCCCGAAATATTCCCTATGTCAGGAGTTTCTTCATCGGAATTTTCTTCAATTGATTCGGTCTGCTTGACACCATGGTAGAAGATCTCTCCTCCATAATTCCATGGTATCGTCTTGTTGGACTTATATGGGATAGGCCCCGGCATGGTAATCTTCAGCGGTACAAACTTTAGATCAGGCGTAATCTTAACAGGCCTTTTGCAGGTCTTGGAAAGATTGTCGGAAATGGTGATTATAGCAACATCATTGATTGGGGTAACATGAGTGATAGGAGTTTTCTGAAAGAGGATCTCTTGATTATCCATCAGGCGTTGGATGCCTGACTTCAATAGCGGACAGTCGAATTGCAAGGTCGAACAAAGGTGACAATCTTTTTCACAGTGTAGGAAGATATTGGCTTTTAACAGATTCATCTTGATCATTGGTAACAGAGTCATTAAGTTATCAACAATAGCAACATACAAATCCTCTTCAATAGCATGGACATTGTGACCGTGCTTCGGCATTGGGGCAGAAATCACATTTGGCTTTTCGGGCGCGTCGAATTCTACCTCCTTGGCGTCTATTAAATCTTAGATCTTGTTTTTGAGGGCCCAACAGTTATTGGTGTCGTGCCCTATGCTATCTGAATGATAAGCACATTTTGCATTAGGATGATAATATGGAGAAGTGGTATTTGTATTCTTCGGTGCCTCTCTCAAATTAGCAAGGTTTAATTTCAGGAGATGTGGAAGGATCTGAGCGGGTGTCATGTTTATCGGGGTATATTTCTGTTGTGGCCTTTCTACCCTTTGCTGATAGGTTCTGGGTTGATCATTCCTCGGTTGACTATTTCTAGGTTGATCTGATGCAGACTTCTGAATTAATACAGCCCCCACTGTTGGCCGGCGTTCCTCTCTTTCCCGATTTCTCTGGGTGTAAACAGCAGAACTTTCCTTCTTGGTTGGGAAGGTCTTCTTGATAGCGGCTGAAGTAGATGCATCCTTCTGGATTTTACCCCTCTTAATACCAGCTTCGACCCTTTCCCCTGTCAGAATTAATTCAGTGAACCCTGTAGATGAGCTCCCTATTAGGTGATTGAAGAATGGACCAGACAGGGTCCCCAAAAACATAACAACAAGTTCCCTTTCAGACAATGGGGGCTGCACCCTTCCAGCCAAATCTCGCCACTTCTGGGCATACTCTTTAAAGCCCTCGTTAGAAACCATACTCATGCTCTATATTTGAGTACGAGTAGGCGCTAAATCTGCGTTGTATTGATATTGTCGGTAGAAAGCAGTAGCCAAGTCCTCCCAGTTATGTACATCAGCCCTCTCAAGCTGGTAGAACCAGTCCAATTGTGTACCCGACAAACTATCTTGAAAAAAGTGGACCCACAGATTCTTATCAGAAGAGTGAGGTTGGATCTTTCTGACATAAGAACGTAGATGCATCTTTGGACAAGACAAACCGTCATATTTAGTGAATGTAGGCACTTTGAATTTAGGGGGAATGACGATCCCAGCAACCAATCTCAGCTCTTCGAAATCCAGTCCGGGTACCCTTTGGAACTCCATGGCTGCCAACCGCTCTTCCAGGTTCTTATACCTGTCGTCAGAAGGAGGGTACTGCTGCTCAGAGTAATCTTCATCCTCTTCAACTTCTTCCTCTTCAGCCTCAGGCTCAGAAGGTACTGCAACTCCTTTTCCTTTGACGGTCCCTTCATCAGATGTCGAGGGGAACTCCAGGACTTTCCTAGCTTCGTTCTTAAATCTTCTTCCCAGAGTAGCTACCCCGACTCTTTTCTTTTTCTTTTTTTTCTTTTCCTTTTTCTTTCTCCTTCTCTAACAGTGCTTTAAAGTCCTCTTGACCCTTTGCCAAGGTCATGAGGAGTTGCTGGAATTGCGAATTCTAGGCTTGTAGATCTTTGACCGTCTGCTCTATATCCATCTTGCTGAAATAAACAGCAGAAAGATAAGGAAACCTGATGTGAAGACCTGTTTATGCACATGATGAATGATATGTTTATTCATGTAATGCATCCAAGGGTTCAGAAATTCAAAGTTGTTGCAGACAAAAAGAATACACGTCATATTAATAAGAAGAAATTTGTCAGTACATAAATGCCCCATGGGCAAAATATTACAAAGCTTCTTAATGTAAAAAGACGTTGCACATCCTTTTTGGCGCGATGTAAGTGTTAAGAGTCTCCTCTTCGTGAAGTCGGCGGGTAAGTTCCAAAACCTTCTTCTCACTGGCATAGAAGCTGGCTTCAAAAGTGTTCCGCTCTTCCTTGAGCTGTATCCAACTCTTTTGCAATTCTTCCAATGATGTTGGCATGTCTGGATATAGGAGGGTGTATGGAACCTCTCCTTCCATAACAGGCTCTTTGATCACGGGGAGAATGTGGGGGTAAGGCATCATAAGACTCTGGGTGCGGGTTCGTACCCACTTGAGGTAAGGCTCAAGGGGGATGGAATTCTTGTGCCCCAGTGTCTTACTATCCACTTTGTTGGGCATCCTCCATGCTCGGATAAACCTTTGTAGAAGTCCTTGAGCGTCGTTGTCGAAGTTAAAAACTAAGTCAGGAATCAGCATATCATGAGGGCCATCCCTTCGAGCATACCCATATTACCTCAGAGCTAAACAGGGGTTGTAGGTAATGCCTCCCCTAATGCCAAGTAGTGGGACATTAGGGAATTCCCCACAATGATCAATGATGATGACATTTTCTCTGGACCGAGAACACCAATGAACATCAGAATGTGTAAGAGTCATCAACCATTGCGATCACCTCAAGCCTTGTTCATTCTTCAAGACTGACTGGGAAAGGTGAGAAATAAACCACCTTTCTAGAAGAGGAGTACAACACATGAGAACACCTCTTTTCCTCATTGTTCGTGTGTAAAATGAGTGTAGGATGTCCCCAAGAAATGTAGGCACAGGATTCCGAGATATGAAAATCTTGACAGCATTCACATCTATAAGATGATCATGGTTTGGGAACAAGACCAACCCATAGATGAGAAGTGCTACAATCTCCTCAAAAGCTTGTAGATCTAGAGAATTCCAGCAGTCTTGTGCCTTCTCGAACATAAACTTTGCCAAGAAACCCTTGACACCACTTCTGGTTTCCCAATGACCTTTGATATCAGATGGTTGCAAGTGTAAGGCTTGAGCAACATCTTCAGGCTCTGGCTCTCTTTCCATACCGTTGTAGGGTAGTTGATGGAGAATAGGAATCCTCAGAAGTTGAGAAAATTCCTCCAAAGTAGGTACTAGTTGGTAATCAGGGAATGTGAAACAGTGGTGAAGGGGGTCAAAGAACTGGAAGAGAACTTTCACCACGTCTTCTTCAATGTTGGAGTTGACCAAGTTGAGAAGTCTACCATGTCTTTCACTGAAGGGATAATTCTCTGGAATCTTGGAAGTAAGCTCCTTGAGTAGAGGAGGAATCCTCACAAGGTTAACTTGAATTGTTTTCCTGCGAAGAGATTTCATGACCTACAAAACAGAAACAAAGATGAAGATCCAAACCCTTGAAATGGTTAGTGGATGCAAATGATGCTTCATGATGTTCATGATGTATGCACAAGTATATGTACAAGCAAATCACACAAGATCCTAGTTTCAGGCTTGCATGGGGTTTCATAGGTAAGTACCCTCTTGAAGTTTATTGGCTCAACCTGTCCTATAAATAGTAACCGGGTTCTAAGGAGCTCAATATCACCAAATTATTTTCTGTGTTCATTGTTTCGGTTTAGCCACTTTACTGGCGACCGAAATATTCCAAGAAAACAACCCTCAATGAGTGTAATATCGAGTATCTACCAACTTCGGACTGCACGAAAGCCGGTCATCTCACTACCCCCTAAAAAAGGCCAAGTTGGTCAAGTAAAGGTTCTAGAAGTCCATTAGTGCTTCATGACATCACTCAGCGGCCCCGTATTCTCTTTGATTAACTCAAAGGCTACCGGTACCCACAAATATGTCGCACTAATATAGCTATTGCTTCAACCATGTCGGTATACCCCACACAATTTCCACAACGTATTTCTATTTACCTATGAATGTTTCCCAAATCCGGGTAGAGGATTTCAAACCCAAACAATAGAACCAAATGTAAAGCAATCAAGGTAATCAAGATAAGCATGCAAAGGTGATCTAAAACCCTAAGGTAACCCCACTTTTAGAATTAATCCCCAGCAGAGTCGCCAGTTCTGTGATACGGTGGGAGAACTGACTTGAGGTTTTGCGTTTGTGATCGTAATTGTGCGGTTTAGCAAGAGTCGCCACCGAATTTTTATTTTATCCAAAGGAAAGGTCAAAAAGCACAGGAAATACCTTTGAGATGTTTTCTTGGGTTCGGGGGGTAGATTTTGAAAAGGGAAGGTGCAAGCACCCTTATTTTTTCCCCAACTTTTCATAACTTTTTCACCATGATGCAATTGGATTCAAAGAAAACTTCCAACATGAAAGTTGTAGCCCCAATGAAATCTATAACTTTGATTCACAAAGTTTTCCAAAAAGATGCTTGGATCTCAAGTTATGATTTTGTGAATAGGGGTCCATAAAACTTTTAACTTAGTGAAATTTTGCCCTAGTTTAGGCAGATTTTTGACCTAACTTCATGGCAACTTTTCACCTAGTTCCAAGAGGAATCTCAAAATGAATTTCAAATATGGATTTTAGATAATGTTACAAGCTTTCCAAAATGTCAAAGAACTCTCCAAGATCATTTATGGTTAGGGAGAATCGAAGAAAGGAAAATGGCAATTTATCACTTTTGTTCAAGGCATTTTCACAATGGTTCAAGTTGCAAATCTGTCCTAGCATGCTTGTACTTGGAATTACAGGTCCTAATACTTTATACACTCCATAATTGAATGCTAATTCAGTGGACAATGGATTTATTTTTATCTTTGGAGCATTGTACAATGAATTAATCCATTTATGGCATAAAGTTCATAATACTACTTTCATAAAGCTAGCTTTTTACAACTTTGTAAATCTTGAGCCATGGACCTGATCTTTTGTTGCAAACAAGATCCACAAACATCAGGAAAAGTACACCAACCCTATGCAGCTAACAAGCAAGCCTGTACAGGCCTTTGGCATTGGTCATGTAAACTTTCTTCAAAAGCAAGCAAACTTGCAAAAGTCAAGACAATTTGTGTATCTGATAAAGGCAAGCCTTGGCATCATTTCAAACGACTTCAGAAACTTGTCACAAGCCTAAACACGAATTACTAACATCTCAAACACCCTCAAACACAAAAAACACCATTTTCTGCCCAAACAGTGCAGTCTCTGCAAAACTCAAGCCATTTCAATATTGGCTCATGCGTTTCTCATTTTAAGACTTCAAACACATTACATACATCACACCTAAACTATCCAGACCTTCATCTTGCAACTGTGAGCTCAGTTTCACACTTCACCATTTTCATTTTGAAGGTTTGCAGGTTGACTCGTACAGGGAGATTCAAGCATCTACAAGGCAAGCTGAGCATTAGAAAAGCTAAAGGGAACTTCAAGGAAGCTCACAAGATCTTCAGGCCTCACTCAAAGTTCCCACATTGCCATATCCAAACTCAACTGAACAAGGTATTTTTCAAAGTTCTATCTCCTTATTTAGGCATCCATAGGCTTTGATTTGTGATGTAAAAATGTAGTCCCTAACTTGCTTAAGCTGTACATATGCATAGTTTTTATTTATATTAACTGAGCTAAGAGTATTTGGTTGTTGAACATGCTGAAAAAACTAGGTCAGAAATTAGGGTCATTAAAATTCTCCCTGGTTTCTTAGAGTTAGGTTTCAAATCTTATATCATTGGAATCGTGATAAAAAATGCTACAAGTTTCATGTTGCAAGATTTTGTTTTTGTGCAAAGAATAGAGAGTTGCAGGTTTGAACACAGGGTGCACGCGCGAAGCAAGGACATGGATGAAGTTGGTGTTCTGGGCCTGGCGCCTTGGGCCTTTCACTTTCCACACCCCCCATTTTACTTCTGCACCCCCTTTGCATATTTTTATATTTTCTTGCATATTTTATATTTCTGACTTTATTATTTTTTTCTGAACATTAAAAAATCCCAAAAATATTTTCTTAATTTTTTTGCATTTTTGTTTTATTTTTTATCTTATTTTTTGCATATAAAATAGTTTTATTTTAATAAGTAGAAATCATTTTCTTAAAATAATTTGTAAATAATAAAAATACAATACATTTTTATTTTGATTATTTCATACATTAAATATTTATACATATTTATTTTTTTTAAATAATTGTACATAATATTATTATTATTTTTCTTGAACAAAAATGGATAAAATGAATAATATAAAACATATTTTCTTTTAAAACAAAATTAGGGTTCCCCTTTCAAAAATAATAATATTATTTTTTCTTATTTTTAGAACTTAAATAATTTATTTTTTACATACATAAAACAATTATAAAACATTTTTTCATATTTACATTTTATTGCATATTTAAATATTTGTTTATTTATTTATTGTACCATAAATTCAATTGGGTTGTAATAGTAAATTAGGGTTTTATTTTGAGCAATATCCCCCATTCAAAACTTGTATCCCCCTTCCCATAATATTGTTGTAATAGCTTAGATTTACTTTACGCAATTTATCGTATTATATGCATGTTTAGTAAAACTAGGGGTTGTATGATAAGACAAAATCAAACAAATAACATGACCTAATTCAAGACAAAAATGCATGAAAAATGAAAACACATTGCACATAAGCACCTCTAGGGTTTCACCCACTTGGTTGCCTTAAAACATGGCCATGGTATGCATGCTAGGTATCTTGGCAAAACAATACAAACAAAAGATCATAATCCCTCGATGATGCTATCACAAGTTGCCTAATAAAAATGATCTTAGTCCCTCAAACAAACTAAGATACTTGGCACCATTGCTATCATGGTCATACGATGACCCCCTTCCGTCCCGTTTAACATCCAAAGATAGGGTTGTCTACCAAAACAATGGTAGGTCAACAATGTCAAAGGAATGAAAAGGTACAAGAAAGACTTTTGAGTAGGTAGATAAGCTTCTAGTTACTTGATCAATTTGCAAATAATCCTTGCTATTTTCAAACAAACACACACACAATTTCAAAACATTTCCAAACAACTTACAAAACATTGAAACATTTTTCAAAAGACAAACATCTTTGTATACATTCTTACGAACGAGAATCATTACAAAGATTGCCTAAACGATGGCATCTTTTCAAAATACTTTCAAAACCACACAAAGCACCATTTCAAACAATTGAAAAAGCAAAGCAAGTGATCTAAAACAAGTAACTAAGAGCCCATGGAAAACCATGGATGAAAAGGGTGCTAATTCGTTCCCTTTTCATAATCTACCCCCGATCCCAAAAACAATCTCAAAGGTCTTTCCTGTGCTTTTTTACCTTTCCTTTTGGATAAAAGAAAAGTCGGTGGTGACTCTTGCTAACCGCAACATTTGCAAACACAAACGCAAAACCTCATGTCAGTTCTCCCACCGCATCACAGAACTGGCGACTCTGTTGGGGAAAATTATAAAAGTGGGGTTACCTTGGGGTTTAGATCACCTTTACATGCTTATCTTGCTTGACTTGTTTGCTTTACACTTTGGTTCTATTGTTTGGGTTTGAATCCTCTACCCGGATTTGGGAAACATTCATAGGTACATATCAATACGTTGTGGAAACTGTGCAGGGTATACCGACATGGTCTAAGCAATAGTTATATTAGTGCAACATATTTGTGGGTACCGGTAGCCTTTGAGTCAATCAAAGAGAATACGGGGCCGCTGAGTGATGTCATGGAGCACTAATGGACTTTTAGAACCTTTACATGACCAACTTGGCCTTTTAGGATATAGTGAGATGACCGACTTTGGTGCAGTCCGAAGTTGGTAGATACTCGATACTACACTCATTGAGGGTTGGTTCCTTGGAATATTTCGGTCGCCAGAAAAGAGGCTGAATTGAAACAATGAACAAGGAAATAATCCAGTGATATTGAGCTCCTTAGAACCCGATTACTATTTCTAGGACAGGTTGAGCCAACTAAACTTCAAGAGGGTACTTACCTATGAAACCCCATGCAAGCCTAAACTAGGAACTTGTGGGATTTTCTTGTACACATATACTTGTGCATAATATGATGCGGTAGGAGAACTGACTTGAGGTTTTGCGTTTGTGTTCGCAAATGTTTCAGTTTAGCAAGAGTCGCCACCGACTTTTTATTTTATCCAAAGGAAAGGTCAAAAAGCACAGGAAAGACCTTTGAGATTGTTTTTGGGTTCGGGGGGTAGATTATGAAAAGGGAAGGTGCTAGCACCCTTTTCATCCTTGGTTTTCCATGGGCTCTTAGTTACTTGTTTTAGATCACTTGCTTTTGCTTTTCAATTGTTTGAAATGATGCTTTTGTGTGTGGTTTTGAAAGTATTTTAAAAAGAGGCCACCGTTATGGAAACCTTTGTAATTATTCTTGTTTGAATGTATACAAAGGTGTTTGTCTTTTGAAAAATGTTTCATTGTTTGAAAGTTTGTTTTGGGAAATGTTTTGAAATTGTGTTGTGATGTGTTTTTGAAAATAACAAGGATGTTTGCAAGTTTGATCAAGTAACTAGGAGCATCTACCCTACTCAAAGATCTTCCCTAAACATTTTTAACCCTTTTACATTGTTGTTTTACCATTGTATTTGGTAAACAACCTTGTATTTGGATGTTAAACGGGACAGGCGCGGGTCATCGTATGACCATGATAGCAATTGTGCTAAGTATCTTAGCAAGTTTTTGTTTGAGGGACTAGATCATTTTGTATAGGCAACCAAGATAGCGTCATCGAGGGACTATGATATTTTTATTTTGATTTGTTTTGCCAAGACACCTAGCATGCATACCATGGCCATGTTTTTAAGGCAACAAGTGGATGAAACCCTTGGGGTGCTTGTGTGCATTGTGTTGTCATTTTTCATGCATTTTTGTCTTGTATTAGTCAAGCTATTTGTTTGATTTTGGATTTTTGCATACAAACCCTAATCTTTCTATCATGGTATTATTGAAAGCAATAAATGCGTAAAAATAAATCTACAACTATTACAACATTGATATGGGAAGGGGGATACAAATTTGAATAGGGGATATTTGCAAGAAAATATAAAACCCTAAATCAACTATTACAACCAAATTGAATTCATTGCAAATAAATAAATAGAGAATATTTAAATATGCAAATAAATATGAATATGCAAAAGTGTTTTTGTATTATTTTTATGTATGTAAAAATAAATTATTTTTGTATCAAAAATAAGAAAATAAGAGATTATTTTTATTAAGGGTGGAAACCCTAATTTGTTTTAAGAATATATATATATATATATATATATATATATATATATATATATATATATATATATATATATATATATATATATATATATATATATATATATATATATATATTAATTATATTATTTATTCATTTATGTACAAAAAATAAAATAAAATATATACAAATGTTAAAAAATAAAAATGTGTAAGAAAATGTTATTTTATATGTATAAATAATAAAAATAAAAATATATAATATTTTTTATAATATTTACAAGTTTTTTATTTATGGAAATAAAAGTATATTATTTAAGAAACTATTTTTATGCTAGAAAAAATAATAAAAATAATAAAATAAAATATGAAAATTAAAGAAAATATTTTTGGTGATTTTTTTATATTTATAAAAAATAATAAAAGTCAGAAACTAAAAAAGAAATGAAAAATATGGAAAAATAACAAATGGGCCAAGGGGGTGTAAACAGCAAGCCTATGGGTGTCAAAAGCAAGGAGAAACCAAGCCCAACCCACATTGCTTCATCCCTGTCCTTGAGACAGCAACCAAACGCGCGCTTGATGTTCAAACTGGGAAATCCTGCATATATGCTTAAAAACAAAAACTTGCAACATGAAAGTTATAGAGCATGATCACACGATTCTAACCATGTAAAAAACTTAATCTAACTCTCAAAGACCAAAGAGAATTTCTATGGCCCTAATTTCTAACCTAGTTTTTTCAGAAAGTTCATCATTCAAATTCTCCCAACTCAGTTAACTTAAATGAAATCTATGCATATGTACATCTCAAGGGCAATGAGTACTACATTTTTTATTCACAAACCTAAGCCTAATGATTCCTAAATAGAGAGATAGAAGTTTGAACTTTACCTGTTTCAGTCAAGCTCGAGTATGACAATGTAGGGGTTTTCAGTGAGGCTTGAGATACTTGTGAGCTTGCTTGAAGTTCCTTTGACCTTCCCCAATGCTTGACTAGCTTTGAACTTGCTTGAATCTCTCTATAGAACTCAACCTGCAAACTCAAAATTCAGAAATGGTAAAGTGTGTAAATGGAGTTACAGTGACTTGGGAATGGTTGGGATAGTTTAAGTAGGTTGTATGGAGTGTGTTGGAAGAGGTTTGGGGCAAAACGCACGAGGCAATTGGAAGATGGAAGTGAAACTGCATAACTTTCCATGTTTTGCAAGAAAATGTGATTTTGGTGTTTTGGAAGGCTTGAGAAGTGGTTAGATCGTGCTTCTGACTTAGTATGATATGCAAAACATAGTTAAAAACGTTTACAAAGCTTGGTTATATCAGATTGCAAAGTTATGTGCTTTTTGCAAGTTGACTTGGTTTTGAAGCAAAAGTGAGAAGTGACCAAGGCCAGGCCTGTACAGGCTAGCTCCAAGCATGCACATAGTTGTTGTACTTTCCCTGATATTTGTGGATGTTGTTTTCTGCAAAAGACTTGGTGCAATGCTCAAGAGAAACAAAATTGCATAAAGCAACCTTTATCAAAATGGCATTGTTAACTTTTTGCCATTTTTAGATTAACCCTTTGTGTAATCTTCCATTGATCAGAACAATGCCTTAATACATTGTGTTTGCATTCAATTTTTGAGTGTGGAAGGGTTTAAGGACCTGTAAACAAGTACAAGCAAGGCTGGACAGAAATTGCAACTTGTAGCAACATGAAAAATGCCATGAACCAAAGTGATATTTTTCCAAATTCAAACCTTCGATTCTCCCTAACCACAAATGATCTTGAAGATTTCTTGGACATTTTGGAAATCTTGTAACATTCTCTACAATCCATCTTTGAAATGAATTTTGAAATTCCAATTGGAACTAGGTGAAAAATTGCCATGAAGATAGGCCAAAATCCTGCCTAAACTAGGGCAAAATTTCACTAAGTTAGAAAGTTTTTGGTCTCTTATTCACAAAATCATAACTTGAGATCCAAGCATCTTTTGGGAAAACTTTGTGAATCAAAGTTGTATATTTTGTGGAGAACTACAACTTTCATGTTGGAGGTTTTGTTTGAATCCAATTGCATCATGATGAAAAAGTTGGGCAAAGTTGGGAAAAAATAAGAAATTTTTATAACTTAGAAAATTTCTAAGTTATGAAAATTTTCCATTTTAAACCCAAATTTGCAAAATTAAGTTTCTTGATGAACAAGTTTCATGTTTTGACACATATTGATGAAAAATGACCCTTGGCACTTGATTTTGACCAAAAAGTCAAAGTTTGACTTTTCAGTGTACAGTTGATTTTTGATCAGTTAACTGGAAAATTCATCTGTCAATCCAATGCATTTGAGATCTTTTGAACCTTATGAATAGGTCAAGATGATGCCATTGAGTCCTTTAATCCATGCTTGAACCCAATTTTCCATGGCTAAGTTAAAAAAATCAGAAATTGCCCTTCTGCAGTCAAAACCCTAAAAATGACCATTTTGCCCTTTTGATGATCTGATCAAATTTCTTGAGGAGTTATGGTCCAAACTTGATCAAATGGTTCATATGAGCCTATAATGTTGATGTGGATCAAAGATTATGAGGTTTGACTGTAAATTGGCCACAATTGACTTTTTCCCCAATACTGCTGATTTCTTGGTCAACTGTCCAATTGATTGGGCAAAAAGTTGATTCAAGACTTGAAACTTGGTATGAGCAATCTTATAAGTCCAACATGAAGTATGAAAGTAAAATTGAGCATTGGAAGTCCAAAAATCCCTGTGTAAACTCAAACCCTAATTTCAGGTCATCAGTGCAAGGAGATGTCTTGAGCAGAGCAAACCCTAATCCTGTTTGGAGTCCAAAGAGTCTTGTGAGGGGAAATCCAGATAAAATGAGAGGGCAAAGTTTGGGGTACAACACATAACATCATGGACATCATGAAGCATCATATGTATCCACTAACCATTTCAAGGATTTTGGAGATTCATCTTTGTTCTTGTTTTGTAGGTTATGGATTCACTTCGCATGAAAACTGTCCAAATCAACCTTGTAAGAATTCCTCCTCAACTCAAGGAGCTAGCTTCAAGGATTCCCGAGAATTCTCCATTCACCGAGAGGCATGGTCGTCTACTCAACTTATTCACTGCCAACACAGAGGAGGATTTGCTGAAAGTTCTCTTCTAGTTCTTTGACCCTTTGCATCATTGCTTCACATTTCCTGACTACCAACTTGTGCCCACTTTGGAGGAATTTTCTCAACTCTTGAGGATTCCTATTCTCAATCAACTACCCTTCAACGGTACAGAAAGAGATCCAAAGCCATAAGAGATTGCTCAAGCCCTACACTTGCACTCCTCTGATGTCACAACACATTGGGAAACTAGGAGTGGTGTCAAAGGCTTCTTGTCAAAGTTTCTGTTTGAGAAGGCCCAAAGCTGCTGGAATTCTTTGGACTTACAAGCTTTTGAAGATATTGTAGCTCTTCTCATCTATGAGATGGTCTTGTTCCTTAATCCTGACCAACTTATAGATGTGAGTGCTGTTAAAATCTTCATGACTCGCAACCTGGTGCCTACATTGCTTGGGGATATCCTCCACTCTTTTCACACTCGTACAATGAGGAAAAGAGGTGTTCTAATGTGTTGCACTACTCTATTGTAAAGATGGTTTATTTCTCATCTTCCCCAATCAGTCTTGAAGAATGAGCAAGGTTTGAGGTGGTCACAGCGGTTGATGACTCTTACACATTCAGACATCCATTGGTGTTCTCGATCAAAAGAGAATGCCATTATCATTGACCGTTGTGGGGAATTTCCTAATGTCCCTCTACTTGGCATTAGGGGAGGCATCACCTATAACCCTTGCTTGGCTCTGATACAGTTTGGTTATGCCCGAAGGGATGGCCCACATGACATGCTGATTCAAGGTTTGGTTTTCGACTTCAACAACGACGATCAAAGACTCCGTCAAAGGTTCATCCGAGCTTGGAGGATGCCCAACAAGGTAGACAGTAAGACCTTGGGACACAATAATTCCATCCCTCTTGAGCCTTACCTCAAGTGGGTACGAACCCGTGCCCAACGTCTTATGATGCCTTACCCCTACATTCTCCCTGTGATTATAGAGCCTGTTATGGAAGGAGATGTTCCATACACCCTCCTACATCCTGACATGCCAACATCACTCGAAGATCTACAAAGGAGTTGGATACATCTCAAGGGAGAGCGTGATACTTTCGAAGCCCAATTCTATGCAAGCGAGAAGGAGGTTTTAGAACTCACTCGGCTACTTCACGAAGAGCAGACTCTCAACACCTACATTGCACCAAAAAGGATGCACAACGTCTTTTTACCTTAGAATTTTGTATTATTTTGCCCATGGGGCATTAATGTACTAACAAATTCTATCTTATTAATATGATGTGTGTTTCTTTTTTGTTTAAAACAAGTTTGAATTTCTGAATCCTTGAAAGCATTACATGAATACATATCATTCATCATATGCATAAGCAGGTCTTCACACCAAGTTTCCTCATCTCTCTGCTGTTTATTTCAGCAAGATGGATATTGAACAGACGGTCAAAGATTTGCAAGCTCAGAATTCACAATTTCAACAGCTACTCTTGACCCTGGCCAAGGGGCAGGAGGAGCTCAAGACTCTGCTAGAGAAGGAAAAAGAGAAAAAGAAGAAGAAGTGAGCTGGTGTGGCTATCTTGGGCAGAAGGTTTGAACGACAAGCTAGACGAACTTTGGAATTCCCATCAACATCTGAAGAGGGGGAAGGAAAAGGAAAGGGAACTGCAATGCCATCTGATTCTGAAGCAGAGGAAGAGGAAGATGAGGACTACTCTGAACAGTAGTACCCTCCAGCCGATGACAAATATAAAAACTTGGAAGAGCGTCTAGCTGCTATGGAGATACAGAGAGTGCCTGGGCTAGACTTTGAGGAGTTAGGGCTGGTATCTGGAATTGTAATCCCTCCTAAGTTTAAAGTACCGCTGTTTGCTAAGTATGATGGGGTGTCTTGTCCCAAGATGCACCTACGATCTTATGTCAGGAAAATTCAACCATATTCTTCTAACAAAGACTTGTGGGTTCACTTTTTCCAGGACAGTTTGTCGGGAATGCAGTTGGATTGGTTCTACCAGTTGGAGAGGTCTGATGTGCATAATTGGGAGGATTTGGAAGCCGCCTTCTATAAACAGTATCAATATAATTCTGACTTGGCGCCAACCCGTACTCAGCTACAGACTATGGCTATGGCTACCAACGAGGGTTTCAAAGACTACGCCCAAAAATGGAGGGATTTGGTCGGAAGGGTGCAACCACCATTATCTGAAAGAGAACTAGTAGACATGTTCTTGGGGACTCTGTCAGGTCCTCTCTTTAATCACCTGATTGGGAGCTCCTCTGCAGGTTTCACCGAGTTGATTCTAACTGGCGAAAGGGTGGAAGCCGGTATTAGAAGTGGGAAAATTCAGAAAGATGTATCTACCTCTGCTGTTGCAAAAAAGCCCTTCACTGGAAAGAAGGAAGTGTCTGCTGTCTATGCCTAGAGGAATCATGGAAGAACCGAACGACGACCAACTGTGGGGGCCGTTATGATTCAGAAGTCTGTGTCAGACCAACCGAGAAACAGTCAGCCGAGAAATGATCAGCCGAGGAATAACCAGCAAAGGGTGGAAAGGCCTGTAAGGCAATTCACCAAGATAAACATGACTCCTGCTCAAATCTTACCACATCTCTTAAAGTTAAACCTGGCCATGCTAAATGAGGCACCTAAAAATCCTAACACTACTTCTCCACATTACCATCCCAACGCTAGATATGCGTACCACTCAGAAAGTCCAGGGTACGACACCAACAACTGTTGGGCCTTGAAGAACAAGATCCAAGATCTGATTGACGCAAAGGAAGTTAAATTTTCAGCTCCCGAAAATCCTAATGTTATCTCCGCTCCAATGCCGAGGCATGATGTCAGTGCACTAGAGGACAGTGAAGAAGAGGGTAACTTGGAAGACTGGATTTTCCAGACTGTTGACGGAGGACTATGCAACTGGGAAGCAAAAGACTTTGTTCCGATTACTTTCATACCGCAGTAATTTATCTTTTCCATTCCTGTTGGGTCTGTAATAATTTACAAACAATTCGTACTTTTTCAACCGTGTGTCTTACCCGAGGCACATAGGTCCATTTGTAAGGGTTCTTATTTCTTTTCATATGTCATTTTAATGAATCATGGACACTTTTAATATATAAACCTTTTGTGCTCATTATCTTTCTTTTACATTTTGTTGTTTTAAGATGGCTATGTACCTTACACACACCCACACTCACAAATGCAGGTACCCTTCTGTGATATGGTGGGACAACTGACTTGGGATTTTGCGTTTGTATTCGCAAATGTTTCGGTTTAGCAAGAGTCGCCACCGAATTTTTATTTTATCCTAAGGAAAGGTCAAAAATCACATGAAAAACCTTTGAGATGTTTTCTTGGGTTCGGGGAGTAGATTATAGAAAGGGAAGGTATTAGCACACTTTCTATCCATGGTTATCCATGGGCTCTTAGTTACTTGCTTAGATCACTTGCTTTGCTTTTCAATTGTTTGAAATGGCGCTTTGTGTGTGATTTTGAAAGATGTTTTGAAAAGAGGCCATCGTTGTGGCAACCTTTGTAATGATTCTTGTTTGAATGTATACAAAGGTGTTTTTGTCTTTTGAAAAGTTTTCAATGTTTTGAAAGTAGGGTTTTGAAATTTGTTGTGAAGTGTGTTTTGAAGATAGCAAGGATGTTTTTGCAAGTTTTTGATCAAGTAACAAAGAGTTGTCTACCCTATTTTACTCAAAGATCTTTCTTATGTTTTTAACCCTTTTAACAGTGTCGCTTCACCATTGTATTTGGTGAACAACCTTGTGTTAGGATGTTAAACGGGACAGGTACGGGTCATTGTATAGACCATGATAGCAATAGTGTCAAGTATCTTTGGCAATTTTCTTGAGGGACTTGACCATTTTTGTTTAGGCAACTCATATAGCGTCGTCGAGGGACTATGATCTTTGTTTTGTTTTTGTTTTTCCAAAGTACTTGACATGCATATCATGGCCCATTTTTGAAGGCAACAAGTGGATTGAAACCCTAGGGGTGCAAGTGTGTATTGTGTTTGTTTTTCATGCACTTTTGTCTTTGATTAGGTCAAACTATTTGTTGATTTGATTTTGCATACAAACCCTAAGTCTAATCATGGCATAATTGAAAGCATTTAAAGGTGCGAGAATTTAAATTCTACACTATTACAACATGATATAGGGAGGGGGTACAAATTTGAATTGGGGATTATTTTACAAGAAATTAAACCCTAAATTATTACAACCATATTGAATTTGCAAGGCATAATATTAAAATGTACAATATTTAAATAAATACAATAAATAAATATTAAATAAAATGCATTATGCAAAAAAGTTTTTATTTATTCATGTATGCAACAAGTATTTTTTTTATGTAAAGAAATGTAAGGAAATAAATAAAAAGTTAATTTTATTTGTTTTTTTTTTAGGGAAAAAAACCCTAATTTCTTAAAGAAATGATATTATTTATTATTTATGTACAAAAATGTATCAATATTTACAAAAAATGAAATATATTCACAAAAAGTATTTTTTTAGTATAAATAATGATAAAAATAAAATAAAATATTTTTGTGTTTTATTTCTAAGTTTTTAATAAAATAAAAATAAAATATATGTAATATATATTAAATATATTAAGTGTATATAAAAATAAAATAATTTATTTACAAAAATGTATATATTTCAAGAAAATATTTTCAAATGTGAATTAAAATAATAAATGAAAATAAAAGTATTTTTTTTACATTATTTTTAAGTTTAAAGAAAATAATACAAAGTATTTAATGTATTAATGCTAGAAATAATTAAAATAAATACCAAATAAATATAAAAATTTATGAAATTATTTTTTAATTATTTTTTATATTTGAAAATAAAATATCAAGGTCAGAAATAAAATAAAAAAGCAAAAATGATAAATATGCAAGAAATGGGTCAGGGGGGTGTGAAATTGAAAAATGGGGTGTGAAAAGCAGGAAGTAGCCAGGTCCAGCCCAACTACTTCATCTTCTTCCTCTGTTCAGACAAAGCACGCACCCTCTTAGTTCAAACCTGTATCTCCTGATTCTGTGCTTTTTTGACAAAACTCATAACATGAAACTTGTAGAGCATCAAACAACAAATCTAACCATATAAAAAACTTAAGCTAACTCTCAAAGACTAGAGAGAATTTCTCTTGCCCTAATTTCTAACCTAGTTTTTTCAGAAAGTTCATGAGTGAAATTCTCCTAGCACGATTAATATAAATGAAAACTAAGCACATGTATGGTTTCAGGGCTATGAATACAACATCTTTCATTCACAAACCTAAGTCTAACTATTCCTAAATAGAGAGATAGAAGTTCATGAAATACCTGTTTCAGTTGAGTTTGAGCTGGACAATGCAGCAACTTTCAATGGTGCTTGAGGTTCTTTTGAGCTTGCCTGATGTCCACTGAACCTTTCCCAATGCTTAGTTTGTTTTGAAGTGGCCTGAATCGTGCTACAGAACTCAACCTGCAAAGCTTCCAAACAAAAATGGCAATGTGTGTTAATGGAGTTACACCAACTTGTAAATGGTCTTGATAGCTCAGGTATGTTGATTGGAATGTGTTTGAAGTAGATTTGGACAAAACACACGAGGGAATTTGATGGTGGCTTGCAAAATGCAGAACTGGCCCTGTTTTGCAAGAAAATGGAGATTTTGAGTATGAGGAGGTTTGAGGGGTGAAGAGCTCGTGCTTCTGTCATGCTAGGGTATGAGAAACTTGTTTGCAATGTTTGTGTAAGCTGACTATGGCTGGTTTTTGAGTTGGGAGGATTTGGACCAATTTCTTCTTTGTGAAGCAAGAATGTGTGACTTGTTCTCACAGGCCTGCACCAGTCATGTATTATGCTGCATACAATCTCCTTGATACTTGCAATTTGTGGATTTGATTTTGCTTCAGAGATATGGCCCCATGTTTCAAAGATCATGGTTTGACATAAAGCATATCTTTTCAAAAATGGCAATGTACCTTTTTCTAATTAAGGATTAGTTTTGTGTGTAATATCCAAATGGCCAAGATAAAGCATTATCTCAGTGGATTTGCATTCAATTATGGAGTACAAACTGGTTTAGAGGCCTGTAATTGTGAACGAAGCTAGCTAGGTCAGATTTGGCAAGTGGTATGAACATGTATTGGCCGTGGTTGCAAAGTGAGTTTTTGCCAACTTCAAGCATTCGATTCTCCCTAACCACAAAGGTGTTTGAGGAGTTCTTAGACAATTTGGAAAGCTTGCAACATGTACTATAATCCATCTTTAAAATTCAACTTGAAACTCCAAGTGTAACTATGTGATAAATGGCCAAGAAGATGGGTTAAAATCCTGCCTAAACTAGGGCAAAATTTCTCTAAGTTAAAAGTTTTAGGTACCCTTGTTCCGAAAATCATAACTTGAGATCCAAGCTTCTTTTGACAAAACTTTGTGAATCAAAGTCGTAGACTTTGTGATGGACTACAACTTTCATGTTATAAGTTTTATTTGAATCCATTTGCATCTTGGTGAAAAAGTGGGGTAAAGTTAGGAAAAAATAAGAAAAGTTTATAACTTAGAAAATTTCTAAGTTATGAAAATTTTCCATTTTAAACACTAATTTGCAATTTTGGGTTTCTTGATGAACAAGTTTCATAATTTGACATGTCTTGATGAAAAATGACCCTTGGCACTTGATTTTGACCAAAAAGTCAAAGTTTGACTTTTCAGTGTACAGTTAAATTTTGATCAGTTGACTGAAAAATTCATCTGCCAATCCTATGCATTTGGGATCTTTTGAACTTGTTGAATGGGTCAAGACAATGTCATTGAGTCCTTGTATCCATGGTTGATATTGTTTTGCCATTTGCTAGGTCAAACAATCAAAAATTGCCCTTGTACAATCAAAACCCTAAAAGTGACCATTTTGCCTTTTTGGTGATCTGATCAAATTTCTTGTGGAATTGTGATCCAAACTTGATCAAATGGTTTACATGAGCTCATAATGTTGATGTGGGTCAAAATTCATGAGATTTTACTGTCAATTGGCCACAGTTGACTTTTCCCCCAATACAGCTGATTTATAGGTCAACTGTCCAATTGACTGGGCAAAAATTTGATTCAAGGCTTGAAACTTGGTATGGACCAACTTGTGAGTACAACATGGAGTATGAAAGTCATTTTGGGCATTGTGGGTCAAAACATCCCTGTGCAAACTCAAACCCTAATTTAGGTCAACAGTGCAAGGAGGTGTCTTGAGCAGAGCAAACCCTAGCTTTATCTTGAGTTCCAAGAGTCTTGTGATGAGAAATGTTGATGAAATGAGAGGGAAAATTTTGGGGTACAACACCTTCCATTTTGGAACCCATGGGTAACGATACTGCTATAGCCTTCAGTGACTCTGAAGATCTGATCAACCAAGCCGAATACGAAGGTGAGGAAGGTTGTGAGGTGCCAGGGGAATTGGCCAGATTACTACAGCAAGAGGAAAGAGCAATTCAGCCTCATGAGGAACAGTTGGATATAATCAACTTGGGAACTGAGGATGACAAAAAGGAAATCAAGATAGGTGCCAATCTAGAGCCGAGTGTCAAGGAGCGCCTAATTCAGCTACTACATGATTATGTTGAGATCTTTGCCTGGTCATACGAAGACATGTCGGGACTCGATACAGACATTGTGGTACACCGTCTCCCTACAAGAGAAGACTGCCCACCAGTTAAACAAAAGGTCCGCCGCACGAGACCTGACATGTTCGAGAAGATCAAGCAGAAGTTATGAAGCAGTTCAATGCTGGATTTCTGGCTGTTACTTCCTATCCACAATGGGTTGCTAACATTGTGGCCGTGCCTAAGAAGGACAGAAAAGTTAGAATATGCATGGATTATAGAGACTTAAACAGGGCCAGCCCTAAAGATGACTTTCCACTTCCGCACATCTACATCCTGGTCGACAACACGACTCATCACAAAGTATTTTCTTTCATGGACGTATTCTTAGGCTATAACCAGATCAAAATGGCACCTGAGGACATGGAGAAAACTACTTTTGGCACACAGTGGGCGACGTTCTGCTACAAAGTGATGCCATTCAGACTGAAGAATGTCGGGGCAACCTATCAACATGCCATGGTAGCTTTGTTTCATGATATGATACATCATGAGATAGAGGTCTACATAGATGACATGATAGCGCGATCACAAACTGAAGAGGAACACCTTGATCACTTGCAAAAGCTGTTTGTCAGGTTGAAGGAGTACAAGCTCAGACTGAATCCAAACAAGTGTACATTCAGAGTCCGATCCGGTAAACTCTTAGGTTTCATTGTCAGCAACAAAGGCATCGAGGTTGATCATGCCAAAGTCAAAGCTATACAAGAAATGTCTTCCCCTTGCACTGAGAAGGAGGTCAGAGGTTTCTTGGGACGCCTAAACTACATTGCAAGGTTCATTTCTCACCTAACATCTACCCGTGAACCAATCTCCAAGCCATTGAAGAAAGATCAGGTAGTTAAATGGAATGATGACTGTCAAATTGCTTTCGATAAAATCAAGGAGTATTTGCTAGAACCTCCTATCTTGATGCCACCCGTCGAAGGAAGACCGCTAATCATGTATATGACTGTCCTAGAGAATTCAATAGGGTGCGTACTGGGCCAACATGACGAGTCTGGCCGAAAAGAGCATGCCATTGATTACCTTAGCAAAAAGTTTACCGCCTGTGAGACCCGATACTCACTGCTCGAGAAAACTTGATGCGCTTTGGTATGGGCTACTCACCGGCTAAGGCAGTACATGTTAACTCATACCACTTTGCTGATATCTAAGATGGATCCGATCAAGTACATCTTTGAGAAGCCTGCTTTATCTGGAAGAATAGCTAGATGGCAGATGATCCTAACGGAATACGATATACAGTACACGACCCAAAAAGCTATAAAGGGGAGTGTGCTAGCCGATCATCTGGCCCATCAAGCTGTCGAATATTACCAATCCATGAGGTCCGACTTCCCCGACGAGTATATCATGACCTTGGAGAATGTTAAAGATTTCATACCATATGACGGACCTGAACAAGGATCCCGATGGACCCGGTACTTTGATGGGGCCTCCAACGCACCTGGCAACAGTATCGGCACAGTACTCATCTCCCCAGAAGGATTCCATACACCTTTCACTGCCAGACTTTGCTTCAACTGTACGAACAACATGGCAGAGTATGAAGCATGCATCTTCGGACTCAAGGCTACCATAGACTTGGGAATCAAATCTTTAATTGTGTTTGGGGACTCAGCTTTGGTCATCAGTCAGATCAAAGGAGAGTGGGATACTAAACATCCAAACCTCATCCCTTATAAAGAACATGTCTTGACATTGTTACCACATTTCGAGCAGATTACCTTCGAGCACTTCCCGCGAGAAGAAAATCAGCTAGCAGATGCTCTAGCTACAATGTCATCCATGTTTAAACTTGATTGGGACAATGAGGCTCCCCAAATCACCATTGAACGGATGGACGAACCGTCACATTGTCACGAGATTAATACCGAAGAAGTAGTGGACTGACCGTGGTTTCACGAAGTCAAAAGGTATCTCGAGGCTCAAGAATATCCTGAAGGAGCTTCAGTCAATGACAAAAAGTTCTTAAGGAGATTCTCGGCAAAGTTATTCTTGAGTAATGGCATCCTATACAAGCGCAATCACGATTCTATTCTGCTCCGTTGTATGTGTTGTACCCCAAAATTTGCCCTCCCATATTTCTCAAAATATTTCAAGAAAAATTCACAAGTCCAACCCGGTGCGTCATATTCAGGTATTCTTTCGCCAAGATATCTCTGATAACGTATTCTCAAATTCAGGTTCGGCTCATAAGTCAATTCTTTAAAGAAGGTATCCGAATGTGTGAGTTTTCTCGAAGAAATATGATGAAAAAGTATGCTGAAAGTGCAGTTTTTATGCGCTAAAAAATTCATAACTTGAAGATCGTGGCTCGTTTTGAACCCGTTCCGGTGGCCAAAATTCCGTCTTGACATTATCTACGTTTTTATCTCTCACGGCTGGAAGCCAATTTCGATCAGAAGGTCTTCAAAAAAGTGGATTTATCAAGTATTTCCGTACAGAAAATTTGTGAGAGAAGTTTATTTGCGTCATGTTCAGAAAATCATAACTTGGTCGATTTTCATCGTATCAAGCTGGTTCCGGTGCCAAAATTTCACAAATTGAGTTGACTACATTTTCACAGAAGGTATTGAGTTCAAAAGGTATTCAAAAGGCCTTCGTTTTTTGCTCAGAGTGCGTGACACGCTGAAAATCCTGAATGCTGAATATTATTTCATCTGGGCCGAAACTTCGAAAATTCATAACTCGGTCAATTTTTATTGGATTGGGCTTATATTTTTACACAAGGCCCCTGACTCATAGATCTACAACTTTGCTTCAAAAGTCGAGACCGGATTATGCTCCGATCAATACCAGTTTTTTATTGAAGAATGTGTCAGAGTCGACACTGGAGTCCAAAATAAGTTTGTCTGAGCTGAAACTTCAAAAATTCATAACTAATTCACCGTTTATCCGATTGAGCCGATTTTCGGACAGGATTTAGTTATTGATGTAGGCTACATTTTGTTTTCACATTTCAACTTCAAAAATTGCACTTAAGTCCCTGCGATTTAGCCTGGAAAGTGACGAACTCAAGTGAACATTGGAGGCCCAATTGCACATTCAAAGCCCATTTTCTTTACCCTAATTTCCATTATATAATCACATTCTTTTCACACAAACCAAAGAGAGGAGAAAAAGAGAGAAAAAACCTTGCCACAACACTGTTAGAATATCAAATTCTTTCAAGAACCCTAAAACCTTGAAATCCTTATTACAAATCCCTCTCTCACTACAAACAAGCCATCAGAGTTACAAACCAACACCTCATTACTTCTTCAGTAAGGATAAGGCTGGCTTGATCTCCATGATCCAAAGGGCATAAAAGCATTCAGGTCACTAATTTTCCAGTAAGGGTAAGATTGATTTGATCTCCATGATCAAAAGGGTATAATCATTCATACATGCCATATTGTGCCTAAACATTAAATTTCTTCATATATTGGCTTTATTTGCATTTTATGATTTTATTTAATGTGTTCGTGAGATTCAACACTGCAGATTTAGACAGGATCCCATGCAGGTTCATTAAGGAACGTTGAGGCCAAAAGCCAAAAGCCAAATGGCCAAAAGCCAAAAGCCAAAAGCCAAAAACCCAATGGCCAAAAGAACAACTTATGCATGATGAGGCCAGAACACAAATGACCAACAGCCAGAACACAAATGACCATGAAACCCAATCCAATGGCCAAAGATTGCAGACCACGGTACTCAGGAGTCAATGAACACGCACGTGATGCCAGAAAGTCAAACAAGACTTTTTGTCTAATGGGCCAGATTTCTCACAAAAAACCTCCTTTTGGGTCTGAATACCCCCCATGGTTTGCACATTTTTATTTTTTTATTTGATTTTCCTTTTTATTCTTTTAATTGTTTTCAATTGTTTTCTTTAATTTCATAAATTAATTTTCATAAGATAAAAAATCAGAAACTAAAATATATTTAATTATTATTATTTCACTATTAATTTATTTTGTAAATAAACTTTAATAATTAGTTTAGTAAATTAGGTTTTAAAACTTTAATCTTTTTCTCAATAAATTAAAATATGTAGAAATTAGGTTTTTTAACTTTTTATCACTTTTCTTAATAAATAATATTTTCTTATTATCATTATTATTAATTACTAATTTATTTTGTAAATAAACATGTACATTAAATATTTAGTAAATTAGGTTAAACTTTAATATTTTTCTTTAATAATTAAAAACAACTTAGAATTAGGGTTTCTCTTGAATTTTAATTTTCTTTATTTCATAAATACAAAAACCATAAAAAAAACATTTCTTTTCTTTAATTTAATAATTAATTAACTTTTCATTCAATTTAATTCCAAAAGGGTCCAACGCCCTCGAATGTTCTATCTTTATTCTTTTCGCGCGTTATTTTATTTTCCTTTGTGAATATTATGTAGTTGCTCAAGCCTTGTAATAGTAATTAAGAATTTATTTATTTTCCGCATTTTTATTCAAAACGGGTCTTTGTTAATTTGGCGATGTATAGACCCGCGCCTTGTAATAGCGTAGGATTTATCTTTCCGCACTTTAATTTCCGCACTTTTAAACTGCTAAACTTTGCATGAAAGAATGAATGGCCTAAATTAAAAACAAGCGTAGATCACCATGATACATGTACAAGATAAAACATAACTGAAAATAACACACAAATTCACACACCACTCTTAGGGTATGCCTCACTGTTGCCTTGCCCTCGAAACGTGGTCGTCGAGTATAGGACGTTTTAGTAAGTCCTTATGTCCATGACATGGTCCAGTTGCCTCGAAACGGTTGCCTCGGAATTAAAAAGGATCAATGGCATAAGGGTAGCTTCTAAGGTGTCCTACTATTGCTTTGGTGACCACATGTCCCTATAATCTACCTCCCGAACCCGAGAAACATCTCGAAAAGGAATTTTGATGTGCTTTTGTACTTTCCTTGTTGGAGAAAATAAAAGACGGTGGCGACGCTTGCTTCTGCGACATTTCGCGATCCAGCGTTAAACAGTCAGTTCTAACTGACTTTGGTGCAGTCCGAGGTTGGTTGATACTCGATACTACACTCAGTTGAGGGTTGTTTTCTTGGAATATTTCGGTTGCCAGTTCAGTGGCTAAATCGAAACGATGAACAAAGAAAGCAATCCAATGATATTGAGACCCTTAGAACCCGGTTACTTCTGATAGGACAAGTTTTTAGCCCACCAACCTCAAGAGGGCAGTACCCCAAACTTCACGCTGGCCTAAACTCTAAGGGCTCTTTGTGTGACTTGTGTGCCTTCAAACTTGACTATTTGCATGCTTGTTATCTGACACTTGAGTTTCTTGCAGGCTTTGTTTACAGTCCTTAATTGGGACTCATAACAGGGTTTACCTACATTACTCCACGCATAGCATAACATCATGCCATCATACCATTGCATACATTTTTTTATAACGACTAATCCATTTCAAGGATCTCGAGGGTCTGTGATGCAGGTCATGATGAACCAACATGTCTAGCAAGGGGCAAAGAGGATTTATTTTCCTCTAGCCAAGGTTGTCAGGAGCTATGACCCACTCGATATGGTGAGCCTTGACTCTTGAAGAAGGACTCTCCGCAACCTGCAACGCCTTCCATCAAGTTACAAAATGCAGATTCTAACAATTTTTCTTGTCTACCTCGCGAGATCCTTGAAAACATTGCATGCATATCATACATATCATTGCATTACAGGTATCCTTTTTTACAGGTTGCTTACCTTCTTCGCTGTTTATTTCAGCATCATGAATCCTGAGTCATCTACTGAGCAATCCATCAAGGCTCTCCAGGCTCAGAACGCCCAGTTCCAAGAGTTGATCATGAGTCTAGCCCAGGGGCAACAAGATCTGAAGACCCTGCTTTTGAAAAAGAAGAAGAAGAGGACGGTGTTGTTCAACCCTAGACGCAAATCTGGGAATGGATCACAAAATGAGGTTGAGCAGACTACCCCATCAGTTGGAAAGGACAGTCCCTATGAGAGAAAGGTTCTTAGTCCGGTGGTCTCCGACAACGAGACAGAGTTCAATGATGAGCAATACCCTCCAGCTGAGGACAGGTATAAACAGTTGGAAGACCGGCTAAGTGCTATGGAGATACAAAAAGTGCTCGGCCTGGACTTCGAAGATCTAGGTCTGTCTTCTGGGGTAGTAATCCCGCACAAATTCAAGGCACCTGCCTTTGCCAAGTACGACGGGGTATCCTGTCCTAAGCTGCATCTCAGGTCTTACACAAGGAGGATCCAGCCCTACACGGCTGACAAGAATTTGTGGATTCACTTTTTTCAGGATAGTCTGTCGGGAACTCAACTCGACTGGTTCTATCAACTGAATGGAGCCAACATCCGTAGCTGGGAGGACTTGGCCACTGCATTCTACAAGCAATACCAGTATAATGCCGACCTTGCTCCCACGTGTACTCAGCTTCAGGGGATGTCTATGGGTACAGGCGAAGGCTTCAAAGAATATGCTCAAAAATGGAGGGACCTTGCTGGAAGGGTACAACCACCTCTGACTGACCGCGAACTCGTCGACATGTTCTTGGGGACCCTGTCTGGTCCATTCTTCAACCACCTGATTGGGAATTCTGCTGCTGGGTTTACAGATCTAATCTTGACCGGGGAAAGAATAGAAGCTGGCATCAAGTCGGGGAAAATACAGAATGGTGACTCCTCGAACACTGAGAAGAAACCATCCAAGAGAGAATCTAGTGTTGTCTATGGCTCAAGAGGGCAGAATAGGTCCGGACACCGCCAAGATGTCAACGCGGTGGTTATTGCAAAACCGGCCGGTGCTCCTCAGCGTCACAATCAGCAAAGGGAAGAGAGACCCAGAAGGAAATTCACTCCCCTCGACATGACCTTGTCACAGATATTGCCACAGTTGCTGGAAACCAAGTTGGTAACTCTCATGGACCCTCCAAAGAATCCCAACAGGATGCCTTCAAGGTATAACTCCAACGTTCGATGCGCTTATCATTCTGACAGCCTGGGGCATGCTACAGATGATTGTTGGACTTTGAGAAACAAGGTTCAGGATCTGATCAACGCGAAGGAAGTCCAGTTCGACTCTCCAGAGACTCCGAATGTGACCACTGCTCCCTTGTCAAAACATGGCTAGGATTGGAAACTTTTGTTCATTTGAATGTCCAGATTGTAATTTTCTTTGATTGTTCAAACATTTTATTTCATGTCAAACTTGGTTATTTCATTAATGCATTACACATGTCTGTTTTGAGGTAATTATTTCGTATTCACTATATGCAAACTGTTTTCATATTTTTGTGATGATCAACTCTTGATTGAAAATTCTAAGCCTCTTGAGGGAGGATGACGAAAACGATACCACGATCTTTACAGTATGCTTTTGAACAGACCCCGCTGATGAGGTATAGGCATTGTTTCAATTCCTAAACACTGGAGTTATAAGGAAGATAATCCCTCGTCAACCCCTCTGAGCCAAAGAAGTAGGAGTTTTTCTTTTCGAAATTTAAAACCCTTAATCATAACCTGGGGCAGGGTAGTCTCTCAGTTGATCCAAGTGCATAACGAATGGCACCAAAGAGGTCCTTATAAAACAAAAGACAGTGATGGTTCCAAACAATCATACAGACAGGCAGTCATTACTTCTCAAAATAAAAATCCATTAAGTCAAAACCTATGAAGGAGACTTACAAAACTGGGGCATCCCGCTGACTGTAATTCCAAAAAGAAACAGTTCAGGCAAAAAACATGGATAATGAAAGAAAAAGAAAGAGGTCTTACAAACCCTAAACCAAACAAAAATGACTGCCTATTCAAATAAACGTTCAACATCCGAACCATCACTGGAATTTCAGAGCAAAGATTCAAACAAGGTCTAACGCACGATCAGCTGAGTTTAGGTTTGAAGAACATCACGAAGAGCGGGTGGGTACAAATAATTTGAGCCTTTATCCTTTGTTTCTTAAACCGTGAACCAGGCCATGCTACAACCCTTAAAAGTCCTAGCTGAAGCATGGGTTAGTTCAAAAGCATACTGTTACCAAAGGTATCCTGACTCCTTAAGGCTTGCTATAAAATATTGAGTTGACATCACATTTTACAAAATTTGCTGGTTTTACTGAAAAATGCATTTTTCAAAAACTTCAAGACAGACATAAGCTTTGCATTTTTAACATAACTTTGTTTGCATATGACTTTTTGTTTGAACAACATAGAAATTCGCACGACGAATGCCTAATGAAAAAAAGCACCTCCAATCAAGAGGCATGGCCTGATCATTGTCCATCATCTGGGGCAGTCCAGTCAAGATTCAAGGAATCTCTCAAGATGCCAAACATTCAGGGGCAAACCTCCATCTGGATCACTTGGGGCATTGGACGATCAAACGAAGATCTTCTGGTATAGCGACACAGCGCTACAACAGGGGCACCTCCCTACATCTTGAGAGCGTGGACATAGTCGGAAAAAAATACTGCGCATAATCAAAGACCCGCTAGGTTGACACACCTAGGCAAAAACAAAGGCTTCCCGGCGAATCAAAAGGGTTTGGGCAAAAATAAGGGAATGAAATAAAAAATTGTACACCCGGCAAGTCGAAAACCTGAAAAGGCGGCTTGGGAAAAAATGGGTATCCCGGTGGACTGAAAACCCGAAAGGGCGGTCCAGGCAAAAATTAGGGATCAAAGCGTACGACTATGTCCCGGTATCTCGTCACTTGCCTACCAGAAGAAGATTTGTCAAACGGCAGTCATCAAACACCTTCACAAGTACCTTCTTCTCCAACAGAAACTGGGGCAATAATGAGTTGTCTAAATGATCCGGTTTCCCTGTCCACCGAGGTGCCAAGGTAAGTTCAGCTGAAGAATGCGACCAAGATACCTTCACTCCCTGCAGAGCGAACGCGTCTCCCCGGTTTTATTCAAGGTTATTTCCCCACCAGGATATAACTGGGTTATCCTCAGCCAATTGTCACGGAAAGATCGTCTCCGGCGAAGTCTTCCTATCCCCAGCGGAGTTCATCCAACTTCCAACAAAGCTCAACAATGGTATCTCCAGTGGAGTTATCACCAACCTCAGCAAAGTACCTCTCTTTCCCTACAGAGTTACCTCCCCGCAGAGTAATCTATTAGCCAAGTTTATTCCCCAACGGAGTCATCTTCTCCTACCGGTATTCTTGCAACCATCATCCCCAACGGAAACGAAGAATCTCACTCTTCAACATCAGCCCAAGATTTGACTTCCCGGCATCCGTCAAGGATCTATTTTCCCAGACTGATACATGCATATACGCATCATATCATACAATCTCATGTGTTGAGAACATCATTGCTTGATTCATATCATGCATTGCATATGACTGACCTTTACCTTTCAGGAAGGATACAGTTAAATGATCAGCTATGTAGACGAATACAGTCAAAAGAGACCAACCCAGTCAAAGAATACAAATCCAGTTAAATCAATGCCTAAAGATTTCTCTGATACAACTCGTCGTTATAGACACTCGTTGTTATAGACACTCGTCGCTATAGACACTCGTCGCTATAGACACTCGTCGTTATAGACACTCGTCGTTATAGACACTCGTCGCTATAGACACTCGTCGCTATAGACACTCGTCGTTATAGACACTCGTCGCTATAGGCACTCGTCGCTATAGACACTCGTCGTTATAGACACTCGTCGTTATAGACACTCGTCGTTATAGACACTCGTCGTTATAGAAACTCGTCGTCATAGACACTCGTCGTTATAGACACTCGTCGTTATAGACACTCGTCGCTATAGACACTCGTCGTTATAGACACTCGTCGCTATAGGCACTCGTCGCTATAGACACTCGTCGTTATAGACACTCGTCGTTATAGACACTCGTCGTCATATACACTCGTCGTTATAGACGCTCGTCGTCATAGACACTCGTCGTTATAGACACTCGTCGTTATAGACACTCGTCGTTATAGACACTCGTCGTTATAGACACTCGTCGTTATAGACACCCGTCGATAAAGACCACCCGTCCATGGAAATAACCTGTCAGTAGAGACAACTCACCAACCTTTCTGAATTCCAGACTCGATTCCTGTATCCGGCCAGGGCACGTCTGAAGAGTTCGAAGATCCGATTCCTGTATCTCGCCAGGGTGTATCTGTTGACGACTAACATTACCAGACTCGATTCCTGTATCTTGCCAGGGCACGTCTGAAGAGTTCGAAGATCCGATTCCTGTATCTTGCCAGGGTGTATCTGTTGATGACTAATATTCTCCGGACTCGATTCCTGTATCCTGCCAGGGCACGTCTGAAGAGTTTAAAGATTCGATTCCTGTATCCAGCCAGGGCACATCTACGTAAAGAGTTTGACGATCAACTCCTATAACAGGCCAGGTAATTATTTTTCTTTCTCAGGTACGCAAGTTCTCGCTAAGGAATCTCTTACGCGATCGACACCTAGGTGGTGTCTATAAGCCCATTCCCGACAAGGTACTATCATACTTCCAGATGGCATCTATAAGCCCATCTCTCCCATCCATCAGTCTCCAAATGGCATCTATAAGCCCATTCCCTGCATCATACTGCTGACACTCTACTATGCGAGTGCAAATTTCTGGGCACTCTAGTGTTCAATCATCTTCCACCTTCGGATTACAAAAGGCACGCCAGCCAATCTACATCCTCAGGTTTAAGAAGATTGAACAGGGGCAACTGTTGTACCCCAAAATTTGCCCTCCCATATTTCTCAAAATATTTCAAGAAAAATTCACAAGTCCAACCCGGCGCGTCATATTCAGGTATTCTTTCGCCAAGATATCTCTGATAACGTATTCTCAAATTCAGGTTCGGCTCAAGAGTCAATTCTTTAAAGAAGGTATCAGAATGTGTGAGTTTTCTCGAAGAAATATGGTGAAAAAGTATGCTGAAAGTGCAGTTTTTATGCGCTAAAAAATTCATAACTTGAAGATCGTGGCTCGATTTGAACCCGTTCCGGTGGCCAAAATTCCGTCTTGACATTATCTACGTTTTCATCTCTCACGGCTGGAAGCCAATTTCGATCAGAAGGTCTTCAAAAAAGTGGATTTATCAAGTATTTTCGTACAGAAAATTTGTGACAAAAGTTTATTTGCGTCATGTTCAGAAAATCATAACTTGGTCGATTTTCATCGTATCGAGCTGGTTCCGGCGCCAAAATTTCACAAATTGAGTTGACTACATTTTCACATAAGGTATTGAGTTCAAACGGTATTCAAAAGGCCTTCGTTTTTTGCTCAGAGTGCGTGACACGCTGAAAATCCTGAATGCTGAATATTATTTCATCTGGGCCGAAACTTCGAAAATTCATAACTCGGTCAATTTTTATTGGATTGGGATCATATTTTTACACAAGGCCCCTGACTCATAGATCTACAACTTAGCTTCAAAAGTCGAGACCGGATTATGCTCCGATCAATACCAGTTTTTTATTGAAGAATGTGTCAGAGTCGACACTGGAGCCCAAAATAAGTTTGTCTGAGCTGAAACTTCAAAAATTCATAACTAATTCACCGTTTATCCGATTGAGCCTATTTTCGGACAGGAGTTAGTTATCGATGTAGGCTACATTTTGTTTTCACATTTCAACTTCAAAAATTGCACTTAAGTCCCTGCGATTTAGCCTGGAAAGTGACGAACTCAAGTGAACATTGGAGGCCCAATTGCACATTCAAAGCCCATTTTCTTTACCCTAATTTCCTTTATATAATCACATTCTTTTCACACAAACCAAAGAGAGGAGAAAAAGAGAGAAAAAACCTTGCCACAACACTGTTAGAATATCAAATTCTTTCAAGAACCCTAAAACCTTGAAATCCTTATTACAAATCCCTCTCTCACTACAAACAAGCCATCACAGTTACAAACCAACACCTCATTACTTCTTCAGTAAGGATAAGGCTGGCTTGATCTCCATGATCCAAAGGGTATAAAAGCATTCAGGTCACTAATTTTCCAGTAAGGGTAAGATTGATTTGATCTCCATGATCAAAAGGGTATAATCATTCATACATGCCATATTGTGCCTAAACATTAAATTTCTTCATATATTGGCTTTATTTGCATTTTATGATTTTATTTAATGTGTTCGTGAGATTCAACACTGCAGATTTAGACAGGATCCCATGCAGGTTCATTAAGGAACGTTGAGGCCAAAAGCCAAATGGCCAAAAGCCAAAAGCCAAATGGCCAAAAGCCAAAAGCCAAAAGTCAAAAGCCCAATGGCCAAAAGAACAACTTATGCATGATGAGGCCAGAACACAAATGACCAACTGCCAGAACACAAATGGCCATGAAACCCAATCCAATGGCCAAAGATTGCAGACCACGGTACTCAGAAGTCAATGAACACGCACGTGATGCCAGAAAGTCAAACAAGGCTTTTTGTCTAATGGGCCAGATTTCTCACAAAAAACCTCCTTTTGGGTCTGAATACCCCCCATGGTTTGCACATTTTTATTTTTTTATTTGATTTTCCTTTTTATTCTTTTAATTGTTTTCAATTGTTTTCTTTAATTTCATAAATTAATTTTCATAAGATAAAAAATCAGAAACTAAAATATATTTAATTATTATTATTTCACTATTAATTTATTTTGTAAATAAACTTTAATAATTAGTTTAGTAAATTAGGTTTTAAAACTTTAATCTTTTTCTCAATAAATTAAAATATGTAGAAATTAGGTTTTTTTAACTTTTTATCACTTTTCTTAATAAATAATTTTTTCTTATTATCATTATTATTAATTACTAATTTATTTTGTAAATAAACATGTACATTAAATATTTAGTAAATTAGGTTAAACTTTAATATTTTTCTTTAATAATTAAAAACAACTTAGAATTAGGGTTTCTCTTGAATTTTAATTTTCTTTATTTCATAAATACAAAAACCATAAAAAAAAACATTTCTTTTCTTTAATTTAATAATTAATTAACTTTTCATTCAATTTAATTCCAAAAGGGTCCAACGCCCTCGAATGTTCTATCTTTATTCTTTTCGCGCGTTATTTTATTTTCCTTTGTGAATATTATGTAGTTGCTCAAGCCTTGTAATAGTAATTAGGAATTTATTTATTTTCCGCATTTTTATTCAAAACGGGTCTTTGTTAATTTGGCGATGTATAGACCCGCGCCTTGTAATAGCGTAGGATTTATCTTTCCGCACTTTAATTTCCGCACTTTTAAACTGCTAAACTTTGCATGAAAGAATGAATGGCCTAAATTAAAAACAAGCGTAGATCACCATGATACATGTACAAGATAAAACATAACTGAAAATAACACACAAATTCACACACCACTCTTAGGGTACGCCTCACTGTTGCCTTGCCCTCGAAACGTGGTCGTCGAGTATAGGACGTTTTAGTAAGTCCTTATGTCCATGACATGGTCCAGTTGCCTCGAAACGGTTGCCTCGAAATTAAAAAGGATCAATGGCATAAGGGTAGCTTCTAAGGTGTCCTACTATTGCTTTGGTGACCACATGTCCCTATAATCTACCTCCCGAACCCGAGAAACATCTCGAAAAGGAATTTTGATGTGCTTTTGTCCTTTCCTTGTTGGAGAAAATAAAAGACGGTGGAGACTCTTGCTTCCTCGACATTTCGCGATCCAGCGTTAAACAGTCAGTTCTAAATCCACCGATCACAGTATGGACAAAGCTGAAGCTGAAAAGATTATGGTTGAATTGCATGAGGGTGCCTTCGGCACTCACTCTAGCGGGCATACGATGGATAAGAAGATTCTAAGGGCAGGTGTTGTACCCCAAAATTTGCCCTCCCATATTCTTCAAGGTTTGTTAAGATCATGCTTCAAAATCTCCCAAGGGTTGCACAGTCCAATGGCCTCCTAACAGTCAAAAATTAGGATTTTGGTTCTGGCAAAGAATTTCAGGTTTCCAAGGGTCCAATCAAGTCCCACATGCCTATAAACATTGTCAAGTATCCATATGCCAAGTTTCAAGACTCACAGCATCAAAATGCACAATCAAAAACCCTAAATGCCTCACAGTCAACTGCAGGGGCAAAAGGGTCATTTGACAGTCAAAAGTCAAAATTTTTGGTCAACATTTTATTTTGAAGCCACAAACATCATTTGATCAATTCTTGATCATGATTCTCAAAGCATGGCTCAAAAAGTCTCAAGATGCAAAAGTTTCTATTTTTGGACAGTTGAAAAAGTCAACTGCAAATTGACCAGGGCATAACTTCCACATGGTTTATCAGAAAAATTCCATCCAAAGCTCATTTTGAAGAGAATTACATTTCCTACAACTCATATTCACACTTCAAGTCCAAGAAATGCTCTCACAAAAAGTTATCCATTTCAACATTATAGGTCATTTTCAAAAGTCAACAAAAAGGAACTTTAAGTCAAAGACCATAACTTGAGATTGGTAAACCAAAATGACATGGGACCAAAGACATTGGTTAGAGGACTTCAAGACCTTTCCAAAATGTCCAAGAACATGATCAAAGCTTAAAATTTGAGCAAGATATGCCTTGTGGAAGTTAGGAAATATTTGGGAATTTTGAAAAGTCAACTTTGCTTCAAATGCCTCAAAATTGCTAATGGGCCTCAATTTCTTCCATGAATCATTATCCAAAAGCTATGCACGACCCATTAAGCTAAAAGGGAGTTATTTTCTTATTTTTAATTAATTAATTGAATTTTTAATCCTATTAATTCATTTAATTAAAATTAAATATGAGAAAAATACTAAATCATGTGTTTCAAATCTTTTTGTGCAACATTTTTATCCATTATGAATCAAATATTTCGTGCACATTCAAAAAGGAAAGATTTTATGCAATTGGCAATGGTTTCATGGCAACAAGATTGGATTTGATATCATTGAAAACCAAATATCCAAATTATCAATGCAGGGATTATGGGCTTGTTTTTCTTAACCTAATCATACTCAGATACATATACAAGAGAACCCTAATGCTAAAGCACACAGAAGCTGCGCTCAGAACACAAGAACAACTTTGCATTTTTTTCATAAAAACCTTAAAACTGAAAACCTAGCTAGAGCTCGTTTCAAAGCCAAAAAGCCATTCCAATACACTCCTGACACTACCAGGAAGCTTTTGCAACAGAAACCAACCCTCCATACTCAAGGAATTGGTATAATAGAGTCTTACTTTTCATCAAAATTTTCATAATCGTGTTTCACATTCCATGCATGATTTATGATTTTTAATGGCTGATTTATACTAACATGAACTCTCTGAAGCTATTGGTGTCCTTTAATTGAATTAATATTGCCTGTGTCAATAGTTGCCATGAACGAGTATTAGGGTTTCTAAAGCTTTGATTTGGGGTTTCACACATAAGGAAAAATTGGCCACTCAAAGACGAAACTAATCCACTATTCGCGCCCATTTTATGTTTGCATATGCCCTATTCGCTATTTTTCAGGTTTGAGTTTAGTGGGGGTTTAAAACCCCCGCTATCTATTTGTTATTTTCAGGCAAAACGAAGAAACAAGGAAGACGAAGCCTATGTGTTGGAACGTGATTGGACCATTCAAAGTTTGGCGCGTTTTTTGGTTATTCCAACATAATATTTGTTTTTCCATTATATTATTCATATTCCATTTAACTAAAAAAGATACGCGTTGGTTGGGTTGGTTGATGCATTGGCATGCAGGTACTGGGACCTGGGTTCGATTCCCAGGTCCCCCATATTTCTCATTAATTTTGATCATAACATGTTCAGGTGTTGTTTCTTCCCAGTAGTACACCATACGCCCAACGCCTTGGCTTGCCACGCGCCCAGAAGCCCCAATCCAAAGGCCAGAACCTGGAGTCCACCATGCACGCTGGTCAAACACTCCATACACAATTCCAAAAAGTCCAAAAGGGCCAGATTTCCAATGGGCCTAATTGCTTCAACAAACCTCCCAGATTGGGTCAGACACCCCATGGTTTGCATTTTATTTCTTAATTCCTTTTTCTTTTCTTCTTTTTATTTTAATTGCTTTTTTTTATTTTATTTAATTCACAAATTTAATTTTCATAACGCAAAATACAGAAAAAAAATCAAAAAAATATGGTCATTGTTATTATTATTTAATTCATTATTTATTTTTGTAAATAAATTTTTAATAATTAATTTAGTAAAATTAGGTTTTATTTTAATCTTTTCTTAATAAACTAAAATATATAGAAATTAGGTTTTTTAACATTTTTATCCTTTTTTAATAAACAATTTTTCTTATTATCCTTATTATTAACTATTAATTAATTTTGTAAATAAACATGTCATTAATTAATTAGAGTAAATTAGGTTAAAACTTAAATATTTTTCTTTAATAATTAAAAACAATTTAGAACTAGGGTTTTATTTAACTTCTTCTTTTAATTAATTCTCTTTATTTCCATTAAATACAAAGAACATAAAAAATAACTCCTTTTCTTATTAAATAATTAATTAACGTTCAATTTCAATTTAATTTCTTTAAAGGGTCCAACGCCCTCGCATATCCGATTCTAATTTCTTTTCGCACGCGTATTCTTATGTTTCTTTTAAATCTTATGTAATTGCCCAAAGCCTTGTAATAGTAATTAGGAACTTTATTTCCTTTCCGCATTTTTACTCAAAAACGGGTCTTTGTTAATTTGGCGATGTATAGACCTGCGCCTTGTAATAGCGTAGGACCTTTATTTTCTGCATTTTAATTTCCGCACCTTTAAACTGCTAATCACATGAAAGAATGAATGGCCCAAACAAAATCAAAAGCGTAGCTCACTCAAATGCATGATCAAGATAAAACATAATTGAAAATGACACACAATTCACACACCACTCTTAGGGTACGCCTCACTGTTGCCTTGCCCCTCGAAACGTGGTCGTCGAGTATAGGACGTTTTAGTAAGTCCTTATGTCCATGACATGATCCAGTTGCCTCGAAACGGTTGCCTCGGATTTAAAAAGGATCAATGGCATAAGGGTAGCTTCTAGGGTGTCCTACTATTGCTTCGGTGACCACACTGTCCCTAACAAACGAATTGACCCGAACACCTCCAACGGTGGTGCTACCTACCTCTCAATGGTGGGATGGCACTACCTTAAGGACATTTACACAGCCTAATTCCTTAGGGTAGGTAGATGACTCATAGATACTTGCTCTCTCAAAAACAAACAAAACTCTTTTCACACCGACACTTTCAAAAAGCTTTCAAAACAATTTTTCAAACACTCTTGAGGACTGATACAAGAGTCGATCTGAAACTTTTAAACGAAACTTTTTCAAACTCACTCACAATTGAAAAGCAAACACTTTTGAAAACACAAATGAGCAAGTATCTAAGAGCCCATGGATAACCATGGATAGAAAGGGTGCTAACACCTTCCCTTTCTATAAATCTACCTCCCGAACCGAGAAACTATCTCATAAGGAATTTTGCTGTGCTTTTGTCCTGTCCATGTTGGAGAAAATAAAAGACGGTAGCGACTCTTGCTTACCGCGACATTTTGCGAACCAGCGTTAAACAGTCAGTTCCAGATCCACCGATCACAGAACTGTCGACTCTGCTGGGGATATTATCTTAAAGTGAGGTGTACCTTAGGACTAGGATCACTTGTGTTTTCAATTGCTTTGACTTGTTTGCTTTATTATTGTGGGACTGTCTTGGGAGTTCTATAGATCCTAACCCGGATACTGGGGATACCTTCTTAGAAAGTAGCAACAAGGCTGTGAGGGAACTTTGCGGGGTATACCGACATGGTTGAAGCAGTCTGCTACGTTGATGTGGCACTTTGGTGTGTACCGGTAACCCTTGAGTCCAGTCAAGGAGAGTACGGGGCCGCCACGTGGTGTCGTGAAGCATCAACTGACCTTAGGAACCTTAATTGAACCATCTTGGCCTCTTTAGGGTAGTGAGATAACTGACTTTGGTGCAGTCCGAGGTTGGTTGATACTCGATACTACACTCAATTGAGGGTTGTTTTCTTGGAATATTTCGGTCGCCAGTTCAGTGGCTAAATCGAAACGATGAACAATGAAAGCAATCCAATGATATTGGGACCCTTAGAACCCGGTTACTTTGATAGGACAGGTTTGAGCCCACCAACTTCAAGAGGGTAATACCCAGACCCCATGCTGGCCTAAACTCTAAGGGCTATGGTGTGACTTGTGTGCTTTCATACTTGGACTATTTGCACGCTTGTTATCTGACACTTGAGTTTCTTGCAGGTTTTGTTTACAGTCCTTAATTGGGACTCATAACGGGGTTTACCTACATTACCCCATGCATAGCATAACATCATACCATTGCATGCATCCTATATAAGGACTAATCCATTTCAAGGATCTCAAGGGCTTGTGATGCAAGTCATGATGAATCAAACGTCTAACAAGGGGCAAAGAGGATTTATTTTCCTCTAGCCAAAGTTGTCAGGGGCTATGACCCACTCGATATGGTGAGCCTTGACTCTTGAAGTAGGACTCTCAACAACATGAAGTTCCTTCAATCAAGTTACCAGTTTCCAACTCTAACAATTTCCTTGTTTACCCCGCGAGGTCCTTGAAAACATTACATGCATATCATACATATAATTGCATTACAGGTACCCTTGTTACAGGTCACTTACCTTCTCCGCTGTTTATTTCAGCCATGGCTTTCCAACCAGACAACCAGGATCCTCATACTCAAGAGACTCAGTTCAGGGAGATCTTCTTAAGCCTATCCAAGGGGCAGGAAGAGCTGAGAACACTTCTCATGGGGACTTTGGTCAGGAACAGTGCTGAGGATGACAAGGACGAACGGCTGAAACATCTGCAAGCTGAGGTGGATGCAATGAGAGCCCAGATGCTGGGGCAGGTGACTATCATCCAAGGTTTAGCTCGGGAACAAGAAGAGTTGAGAACTGTGATCAACTAGCTTCAGCAAGACAGTATGAAGCGAGTAGTCAAGGCTGGGGACCAAACTGGTAATCAGCCTCTAAAAATTCAAAGGTTTGGTTTGATGAATAGACCTCTCCAAGCTGCTACCACTTCACAGGTCCAACAACGACCTCGCCAAGAACAACAGGTTGATCAGAGCCAGCCGGACAAGCCCAAAAGGCAATTCACCGAGCTCAACATGTCACTAACTCAAGCGCTACCGCAATGTTGAAGGCAAGGCTGATTACACTAAGGGTTCCTTTCCGGAGTCCAAACACTTTCGCTCCTACCTATCATCCCAATGAAAGGTGCGCATACCACGCTGACAGTCCGAGACATGACACAAACAATTGCTGGGCTCTGAAGAACAAGACCCAAGACTTGATTGATAGGGGGGTGCTGGAGTTTATGCCGGACGGCAAAATGAAAATCTGTCGCTGAGAATCTTCCATCCGAGATGACTAGTGCAAACTAAGAAGCTTTTGTTTATCAGAAATTTCAAGTTGTAATTTTCTTTTGAATGTTCAAACATTTATTCATGTTAAACATTGTTATTTCATTAATGTATCGCGTATGTCTGTTTTGAAGCAATATATTCGCATTCGCTATACTCAAACTGCTTTCATTTTTTTGATGTCAACTCTTAATTAATAATGCTAAGCCTCTTGAGGGAGGATGACGAAAACGATACCACGATCCTTACAGTATGCTTTTGAATAGACCCCGCTGATGAGGTACATGCATTGTTTCAATCCCTAAACACTGGAGTTATAAGGAAGATAATCCCTCGTCAACCCCTCTGAGCCAAAGAAGTAGGAGTTTTTTTTTTCGAAAATTAAAACCCTTTATCATAACCTGGGGCAGGGTAGTTCTCTCAGTTGATCCAAGTGCACAACAAATGGCACCAAAGAGGTCCTTACAAAAAAAAAGACAGTGATGATTCCGAATAATCATAAGGATAGGCAGTCATTATATCTCAAAAATAAAAACCCAATAAGTCAAAACCTATGAAGAAGACTTACAAAACTGGGGCATCCCGCTGACTGTAATCACAAAAGAAACAGTTCAGGCAAAATTTAGGGATAGCGAAATCAAAAAGAAAGAGGTCATACAAACCCTCAACAAAAACAAAAAAATGACTGCCTATTCAGAATAAATCATCAATATCTAAACCATCATTGGAACATCAGGACAAAGACTCAAACAAAGTCTAACGCACGATCAACTGAGCTTAGGTTTGAAGAACATCACGAAGAGTGGGTGGGTACAAATAATTTGAGCCTTTATCCTTTGTTTCGTAAACCATGAACCAGGCCACGCTACAACCCTTAAAAGTCCTAGCTGAAGCATGGGTTAGTTCGAAAGCATACTGTTACAAAAGGTATCCTGACTCCTTAAGGCTTGCGGTAAAATAACGAGTTGCCATCACTGTTTACAAAAAATTCACTTGTTTTTATGAAAAAGAATGCATTTTCAAAATCTTCAAGACAGACATAAGCTTTGCATTTTGATATAACAGTGTTTGCATATGACTTCTTGTTTGAACAGTAGAGAAATTCGCACGACGAATATCCAGTGAACAAAATCTTCTCAACAAAAGCTCAAATGGAAGAAGCACTCCCAATCAAGAGGCATACATGATCATGGTCTATTATCTAGGGCAGTCCAATCAAGGTTCGGAGAATCTCTCAAAGACCAAATAGCCTGGGGCAAATCTCCGTCTGAGTCACTTGGGGGCATTCCAACAACGAATCTTGCCTGATCAAACATCTTCTGGTGGCATGGTAAAACACTTCTAACAGGGGCAAATCCCTACATTCTGAGAGCGTGGATATAGTCAAAAAATACTACGCATAATCAAAGACCCGCTAGGTTGACACACCTAGGCAAAAATAAGGGCTTCCCGGCGAACCAAAAGGGTTCGGGCAAAAATAAGGGATGAAATAGAAAAAATCTGTACACCCGGCAAGCCGAAAACCTGAAAAGGCGGCTTGGGCAAAAAAGGGTATCCCGATGGACTGAAAACCCGAAAGGGCGGTCCAGGCAAAAATTAGGGATCAAGGCGTACGACTATATCCTAGCATCTCGTCACCTATCTACTAGAAGATTTGTCAATTACCCCCACAGGTGCCTTCTCCCACTGAAACTGGGGCAATAATGAGTTGTCTAAGCGATCTAGTTGCTCTGCCATCAAGGTACCAAGACAAGTTCAGTTGAAGAATGACCAAGATACCCTAATTCCCCATAGAATGAGATAACGTTCAGCCATACTCCCCCCACAGAGCACGAACGCTCTCCCGGCTTTATTCAAAGGTTATTTCCCTACCAGGATATAACTGGGTTATCCTCAGCCAAAAGCCATGGAAAGATCGTCCTCGGCGAAATCTTCTTATCCCCAGCAGAGTCTATTAAAACTTCCAACATAACAACGGTATCCCCAGCGGAGTTATCATCAACATCTCAACAGAGTACCTCTCTTCCCATAGAGTATTGTTCCCCAGCAAGGTCGCTAGAGTAATTCTCTCCCCGCAGAGTAATCCATTCGCCAAGTTTATTCCCCAACAGAGTTATCTTCTCCTACCGGTATCCTTGCAGCCATCACTCCCTAGTGGAAACAAAGAATGCTATTCACATCAGCCCATGATTTAACTTCCCGGCATCCGTCAAGGATTTATTTTCCTAAGACGAAAACATACATTCATAAACATCACATTGTCATACATTATGATACATGCATACACGAATCATATCACCCCAATCTCATTTATGGCATCATGCATGTCAGACATTATGACATTGCATACAACTAACTCGTTACTTTTTCAGGAAAGAACGATCAACAGATAAAAGTCTTTACTTTTTGAAGTAGAAGACGCCAAAGATTCTCTCATCATTCTGCTGAGGTTGTAGTCGCCAAAGATTCTCTCATCATTCTACTGAGGTTGTAGTCGCCAAAGATTCTCTCATCATTCTGCTGAGGTTGTGGTCGCCAAAGATTCTCTCATCATTCTGCTGAGGTTGTAGTCGCCAAAGATTCTCTCATCATTCTGCTGAGGTTGTAGTCGCCAAAGATTCTCTCATCATTCTGCAGAGGTTGAAGTCACCAAAGATTCTCTCATCATTCTGCTGAGGTTGTAGTCGCCTAAAGATTCTCTCATCATTCTGCTGAGGTTGTAGTCGCCTAATATTCTCTCATCATTCTGCTGAGGTTGTAGTCGCCAAAGATTCTCTCATCATTCTGCTGAGGTTGTAGTCGCCAAAGATTCTCTCATCATTCTGCTGAGGTTGTAGTCGCCTAAAGATTCTCTCATCATTCTGCTGAGGTTGTAGTCGCCAAAGATTCTCTCATCATTCTGCTGAGGTAGTAATCGTCCAAGGTTCTCTCATCGTCCCGTTGAGGTAGTAATCACCCAAGGTTCTCTCATCATCCCGCTGAGGTAGTAATCGCCCAAGGTTCTCTCATCGTCCCGTTGAGGTAGTAATCATCCAAGGTTCTCTCATCGTTCTGTTGAGGTAGTAATCACCCAAGGTTCTCTCATCGTTCTGTTGAGGTAGTAATCTTCCAAGGTTCTCTCATCGTCCCGTTGAGGTAGTAATCGTCCAAGGTTCTCTCATCGTCCCGCTGAGGTAGTAATCGCCCAAGGTTCTCTCATCGTCCCGTTGAGGTAGTAACCGTCCCTGACTCATTCATCACATCATTATCAACAAAAACCTTTTGAAGTACCAGACCCGATTCCTGTATCCTGCCAGGGTGCGTCTGAAGAGTTTGAGGATCCGATTCCTGTATCCTGCCAGGGTGTATCCGTTGACGACTAGAATTACCAGACTCGATTCCTGTATCCCGCCAGGGCACGTCTGAAGAGTTCGAAGATATGATTCCTGTATCCTGCCAGGGTGTATCTGTTGACAACTAGCATTACCAGACTCGATTCCTGTATCCCGCCAGGGCACGTCTGAAGAGTTCGAAGATCCGATTCCTGTATCCTGCCAGGGTGTATCTGTTGACGACTAGCATTACCAGACTCGATTCCTGTATCCCGCCAGGGCACGTCTGAAGAGTTCGAAGATCCGATTCCTGTATCCTGCCAGGGTGTATCTGTTGACGACTAGCATTACCAGACTCGATTCCTGTATCCTGCCAGGGCACGTCTGAAGAGTTCGAAGATCCGATTCCTGTATCCTGCCAGGGTGTATCTGTTGACGACTAGCATTACCAGACTCGATTCCTGTATCCTGCTAGGGCACGTCTGAAGAGTTCGAAGATCCGATTCCTGTATCCTGCCAGGGTGTATCTGTTGACGACTACATTACTAGACTCGATTCCTGTATCCCGCCAGGGCACGTCTGAAGAGTTTAAAGATTCGATTCCTGTAACTAGCCAGGGCATATCTACATAAAGAGTTTGAAGATCAACTCCTGTAACAGGCCAGGTAATTATCTTTCTTTTTCAGGTACGCAAGTTCCCGCTAAGGAAACTCTTACGCGATCGACACCCAAATGGCATCTATAAGCCCATCCACCTATCCATCACCTCTCAACATGGCATCTGTAAGCCCATCTTCTATCCATCAATCTCCAAATGGCATCTGTAAGCCCATTCCCACCATCATATTGCTGACACTCTACTATGTGAGTGCAAATTTCTGGGCACTCTAGTGTTCAATCATCTTCCACCTTCGGATTACGAAAGGCACGTCAGCCAATCTACATCCTCAGGTTTAATAAGATTGAACAGGGGCAACTGTTGTACCCCAAAATTTTCCCTCCCATATTCTTCAAGGTTTGCTAAGATCATGCTTCAAAATCTCCCAAGGGTTGCACAGTCCAATGGCCTCCTAACAGTAAAAAATTAGGGTTTTGGTTCTGGCAAAGAAGTTGAGGTTTCCAAGGGTCCAATCAAGTCCCACATGCCTATAAACATTGTCAAGAATCCATATGCTAAGTTTCAAGACTCACAGCATCAAAATGCATAGTCAAAAACCCTAAATGCCTCACAGTCAGCTGCAGGGGCAAAAGGGTCATTTGACAGTCAAAAGTCAAAATTTTTGGTCAACATCTTATTTTGAAGCCACAAACATGATTTGATCAATTCTTGATCATGATTCTCAAAGCATGGCTCAAAAAGTCTCAAGATGCAAAAGTTTCTATTTTTGGACAGTTGAAAAAGTCAACTGCAAATTGACCAGGGCATAACTTCCACATGGTTGATCAGAATATGGATTGTATATAATGTTTCAAGCTTTCCATAATGTCCAAGAACTATCCAAGATCATTTATGGTTAGGGAGAATCGAAGAAAGGAAAATGGCAATTTATCACTTTTGTTCAAGGCATTTTCACAATGGTTCAAGTTGCAAACCTGTCCTAGCATGCTTGTACTTGGCATTACAGGTCCTAATCCTTTATACACTCCATAATTAAATGCTAATTCAGTGGATAATGGCTTTATTTTGATCTTTGGAGCATTGTACAATGAATTAATCCATTTATGGCATAAAGTTCATAATACTACTTTCAGAAAGCTAGCTTTTTACAACTTTGAAAATCTTGAGCCATGGACCTGATCTTTTGTTGCAAACAAGATCCACAAACATCAGGTAAAGTACACCAACCCTATGCAGCTAACAAGCAAGCCTGTACAGGCCTTTGGCATTGGTCATGTCAACTTTCTTCAAAAGCAAGCAAACTTGCAAAAGTCAAGACAACTTGTGTATCTGATAAAGGCAAGCCTTGGCATCATTTCAAACGACTTCAGAAACTTGTCACAAGCCTAAACACGAATTACTAACATCTCAAACACCCTCAAACACAAAAAAACACCATTTTCTGCCCAAATAAGGCAGTCTCTGCAAAACTCAAGCCATTTCAACATTGGCTCGTGCGTTTCTCATTTTAAGACTTCAAACACATTACATACATCACACCTAAACTATCCATGCCTTCATCTTGTAACCGCGAGCTCAGTTTCATACTTCACCATTTTCATTTTGAAGGTTTGCAGGTTGACTCGTGCAAGGAGATTCAAGCATCTACAAGGCAAGCTGAGAATTGGAAAAGCTTGAGGGAACTTCAAGGAAGCTCACAAGATCTTCAGGCCTCACTCAAAGTTCCCACATTGCCATATCCAAACTCAACTGAACAAGGTATTTTTCAAAGTTCTATCTCCTTATTCAGGGTGCGCGCACAAAGCAAGAACATGGATGAAGTTGGTGTTCTGGGCCTGGCGCCTTGGGCCTTTCACTTTCCACACCCCCCATTTTACTTCTGCACCCCCCTTTACATATTTTTTTTTTTTTTTTGTATTTTCTTGCATATTTTATATTTCTGACTTTATTATTTTTTTTCCGAACATTAAAAAATCGCAAAAATATTTTCTTAATTTTTTGCATTTTTGTTTTATTTTTTATCTTATTTTTTGCATATAAAATAGTTTTATTTTAATAAGTAGAAATCATTTTCTTAAAATAATTTGTAAATAATAAAAATACAATACATTTTTATTTTGATTATTTCATACATTAAATATTTATACATATTTAGTTTTTTTAAATAATTGTACATAATATTATTATTATTTTTCTTGAACAAAAATGGATAAAATGAATAATATAAAACATATTTTATTTTAAAACAAAATTAGGGTTTCCCCTTTCAAAAATAATAATATTATTTTTTCTTATTTTTAGAACTTAAATAATTTATTTTTTACATACATAAAACAATTACAAAACATTTTTGCATATTTACATTTTATTGCATATTTAAATATTTGTTTATTTATTTATTGTACCATAAATTCAATTGGGTTGTAATAGTAAATTAGGGTTTTATTTTGAGCAATATCCCCCATTCAAAACTTGTATCCCCCTTCCCATAATATTGTTGTAATAGCTTAGATTTACTTTACGCAATTTATCGTATTATATGCATATTTAGTAAAACTAGGGTTTGTATGATAAGACAAAATCAAACAAATAGCATGACCTAATTCAAGACAAAAATGCATGAAAAATGACAACACATTGCACACAAGCACCTATAGGGTTTCACCCACTTGGTTGCCTTAAAACATGGCTATGGTATGCATGCTAGGTATCTTGGCAAAACAATACAAACAAAAGATCATAGTCCTTCGATGACGCTATCACAAGTTGCCTAATACAAATGTTCTTAGTCCCTCAAACAAACTAAGATACTTGGCACCATTGCTATCATGGTCATACGATGACCCCCGCCCGTCCCGTTTAACATCCAAAGATAGGGTTGTCTACCAAAACAATGGTAGGTCAACAATGTCAAAGGAATGAAAAGGTACAAGAAAGACTTTTGAGTAGGTAGATAAGCTTCTAGTTACTTGATCAATTTACAAACAATCCTTGCTATTTTCAAACAAACACACACACAATTTCAAAACATTTGCAAACAACTTTCAAAACATTGAAACATTTTTCAAAAGACAAACATCTTTGTATACATTCTTACGAACGAGAATCATTACAAAGATTGCCTAAACGATAGACTCTTTTCAAAATACTTTCAAAACCACACAAAGCACCATTTTAAACAATTGCAAAAGCAAAGCAAGTGATCTAAAACAAGTAACTAAGAGCCCATGGAAAACCATGGATGAAAAGGGTGCTAATACCTCCCCTTTTCATAATCTACCCCCCGAACCCAAAAACAATCTCAAAGGTCTTTCCTGTGCTTTTTTACCTTTCCTTTTGGATAAAAGAAAAGTCGGTGGTGACTCTTGCTAACCGCAACATTTGCAAACACAAACGCAAAACCTCAAGTCAGTTCTCCCACCGTATCACACAGGCCATATGACGGACCTGGACAAGGATCCCGATGGACCCTGTTCTTTGATGGGGCATCCAATGCACTTGGTAATGGTATTGGCGCTGTACTCATATCTCCGGAAGGATGCCATACTCATTTTACTGCCAGAACTTGCTTCAACTGTACGAACAATATGGCAGAATACGAAGCATGCATCTTTGGTCTCAAGGCAGATCAAAGGAGAATGGGACACTAAGCATCCAAACCTCATCCCTTACAAAGAACATGTTTTGACATTGTTACCACATTTCGAGCAGATTACCTTCGAGTATTTCCCGCGAGAAGAAAATCAGCTAGCAGATGCTCTAGCCACAATGTCATCTATGTTTAAACTTAATAGGGATAACGAGGCTCCCCAGATCACCATTGAATGAATGGACGAACCAGCACACTGTCACGAGATTAATACTGAAGAAGTAGTGGACCAGCCGTGGTTTCATGAAGTCAAAAGGTATCTCGAGGCTCAAGATTATCCAGAAGGAGCTTCAATCAATGATAAAAAGTTCCTAAGGAGATTCTCCGCTAAGTTCTTCCTAAGTAATGGCATCCTGTACAAACGTAATCATGATTCTATTCTCCTCCGTTGTGTGGACAAGATTGAAGCTGAAAAGATCATGGCTGAATTGCATGAAGGTACCTTTGGCACTCACTCTAGTGGGAATACGATGACGAAGAAAATCCTACGGGCAGGCTATTACTGGTCTACCATGGAAGCAGACTGCTATCAGCACTCCTGGACCTGTCATAAGTGTCAAATCTATGCAGACAAGGTACACGTGCCTCTGGTTCCTCTAAATGTATTAACAGCTCCTTGGTCCTTCGCTATGTGGGGAATTGATATGATTGGAGAGATCAAGCCTACAACCTCCAATGGACACCACTTCATTCTACTGGCCATTGACTATTTCACCAAGTGGGTCGAAGCAGCTTCCTTCACATCCATTACTAAGAATGTTGTTGCCCGCTTCATCAAGCAGAATCTTATTTGCCGGTACAGTATCCCAGAAAGGATCATCACTGATAACGGTACGAACCTTAACAATACTATGATCACCGCCTTATGCGAGCAGTTCAAGATTCAACATCACAATTCATCCCCCTATCGGCCAAAGATGAATGGTGCAATGAAGCTGCTAATAAAAACATTAAAAAGATCATACAAAAAATGACAGTCACCTACAAGGACTGGCATGAAATGCTACTGTTTGCTCTCTACAGGTACCGTACCACGGATCGCACATCGACTGGGGCAACGCCCTATTCTTTGGTTTATGGCATGGAGGCTGTCTTGCCTATCGAGGTTCAAATTCCCTCCTTGAGAATCATGAAGGATGCAGGTTTGAGTGAAGACGAATGGATCCAGACCCGGCTTGATCAACATAACTTAATTGATGAAAAGAGGCTTACTGCTGTTTGCCATGGTCAGATGTATCAGAAATGGATGATCAAGGCATTCAACAAGAAAGTCTGACGCCAGGTATATCAAGTTGGAGATCTGGTGATCAAGTGCATTATCTTGCCACAAAGTGATCCCAGGGGCAAATGGACTCCTACCTATGAAGGACCATTTGTAATCAAGAACATCTTTTCTGGTGGGGCAATGATCTTAACCACCATGGACAGTGATGATCTGTCATACCTTGCAAACGCAGACATAGTCAAAAGATACTACGCGTAAGAGACCCGCTAGGTTGACACACCTAGGCAAAACAAGGGCATCCCGGCGAACCAAAGGTTCGGGCAAAAATTAGGGATAAAATAAAAAAATTTGTACACCCGGCAAGTTGAAAACTCGAAAGGGCGACTTGGGCAAAAAAGGGTTTCCCGGTGGACTGAAAACCCGAAAGGGAGGTCCAGGCAAAAGTTAGGGAATTAAAGCATATTACTATGTCTCGTCGGATCACTTTGAGGACAACTTCAATCTCTTCACTGACAAACTCGGAGCATCTGATCAATTCAATCAACTTCGGACGAAGCAACAAATGGACAAGATATTCGGAGAAACGGAGGCTATAGCATAATGGGAACCCCATGGGATTATCACATATAACTATCTTTCTTTGTATAAATTTTTCTTACTTTTATGACACCATCCTCTTACTAGGATGTCTGTCTCCTTTTTACAAAATACTTATTCAAAGTAAATACAAAGATATCTCTTTGAAAGTACAGAAAACTATTTGCCTTTTTCTTTACACTTGTGTTTTTATTTGCAAAAACGTCCAATGATTCATTAATGAACATATGCATTTGAACATAATTATTGTTTGCAAATAAACAAAATGGAAAAGAACAATTACTAACAGGTTGAAAGAATAGGAAAACGTCTTTAGGCTATTCCATGAGCAATCCCTACAGTACATCATTAAGATCCCCAGTGGAGCTGAAACTTCCAACTATCAATCCCCAGTGGAAACCATTCAGTTTCTCCAAATTCCCCAGCAGGTCATCTTGAAGCCTGAAAATCAACCGGATATCAGCTAACTTCTGTTTCTCCTTAACCTAGGATAATTCCCCAGTAGAGTGGCAGACGACCGAAACTCCTGAACTTTTTCCAAACAAAAATAAGCTTTTTCCCACAGAGTTTTCATTGTTCCCCAACAGAACGAGGATTTCTAGGATAATTCCCCAGTAGAAGTCATCAAAATTCTCTGGATTCCCCAAGCAAATTATTCAAGCAGTATACGGCATTGCTCTCACAATAGGATTTTGTCAATACTTCAACTTCAAGACATGAAGAATCAACATATCCTCAGCAACAGTCAAGGATTTATTTTCCTCAGCAATACAGTGAATCAGCTTACATGCGCATACATTACATCCACATATCATAAACATTGATAAAACACATATATTGCATCATACATTTCATGCATCATAACTTCGTGTTTCAGCTAACATTTTACCCTTTTCAGGATAAAATTAACAAGCTACCATTAACGATATGCCATCGTGATACAATTTAGATATGCTCTAGACACGGAAGCCATTCTATTACTAATTTAGATCCAACTTCAAAATACAGTTCAGATACGCTCCATATACGGATGCCATTCTGACACTCATTCAGATTTCAGCTATCAGATACAGTACAAATACGCTCCAGACACGGAAGCCATTTTGATACTCATTCAGATTTCACACTCTTAATACAGTACAGATACGCTCCAAACACGGAAGCCATTTTGATACTCATTCAGATTTCACACTCTTAATATAGCTCGGATACGCTCCAGACACGAATGATATTCTGTTGCTCATATAGGTTCAGTCTCCAGATACAGTTCAAATACGTTCCAAATACGGACACCATTATGATACTTATTCTTCTGACTTACAACGTACAATTCAACAAACATTCCTGGATGGCATCTACAAGCCCATCTCCAACAAGATTCTATCACCTCTCCAAATGGCATCTTTAAGCCCATTCCCCCAACTACACTTTATCGAGCGCAAATTTATGGGCACTCTAGTGTCCAATCATCTTTTACCTTCGAGTTACGAATGATAAAACTCGCTAATCTAACTCTTCAGGTTCAAGAAGATTGAACAGGGGCAGCTTTTGTACCCCAAAATTTGCCCTCTCATTTATCAAGACTTTTCTCACAAGACTTCTTGGACTCAAGATAAGATTAGCGTTTGGTCAGCTCAAGACATCTCATCTTGCACTGATAACCCAAAATTAGGGTTTGAGTTTGCACAAGAATTTTTGGACCACCAATGCTTCATGTAACTTTCATACATCATTTTGGATCCCTAAGTTTGTTCATGATAAGTTTCAAGCCTTGAACCACATTTTTGATTAGTCAAATTGGACAGTTGACCTAAAAATCAGCTGTATTAGGGAAAAAGTCAACCATGGACAATTTACAGTCAAACTTCATAATTTTTTATTCACACATTTTAGACTCATGTGTACCATTTTATCAAGTTTGGATCACAACTCCTCAAGAAATTTGATCAAATCATCAAAAGGGCAAAATGGTCACAATTAGGGTTTTTGACTGAGAAAGGGCAATTTTTCTGATTTTTAACCTAGCCAATGACCAATTGAGTTAAAACATTATTTCAAGGGTTCAATCGCATCATCTTGACCTAATCACATGGTTCAAAAGATCTCAAGTTCATTGGATTGACAGATGAAATTTGCAGTCAACTGATCAAAAGTCAACTGTACACTGAAAAGTCAAACTTTGACTTTTTGGTCAAAATCAAGTTCCAAGGGTCATAATTCATCAAGATATGTAAAAATGTGAAACTTGTTGACCAAGAAAACTAAATTTGAAAATTAGGGTTTTAATTTGAAAATTTTCATAACTTAGAATTTTTCTAAGTATAAAATTTTCTTATTTTTTCTCAACTTTTCACCACATTTTCACCATCATGCATTTTGATTCAAGAAAAGTTCCCAACATGAAAGTTGAATTCCTCCATGAAATCTACAACTTTGCTTCACAAACCTTTCCCTAAATATGCTTGGATCTCAAGTTATGAATTTGTGAATATAGGGCCATGAACTAAATAACTTAGTGAAATTTTGCCCTAATTTAGGCAGGTTTTGGACCCAACTTCATGGACATTTTTCACCTAGTTATAAGAGGTATCTAAAATTTCATTTCAAAGATGGATTATAGAGCACATTGCAAGCTTTCCAAAATGTCCAAGAACTCACCAAGGTCATTTTTGAGTAGGGAGAACCGAAGAGAGGAAGTTGGCATTTTCTCACTTTTGTTCAAGCCATTTTCACATAGAATCAAGTTGCAAATCAAACCTATGCTGGTTATATCTTGCTTTACAGGTCCTAAGCTTGCCATAAACTCCATAATTAAATGCATACTCAGTTGACAAAGCCTTTATCTTTGCTTTTGAAGCATTACACAAGATGTATTTCCATTTTGGGCAAAAAGGTTACATTGTCATTTTCATAAAGATGAACTTTTGCAACTTTGTCAATCTTGAGCATTGAACCTGCCCCCTTAATACAAGCAAACTCTACAGCACTCAAGCAAATTGTACAAACTCATACCAACCCTAAGCAAGCTGGTACAAGAATGTAGGATTGGTCTTGTCAACTTTACTTCAAGTACAAGAAAAATGGCAAAAGGGCTAAAACTTGCACAACTAGTAGGAAGCTGACTTTGTATCTCTTCTATACTAATATGCAAACTTTGTACAAGGCAAAACACGCTTGGCTTGGACTTGAAACTCTCTAAAACTCTAAAACACCAAAATTCTGCCCAAGCATACAATTTTCTGCAAAATCACAGCCAACTCTCATTTGGCTCGTGCGTTTTGTGTTTAATCAATTCAAACATATTATTCACTTGATACCTAGCCAATCCAAGCCATCACCCTGGTTCTGTAACCCCTGTTTCAGCATCTTCTATTTTCAACTTGGAAGCTTGCAGTTGGACTTGGTCAGAGAGTTCCAGCCATCCTCAGAGTAAGATAAGCATTGGAATAGGTTCAGGGAAGTTCAAGGAAGCTTAAACAATCACCAGGCCTCCATTTAAGTCCCTACATTGTCCTACACGATTCCAGCTGAATGAGGTATTTTCTTAAACTCTATCTTTGTATATAGGCAACTTCAAGCCACGATTTGTGAATAAAAAATGTAGCTCTCATCATAACGAAACTGTACATATCATTACTTTTCATTTACAATACTGGTGCTAAGAGAATTTGAAGATTGAAAACTCTAAAAAAATTAGGTCACGAATTAGGGACTCCAAAATTCTCTTTGATCTTTAATAGTTAGGTTACATAATTTATATGGTTGGAATCGTGAGCTCAAATGCCACATTTTTCATGTTATGAGTTTTTGTTTTTATGCAAGCATAAGCAAGTTACAGGTTTGAACATGGAAGCGTGAAGAAGGAGATGAACGAAGGACAGGGATGATGGCTTCTGGGATTTTTGGCGCCTTGGCCTTTTTTGTTTTTGCTAATCACACCCCCTGACTTGCTATTGCACCCCCCTGGATGAACTTTTTATATTTTTATATTTTTCTTCATATTTTTATATTTAATACTTTCATTTATTTTTCTTAATGATAAAAAATACCAAAAAACGATTTATTTATTTTCAAACTTTAATTTATTTCTTTTATTATTTTCTCACATGGAAAATAGTTTATTTTAATAAACAGAATTATTTTCTTAAATAACTTATAAATATAATTAAAAATACTTAATATTTTTTATTATACATTTTATACTTGCAAATACCAATTTTTACACATATTTAATTTTTAATATTTACATATAATATTATTTATTATTTTCTTATACAAAAAATGTACAAAATAATAATATGAAACATTATTTTCTTTGAATAAAAATTAGGGTTTCATCCCTTTCAAAAAGAATTATTTATTTTTCCTTATTTTTTAGGTTTAAGTTAAATATCCTTTTACACAAAAACAAGACATAAAATATTTTTTTCTAACATGATCATTGCATTGCATTTCAAATATTTGTATTATATTTATTTAAATTCACGCATATTCGATTTGGTTGTAATAATATATTTAGCTTTATATTTGTGCAAATCCCCATTCAAACTTGTATTCTCGCCTCCCATAAAAATTGTTGTAATAGCTTAGTTTATTTTACCAATTTATCGCTTTATATACTATGGCTAGTAATTAGGGTTTGCATGACAAGAACAAAAACAAAGAAAAATAGAAAACCCTAAATGCAAGACAAAAGCATGTAAATAACACACTTGTACACAAGCACCCTTAGGGTTTCTCACACTTGGTTCCCTAAAATAAAATGGCCATGTTACGCATGCGAAGTATCTTGGCAAAACAAAACAAGTATAAGATCATAGTCCCTCGATGACGCTATTCAAAGTTGCCTAAACAAAATGATCTTGGTCCCTCAAAAATTCTAAGGTACTTGGCAACATTTCTATCATGGTCATGCGATGACCCACGCCCGTCCCGTTTACATCCAAAGATAGGGTTGCTTACCAAATCAATGGTAAGTCAACAATGTCAAAGGAATAAAAATGCACAAGAAAGACATTTGAGTAGGTAGATAAGCTTCTAAGTTACTTGCTCAATTTCAAACAATCCTTGCTATTTTCAAAAACAAACACACACATTTCAAAACATCTTATAAAACATTGAAAATTTCAAAAGATAAAACATCTTTGTATACATTCTTACGAACGAGAATCATTACAAAGATTGCCTAAACGAATGGCCTCTTTTACAAAATACTTTCAAAATCACACAAACACCATTTCAAACAAAACAAAGCAAGTGATCTAAAAAAGTAACTAAGAGCCCATGGAAAACCATGGATGAAAAGGATGCTAACACCTTCCCTTTTCATAATCTACCCCCCGAACTCAAGAAAACATCTCAAAGGTCTTTCCTGTGCTTTTTTACCTTTCCTTTTGGATAAAAGAAAAGTCGGTGGCGACTCTTGCTAACCGCGATATTTGCGATAAAATGTAAAACCTTCAAGTCATTTCTCCCACCGTATCACAGTAACCTTCTCGAAGTATGGGATCAAGGTCATCACAAGATCTTTGTAAGGAATCAGATTAGGATGTTTGGTGTCTCACTCTCCTTTAATTTGGCTGATTACCAAGGTCGAGTCTCCATATACATTCAAGAAATTGATTCTTAGGTTGATAACAGCCTTAAGACCCAAGATGCATGCTTCATACTCAGCCATATTGTTTGTACAATCGAAGCAAAGTCTGGCCGTGAAAGGTGTATGAAAACCTTCAGGAGAAACGATCATATCATCAATTCCGTTACCAAAAGCATTTGAAGCTCCATCAAAAACCATAGTCCATCGGGATCCTTGGTCGGGTCCGTCATATCGTCCAGGCTTTTCACAGTCAGTTACTAGCATGATATTCTCATTCAGGAATTCAAAATTCATGGATTGATAATCTTCAACAGCTTGATGGGCCAAATGGTCTGCTAACACACTTCCCTTGATGGCCTTTTGCATTGTATATTGGATGTCATATTCGGTCATAATCATTTGCCATCTAGCTATTCGTCCAGAGAGAGCTGGCTTCTCGAAGATATACTTGATATGGTCCATCTTAAAAATCAATAAAGTGGTGTGAGTTAACATATAATGTCTTAGCCAGCGAGAAGCCTATGCCAGAGCGCAACAAGTTTTCTCGAGCAGTGAATATCTGGTTTCACAGTTGGTAAACTTTTTGCTCAGGTAGTATATTGCATGCTCTTTTCGGCTAGACTCGTCATGTTGGCCCAACACACACCCCATCAAATTCTCTAATACAGTTAAGTACATAATCAGACGTCTTCCTTCAACTGGAGGCATCAAGATGGGATGTTCTTGTAAATATTCTTTGATCTTGTCAAAGGCTGCTTGGCAATCGTCGTTCCATCTGACTATTTGATCCTTCTTCAAGAGTTTGAAGATTGACTCACAAGTAGCAGTTAGGTGAGATATGAAGCGAGCAATGTAGTTAAGTCGACCCAAGAAACCTCTGACTTCCTTCTCAGAATGGGGAGCTAGCATTTCTTGAATGGCTTTGACCTTCGTAGGATCAACTTTGATACCTTTGCCACTAATGACAAAACCTAGAAGATTTCCAAACCTTACTCCGAAAGTGCACTTGTTAGGATTTAGTCTCAACTTATACTTCTTCAATCTCTCAAACAACTTGTGTAAGTGATTGAGATGCTCTTCCTCAGTCTGCGACCTTGTAATCATATCATCCATATAGACCTCTATTTCATGATGGATCATATCATGATATAAGGCTACCATAGCTTGTTGATATGTTTCCACTGCATTTTTTAAACCAAACGGCGTGACCTTGTAACATAAAGTGCCTCATTGTGTAACAAATATGGTCTTCTCCATGTCCTCGGGTGCCATTTTGATTTGATTATATCCAGAGAAACCATCCATGAAGGAAAAGACTATGTGCTGAGACGTGTTGTCGACCAAAACGTCAATATATGGTAATGGGAAATCATCCTTGTGGCTTGCCCTATTCAAATCCCTATAGTCTATGCACATACAGACCTTTCCATCTTTCTTCGGCACCGAGACCATATTTTCCACCCATTGAGGATAGGATGTCACATCTAGAAAACTTGCATTGAATTGCTTTATTACCTCAGCTTTTATCTTTTCAGACATGTTAGGCCGCATTCGACGAACTTTTTGCTTGACTGAAGGGTAATCTTCTTTTGTTGGTAGACGATGAACTACAATGTCAGTATCCAATCCCGACATATCTTCATATGACCAAGAAAACACTTCAACATAGTCATGTAACATCTGAACCAATCTGCCTTTGATACCATCTTCTAAGTTGGCGTTGATCTTGACCTCTTTCTTGCCTATCTCAATACCTAGATTGATCACTTCAACTGGCTCTTCATGAGGTTGAATGGCTTTCTCCTCTTGCATCAGATGTCTGGCTAATTCCCCTGGTATTTCACAATCTTCTTCACCTTTGTCTTTGGCTTGGTTGATTGGATGTTCAAAGTCATAGCTGGAAATAGCAAAGTCGTTGGCAATGAGATCCGGAGTGGATGGGGATCTGCAAACGTGTGTGTGTGCATGCATGTAAGATACATGGCTATTTTGAAAATGCAAATAAAATGAAAGAAAGATAATGAGCACAAAATTTGAATGAAAAGGTCCCATGTTTTTCATTAAATGATCATATGGCATATGGAAATGAGCAAACCCTTAACAAATAGACCATGCTGCCCCGGGCAAGGCACATGGCTTAAAGTCATTATTTCAAATAAGATTACAGACAAAGTTCTTGAATTGCTAAAAACAGTAAATAGTAATTACTCCTCGTTGAAGGAGATGGAAACGAAGTCCTTGGCACGCCAATTGTTGAGCTCTTCACCGGCAGTTGGGTAGATATAAATTTACAAATGGGGGAATGGAAGCAAATAAAACCCTAATTTACTGTTACAACCATATTGAATTGAATGATAATATACAAGAAATGTAAATATGATGTACAAAGAATAAAGTGATATGAAAAGAAACGAAAATGTTCTTATTATGAAGAAAGGGTTTTGACCTAATCAAGAAAATAAATTAATTAAACTAAGAAAAATTAAACTTAAGTTAATTAAGAAAATTAATTTGATTTAAGAAACAACTTTAGGTTTTTTTTGTGAAAAGGTTTTAATTAAATTAAACTAGTATATAAAAAAAGTTAATTAATTAAAAAGCCCTAATTTCTAAATTAATTTTAAATAAAATAAAAGATAAACCTAAGTCTAAATATTAAATTAATTTTAAGAAAAAAAATTGATTTTAATAAGAAAATGTTTTTTTTGTTGTTGTCTTTTTTTAGCTTGAAAAAAGAAATGAAACAAAAGTATGTATATATATATATATATATATATATATATATATATATATATATATATATATATATATATATATATATATATATATATATACATATAAATAAAATATTTTTTTGGACTTTTTATATGAAAATAATAATAATAATAATGTAAGAAAAAAGTAAATGTGCACAAAATAGTTTAAAGTGTAAGTGAGCAAAATAATTTGGGTTTACCAGGCCCAGACAATTTTTTGTAAAAAAACTAAAAATAAAGTGTATTGGGCTGCATTGTGACAAGTAAACAAGGGGTACAAAAATCAACAAGCCATTGTGCTTCAGTAGGGGTTGATACATTCACCCTTGTATTGATACAAACACTTCTAAAACCTTTATGCATCAACACATACACTCGTGCATAGATGCATATCTTTTTATACCTTATGGATATCAAAATCAACTCAATATGTATCGATACATTCGTGTTTTGTATCGACTCATACAACATTATAAGTTCTGAGTTTTGTGTGGAAAAGCAGTTTGTATCGATACATGCGGTTTTGCATCGACTCATACATGTTATGTCTTTCTGTAACTGGTTTGTTAAAAGTATGTATTGATACATAAAGTTTTGTATCAATTCATCCCATGAAAATTATAAATAAAAATCAAGACTAAGAGCATGGTCTACTTCCTAGACATGATATCTACATTTTTCTTTTATTTGTATGTATTGAAAATGCTTGTGTCAATATATCATAGTTTAAGAAAACTTACCTCTTGAAGAAAAAACTCAAGATTTGTATGGATGTTTCCAGGTGAGATGTGATGATTGATTGAGCTTCCTTAGACCTCCCTGAAGCTGTTCAAATCCTTACTTTGTGCTGAAAGCATTTGAATCTCTCCAACCAAGTCAACTTGCAAGACAATATTTTTTGAGTTTAGAAGGTGGTGATAATGATGCTATAAAATTTGTTTAGGTATTTAGACAACTTCTATAAGATATATGTGAGGTATTTAGATGACTTGTTTGATAAAATTTGCAAGGTTTGAGAGACTTGAAGATTTGGACTTCAAAGCTCAAAGATGGAGGTTTTTGTGAACAATTCTGTTTTTTTGTGAATACAAGGGATTTGGAGTGCTTGTTTCTTTCTCTCCCTATTCTTTCCTTCCTCCTTGAAAACACTTCCTCTATTTATAGAGAAAAGGTTGAGGGTATGGACTGATCATGTTGTCAAGTTGTATAATTCTGGTTTGGTTGATATGAAACAACCAAGTTTGATAAATTTCCATAGTTTCAATGTTTCAAGTATAAGCATGTTCTAAAGTTGTTGGGTGTAAATGGTTTTCTTCATGATTTTGAGCTTACTTATGATCAGTTATAAACATTATAAATCTCAATGCATTAACATTTTCCAAAAGCATGCTTTATGTAAATGACAATGATGCATTTGTGCCATAAATGGCAAAATGGATTACATAATGTCTTAACCACTTGGACTACAACTCAAAAGTTTGTGTAAGTAGTTAATTATGGTGAGATTTGCAAGCTAGAAGGCCTGAAAAGTGAGATTATGCAGCATAGCATGAAGATTGCATTATGTGTTCTTCATAAAAAAATGACTTATAGTTCAAGAATGGATGCCCAACTTCATCTCTTCATATCTCCTAATTCAAACATGATAAATTTGTGCTATTGGATGTTTTGGAAAACTTGAAATATCATCTACAACTTTCATGTTTTACACTTTTGAAGAATCTAATTGGGACCATGTGAAAAGTTTCCATGAAGTTAGGTCAAAATCCTGACCAAAACTAGTCATATTTTCACTAAGTGTTTTTAGATTAAGTACATGACTTCATGAATTTATAACTTAAAATCAAAGCATTTATAGAACTTGATTAGTGAAGAAAAGTTATATATTTCATCAAGATCTACAGCTTTTATGTTGGAAGTTTTCTTTGAATCATCTTGCATCTGGGTAAAAAATTGGCATGAAGTCATGAAAAAGCTGAGATTTAAAACACTTAGAAAAATTTCTAAGTGTTGAAAACTTTGACTTTTCAGATTGACTTTTGACTTTCTTGATTTATTGATGATAAAGCTTCATATTTTTCAATATCCTTATGAAATGTGATCTTTGAAACTCAAATTTGATCAAAAAGTCAAAGTTTGACTTTTTAGTGTACAATTGACTTTTTCATCAGTTAACCAAATTTCAACTGTCAATCAATTGATCTTGAGAAATGAATTGAACAATGAAATTAGGTCAAGATGATGCATTTGAATCCTTGATTCATGTTTGAAACCAATAAGTCGTGTATTAGGTCAAAAGTAAAAAACCAAGCCCTTTTAGTCAAAACCCTAATTTTGACCATTTTGCTCTTTTGATGATCTGAGTTATTTTCTTGGGGAATTGTGATCCAATCTTGATTAAATGATATATGTGAGTTAAAAATTTTGATATGGATCAAAAAATTTGAAGTTTGACTGTAAGTTGACCAAAGTTGATTTTTACCCAATACAACTAATTTTAGGTCATCTGATCAATTGACTGAGCAAACTTGAACTGCAAGAATTGAAACATGACATGAGAAATCTTAAAGGTCCATAATGATTCATGAAAGTCATATGAGTCATTAAAAGTCTATTTTTCCTTGTGAAAACTAAAACCCTAATTTGAGGCATCAGTGTTGAGGAGATGTCTTGACCTAGTCAGTCTTTGTGCAAGCTTGAACTATTGAAGATCTTGTGGGAAATGCCTTGAGAAGTGAGAGCAAATTTTTTGAGGTACAACACACAATATGGTTGATTAATATATCTTCATGAATAAAGCTATCTTCTTGAAGATATTCTTGAAGATCAAGTCAACTATGTGGTCAAACGACAATCAAGTCAAGCCTTATATTTTAACGATCACTGGTGGTTTTACCTCTCAACTCCCAAATGATAAAAATCAAGACAGAGATATCTCAATCCAAATTAATAAGATTCAAAGTTACTATATGATGCTAAACTCGAGGATAATGTTTCCAAGACTTGAAGCTTTAGAGTTGTGAAAGAGAGGAAGTGTGAAAGCGCATTTGGTCGTGTATGTCTGAGTGACCACTGTCTTGTAAAGATACAAGGGTATTTTTGAAAATATTATGGTTAAATCACACACATATTAATTTTTTTTGAGAAACCTCTCATATGTTATTCAAACCACCTGAAAATATTTTTGAGGCCTAACCAATTGATTAGGGAAGTGTCTAATTGATTGGAAGAATTTTTCTAACTGAATAATTGACTAGACTAATAACATAATCAATTATTTTCACAAAGTTGAGTCTAAAATTGATTGGGGAAATCTCTTATTGATTGGTAGCAACTAAATATCAAAAACTTATATTTTTCACTTGAGAAATTGATTATTGGAGGTCAATAATCAATTAGCCTAATCGATTATGGCATTGATTTAGACAATGGATTGTTTCCAAGGTATACTTCGCATTGGCCTATAAATAGAGAGCTTATCTATAACTTTTTTACATCCATAAAATTAGTTTTGATCTTACTTTCATTTCTCTTGTCATTTTATTTAATTCTCTTATTTTTCTCACATAGTTCTTTGGGATTCTCGAGTATAATTAAATATTTTTGTTTTGGGTGAGATATTATTTGTAAATTTACCAAGAGTGTATCATTATTGAGTAAATATTTCTTCTATAGGAATTTATTATTTTTTAATGAGCTAAACTAGTTAAGAGCTCGTGTTTGGTTTTTGGATTGTCTTAAGAAGTCTCTGTTTGGTTCGTGAGTTTTGCCTTGAAGAAAAAGCTCTCGTTTGGTTCGCGAAGATCAAGTAATCTCCAAATGGTTTTTGAGCTCATCCCAATTAAAAACTCTATCGATAGGGGTGAAAACGGGTATGTTCGTCCTATTTAGACATGTCTTGTAACAGCCTAAACTTGAAACTTATATTTAAAGTATTACTCAACGATCTAGGGTATCACCAACGAAAACCCTTCAACATAACAAGATCCTTTAGAAAACATGCAGCGGAATTATAAGCAACATATAACACTTGTCATCACACACTCGTTATATCATTAGGCTCATTGAGGCATGATAATATTAAATATAGTAATAAACCATAACAACTTCAAAACTTTGGTTTCATAAAGACTTAACTTTCATAAAATGATTAAAATGGAGTTGTAATATCCAACTCTCCATGACTTCAAGACAAATCAACATAACAAGTATTAAATTTCAACAATACAAAGTAATTGTTAGATCCATGGTTTTAGGATTGGTAGCAATTTTTCTAAAACATGGTTCTTAACAGATGTTGAGCAAGATGTCATAACATCTTGATCAAATTGATATAGCAGAGTATGATCTTACATTGAATACAAATGTTATGACAGATGTTGTGATGTGTTGTACTAGAACATCAGTACAAGATGTTTTAAACCTTGGCAGATTTGATTTGATTTTATGATATTTATTTTGGATATATCTCAATGTTTTGCGCAGGTCAAGAAGATTTAATCTGGAACAAGCGATCTAATCTTCAGCTTTACATAATTTTCTAAAATTGGATGTTAAGGTAATTTAGGAAACTTGATGTTTTGTTCCAAGATTTAAGGAGATTTTTCTGCCTAATTGGTGCAACCCTCAGCTTGTGGATCAAGAAATATTTGGGTGAAGATTTTGAAGTCCACGGAATATTGAGGAGTATTTAAAGGGAAACATAAACCTAATGTAACACAACTTTCACAATTGTAAAATTAGGGGAAGTCAACGGTTTTAGTTTTTGAGATTATCTTGTGTTTTTGCAAGCCACCCATGTATCTTTTGATACAGTGAGGTAGACTGGTTGTTACTTGATTATTTATGAAGTTATTGTTCTTAGTTTAAAGCTTTTATGCAAAACTAAGTATTATTCTCACTCACGAGCTTTTAAGCAAAGAGATGGGTATTATTTATTAGAAGTGTAATCTTTTGTTTTTTATTCTAGTCACTTGTTTGTCACTGTAGTTTATCACTGAGGTGATTGGTAGGAAGTGAGAGGAGTATCTCATATCTAGAATGTTTATAGGTAGAAGTTGCACAAGGTAGTGATTAGGCGAGAAGTTTTAAACTAGTATTGTTTAAGCTTTGAACTAATGTTGTCATAGTAAATTTCCTTCCTGAATTGGTAGCCCCTAGAGTAGGTGACGTTGCACCAAGCTGGGTTAACAATCAACTATGTTATTTATCATTCTGCAATTTATTTTCTGCATAAGTTACAGTTTTGATATGTTAATTTTTGTCTTTCAACAGATGTCAAAACATTTGTCTTGACATAGTGTTCTGATATTGAGTCATTAGTATTAATATGTGTTACGAGTTCCAGAATTTCAATTTGCATCAGAGCAGACACCATGGTCTGTTTATTGGGTGAGTTTCAAGGAGAATTTTTCTGGTACTACTGGTTTTTTGGAAGGACAAAATGATGGCATTCTTGATGTCAATGGACAACAGATCTTGGAATTTTGTTAGGATTGGTGAATCCTGGTGTTAAGGATAAAGGAAGGGAATGTCCTTTGATGCCAGAAGAGTATTGGTCAAAGGAAGTGTATGAGTTGGATCTTTGTAATTCTAATATGATGAACACATGTGCTATGGTCAAAGATGTTTGGGAATTTCTCAAGACTACTCATGAAGGCCCATCAAAGAGTTCAGGAGAAAGGATGGTTGTGAAGAAGATTCTCAGGTCTCTACCCAAGAGATTTGACAAAAAGTATCAACCATTGAAGAAGCTCAAAATATCAATAGCAAAAGATTTTTTTGGTCTCTCAAAATTTTTGAGCTGACTAAAATGACATATTTGAATAGAAGAACAAGAGCATAGATTTTATCTTCAACTCTATTGATAAAGAGGAGCAATGTGTACTGGAATCTGATGAAGGGTTATCTAATACTGGTATGTTCTTGAAAGGAAATTTAATCAGGTCAAGAGGAGAGTGGATAGAATGTCAAGGCCAAATGTCAAGAACATTAGTCCTGATTTCAGCTAGATCTAGGTGATCAAAGATAAGCTGGATCAAAAGTAAGGGCCAATCAAGGTCAAGCATCCGGTAAAATGGATGTGAAGGTTTTGGACCTTTTAGAGCAGAATTCCCTACATATATCAAGAAACATCTTAAGGGGTTTTCTATTTATTGGTATGATGAGGGAGGTGATCCTGTTGATGTATCTTCCAGGTATGTTACTGCTTTATTTGGAAGGTGAGTTTCTAATACAGATTCATGTTAAAAGAATATCTTGTGATGAACTGGATGCTTTCTTCAAAGAACTGTGAATTAATTGTGAAGAAGTATGTCAACAAGAAGATAAACAAAAGGTATATATTTCTCAACTACAGGTTGATTAAGAAGAATGGTTGTCTTCTATCTTTAACCTGCAAGATAAGATGAATTTATTGACATCCATATTTGATATCATTATCAAGCATGTGAGGATGTTGAACAAGTGATTCCAATGGGTTGGTGAGATTCTTAAAGATGGGAATATGATTGGAAACCTATATAGATGAGGGTTTGGTTATCAAGACTCTATCAAGCAAGGAAAATATTTAGTTATAAACCTTGGGTTTCTCCAAAAGGTTGGCTGAGTCTATGAGGTCAATCAAAATGTCTCAACATCATACTAGACATCATATCTACTCAAGCTAAAGGCAGATTCTTTCACTGAAGGTGTCACTTATATGGTAAAGTTAGTCATATCAGGTCTCTTTGGTTCAAGATGAATGGCTATTCTAAAGTCCAACTCAACCTAAGGTTAACTATGCAGTTGTCAGAACTAGGAAGATATGGAATATCAAGGAAATTTGCCTTATTGTCCTTTCTCCCTTAAAATTACCTTAAGAAAACAGAGTCGGATATGACTCCATCATCTTACTTTCTAGTTCCCAAGTCATGATTCCACCAGTTGGTCCTTCATAAACTACCTTCACCAAGGCAATCTCTTTACCATGCAACTGCTTCACTTCCCGATCCTTTATCTGCATGAGTGATGCCTCAACAGTCAGGTTCTCTCTTGCCTATGCATCATCCACTTGTATCACATGCGATGAATTCAGAATGTATCTCTTCATTTGAGACACACGAAATATACCATGAATATTAGCAAGCAGTGGTGGTAAGCCAATCCAATAGGCCACTTCTCCTATTTTCTACAAGATCTGGTACATACCAAAAAAATGTGGCGTGAGCTTTTGAGACTTCAAAGCTCGACCAACACCAGTTATTAGAGTAACTCACAAAAAACACATGATCTCTCTCCTGGAACTCAAGTATTCTACTCCTCTTGTCATGGTAAGTCTTCTGATAACTCTGTGAAGCTTTCATATTCTCTTGGATCATCTTGATGTTCTTAGAGGTCAACTAAACAATATCAGGTCCAAGCACATAACTCTCACCTAATTCATACCAACATAAAGGAGTTCTACTTCTCTTACCATACAATATCTTGAACGGTTCCATTTCAATACTAGAATGAAAACTATTATTGTAGGTGAACTCTATCAATGCCGAGTAGCTATCCCAAGCACCTTCTTTCTCTAGCACACAAGCCCTTAATAAGTAGCTGCCCCTGTTCAATCTTCTTAAACCTGAAGAGTTAGATTGGCGAGTTTGCCTTTCGTGACTTGCAGGTGGAAGATGATTGAACACTAGAGTGCCCAGAAATTTGCATTTAACGATGTGGTGGTTAATTATGTAGGGAATGGGCTTAAAGATGCCATTTGGAGAGATAATGGAGAGTTGTCGGAGATGGGCTTATAGATGCCATCTAAAGGTGATTGTTGACAAGAATTAGACTAAGTCTAAGCTTGACTTCAAATGGAAAAGAATCAGAATAAATCTTTGGAGCGATTTATCTGAACCAGAGAAAGTGTCTACCAGAAAGGAATCAGGATAAACCATTGATCAATTTAAACTGAACCAACATAGGTCTGGAAAAGAATCAGAATAAATCTTTGGAACGATTTATGTGAACCAGAGTAAGTATCTCCCAGAAAGGAATCAGGATAAACCATTGATCGATTTAAACTGAACAAACAAAAGTCTTGAATAAATTTTAACTGGAAAGAATCAGGATAAATCTTTGGAGCGATTCATCTGAACTAGAGAAAGTGTCTACCGGAAAGGAATAAGGGTAAACCATTGGTTGATTTAAACTGAACCAGTAGAGGTCTTGAATAATATTTAACTGGAAAGAAATCAGGATAAATCTTTGGAGCAATTGATCTGAACCAAAGAAAGTGTCTACCGAAAAGGAGTCAGGATAAACCATTGATCGATTTAAACTGAACCAGCAGGGGTCTTGAATAATCTTTAAATGGAAAGAATCAGGCTAAATCTTTGGAGAAATTTATCTGAACCATAGAAAGTGTCTATCGGAAAGGAATCAGGATAAACCATTGATCGATTTAAACTGAACCAGCAGGGGTCTTGAATAATCTTTAACTGGAAAGAATCAGGATAACTCTTTGGAGCGATTTATCTGAACTAGAGAAAGTGTCTACCAGAAAGGAATCAGGATAAACCATTGATCGATTTAAACTGAACCAGCAGAAGTCCGGAAAAGAATAAGAATAAATCTTTGGAATGATTTATCTGAACCAGAGAAAATGTCTACCAGAAAGGAATCAGGACAAACCATTGATAGATTTAAAATGAACCAGCAGAGGTCTGGAAAATTCTTTGACTAGAAAGAATAATGATAAACCATTGATAGATTTAAACTGAACCATCAGAGGTCTGAAGGAAGTGTTTGTCATGCAGATAGTCACCCCGTCCTATTTCAGGAATTGATCTACAAGTACTTTGTTCACAAATAGTTGTCTTTTCTTGTTGAAAATTGTTTGATGATAATTTTCTGCTGATTGATCTTTCCTGAAAAGATAAAAAGTTAGTTGTATGCAATGTAATGGTGTATGAAATGCATGACGTAATGATGTTTATCAAAATAAACGAGATTGCGATATATGCATTTGTTTTTTCGATGCTATGATGTATGAATGCAATATATGAACATATTAGTTGTTCTGCTGAAGTGTTGCTGGACTGGGGAAAATAAATCCCTGACTGTTGCTGGGAATGAGGAGTGTAAGTCTTCATATTTTGTTGAAGTTGAAGTGTCGATAGGTGGTTTAACACTTTTAGAGAAATAAACTTTGTTGGGGAAGGGAAACTCCGTGCATTATTTGGGGATTTTGTGAAATCCTGATGGGGAATCCTGAGAAGCTCGACGATTTTCACTGGAGAATTTTTGGAGCAGTAATTGGAAATTTTAATCTTCCGGGGATATGAGAAATACCTGACACCATTAGGCTGTATACTGAGAATATGGCAGTGACCTTGTAGCAGGATATCTCTGCCTCTGTACCTGCTGGAAAGGTACATGCTAGAGGAAATATCTGCAGGGATTTTGTGGATGGCCCTTAGACATTGTCCCGTTTCTTAAAGCCATTAGTAACTGTCTTTTTTTGTCTTTTATGCGAGTATTTGTAAACGGTACAGAAAAATACAAATTTGTACAAGGAGACAAACATCCTAGTAAGAGAATATTGTCGTAAGAATGATACAAAATATTGTACAAAGCAAAACAGCTATGTGAAATAATCTCATCGAGTTCTTATTCTGCTATTGCCTCTATGTCTTTAAGCGTCTCATCTCTTTGTTGTTTGTCTGAAGCTGACTGGATTGATTAGTACCGCTTGAGCTTGACAGTTGATAATGAATATTTACTATAAGGTGATCCATAGGGACATAGTCATACGCTTAACATCCCTAACTTTTGCCTGGACTGCCCTTTCGGGTTTTCAGTCCACCGGGATACCTTTTTTTGCCCAAGCCTCCTTTTTAGGTTTTCGACTTGTCGGATGTATAGATTTTTGTATATCCCTAATATTTGCCTAGGCCAGTCAACCTAGCGGGTCTTCTTCATGCGTAGTATCTTTTAACTATGTCCGTGTTTACAGGATGCAGAAGGTCGTCGCCATACATAATGGTTAAGATCATGGCCCCACCCGAAAATATGTTTTTGATCACAAATGGTCCTTCGTATGTAGGAGTCTATTTTCCCCTGGGATCACCTTGTGGGAGTATGATACGCTTGACTACCAGATCACCAACCTGATATACCTGACGTCTGACCTTCTTGTTAAAAGCTTTAGTCATACGTTTTTGGTACATCTGACCATGGCAGACAACCATAAGCCTCTTCTCATCGATCAGGTTCAATTGGCCACGTCGAGTTTGAATCCATTCATCTTCATTCAACCTTGCATCCTTCATGATTCTCAAAGAAGGTATTTGGACTTCAATTGGTAGGACAACTTCCATACCATATACCAAAGAGAAAGGAGTTGCCCCTGTTGATGTGCGTGTTATGGTACGGTAACCATGGAGAGCAAATGGTAACATCTCATGCCAGTCTTTATAGGTCACCGTCATCTCCTGTATGATCTTTTTGATGTTTTTATTAGCGGTTTCTACAACGACATTCATCTTTGGCCGATAAGGAGAAGAGTTATGATGCTGGATCTTAAATTGCATGCAGAGCTCGGTGATCATAGTATTATTGAGATTGGTACCATTATCTGTAATTATTCTTTCTGGAATACCATACCGACAGATGAGGTTATGTCTGACGAATCAGGCCATAATTTTCTTAGTAACGAAAGTAAATGAAGCTGCCTCGACCCACTTTGTGAAGTAATCAATGGAAACCATGATGAAATGGTGCCCATTAGAGGCTGTAGGTATAATCTCTCCAATAATGTCGATCCCCCACATTGCGAATGGCCAGGGAGAAGTCAAGACGTTTAGAGGAACTGGAGGTACATGTACTTTATCAGCATAAATCTGGCATTTGTGACAAGTCTGTGAATGCTGATAATAGTCTGCTTCCATAGTGGACTAGTAGTATCGTGACCGTAGTATTTTTTAGCCATCGTGTACCCACTAGAATAGGTGCCAAAGGTACCTTCATGTAAATCAACCATGATATTTTCTGCCTCATTCTTGTCTATGTACCGAAGCAAAGTAGAGTCATGGTTGCGCTTATAGAGGATTCCATTACTGAGGAAGAATTTAACAGAGAACCTTCTTAGGAACTTCTTATCATTGACTGAAGCTCCCTCAGGATATTCTTGGGCCTCGAGATATCTTTTAATTTCATGGAACCAAGGTTTGCCTACTACTTCATCAATATCAACCTCATGACAGTATGCTGGTTCATCCATCCTCTCAATCGTGATTTGAGGAGCCTCATTATCCCACCTGATTTTGAACATGGATGACTTAGTAGCTAGCGCGTCTGCTAGTTGATTTTCCTCTCGTGGAAAATGCTCAAAGGTGATTTCCTCAAAATGTGGGATCAGTGTCAACACATGCTCTTTGTAAGGGATCAGATTAGGATGCTTCGTGTCCCATTCTCCTTTGATCTGACTGATTACTAAGGCCGAGTCTCCAAATACACTTAAGGTTTTGATCCCCAAATCAATGGAAGCTTTGGTACCCATAATGCACACTTCATATTCAGCCATATTATTGGTACAGTTGAAGCATAGCCTGGAAGTGAAAGGAGTATTACAACCTTCAGGAGATATGATCACAGCGCCAATGTCATTGCAGAGTGCGTTGGAAGATCCGTCAAAAACCATGGTTCAATGGGATCCTTGTTCAGGTCCGTCATACGATCTGAGTTCTTCACAATTATTCACCAACATGATGTCCTCGTACGGGAATTAGGAGTTCATGGATTGATAGTCATCCACAGCCTGATGAGCCAAATGATCAGCTAGTACACTTCCTTTTATTGCTTTTTGGGTAGTGTACTGAATTTCGTATTCGATCAAGACCATTTGCCATCTTGTTATTCTTCCAGAGAGGGCGGACTTCTCGAATATGTATTTAATAGGATCCATCTTGGATATCAATAAGATAGTGTGAGTCAGCATATACTGTCTTAGCCGGCGAGCATCCCATGCCAGAGCGCAACAAGTTTTCTCGAGCAGTGATTATCTGGTTTCACAGTAGGTAAACTTTTTGCTCAGGTAGTATACTGCATGCTCTTTTCGGCCAGACTCGTGATGCTTCCCCAGCACACACCCCATTGAATTTTCCAAAACTGTTAGGTACATGATCAGAAGTCTTCCCTCAACTGGCGGCATCAAAATGGGAGGCTCTTGAAGGTACTCCTTGATTTTGTTAAAGGCATTTTGGAAATCGACATTCCACCTCACTGCTTGATCTTTCTTCATTAACTTGAAGATTGGCTCACAAGTAGCGGTCAGATGCGAAATAAACCTGGCAATGTAGTTTAGACGTCCCAAGAATCCCCTAACTTCCTTCTCAGTGCGAGGAGCGGGCATTTCTTATATTGCTTTTACTTTTGCAGGGTCTACTTCAATACCTTTGCCGCTTACAATGAAGCCTAAGAGCTTTCCGGACCTTACTCCAAAAGTGCATTTATTCGGGTCCAACCTTAGTTTGTATTTCTTCAATCTTTCAAATAGCTTCTGCAGGTGGTCAAGGTGTTCCTCTTCAGTTTAAGATCTGGATATCATATCATCCACATAGGACTCTATCTCGCGATGGATCATATCGTGAAACAAAGCTACCATGGCATGCTGATAGGTTACCCCGGTGTTCTTTAGTCCAAATGGAATAACTTTATAGCAGAAAGTGCCCCACTGTGTGACAAAGCTCATTGTGATACGGTAGGAGAACTGACTTGGTATGTTTTTGTATTTTATTGCAAATGTTGCGGTTAGCAAGAGTCACCATCGACTTTTCTTTTATCCCAAAGGAAAGGTGAAAAGGCATAGGAAAGACCTTTGAGATTGTTTCTTGAGTTCGAAGGGTAGATTATGAAAAGGGAAGGTATTAGCACCCTTTTCATCCATGGTTTTCCATGGGATCTTAGTTACTTGCTAGATCACTTGCTTTTATTTAAAAATGTGCTTTGTGTGGTTTTTGAAAGTATTTTAAAAAGGTGCCATCGTCTAGGCGAATTTGTAATGATTCTCGTTCGTAAGAATGTATACAAAGTGTTTTGATCTTTTGAAAACATTTTCAAGTTTGAAAGATGTTTTTGAAAATGTCGGTGTTTGTTTTTGAAAATAGCAATGATGTTTTTGAAATTGAGCAAGTAACTAGGAACATTCTACCTACTAAAAAATCTTTCATGTTCATTTCCTCTTTCCTTTGTGTGATCGGTGGAAATAGAACTGACTGTTTTGAAATGCTGGTTTGCGAAATGTCGCGGTAAGCAAGAGTCGCCACCGTCTTTTATGTTCTCCAACATAGAAAGGACAAAAGCACAGCAAAATTCCTTCTTTGAGATGTCTCTCGGTTCGGGAGGTAGATTTATAGAAAGGGAAGGTGTTAGCACCCTTTCTATCCATGGTTATCCATGGGCTCTTAGGTACTTGCTCTTATGTTTTCAAAAATTTGTTTGCTTTTTAAGTGTGAGTGGGTTTTGAAAAAAGTTTCGTTTGAAAAATTTCTAAGTAACTCTTGTATCTGTCCTCAAGAGTGTATGAAAAATTTGTTTGAAAACTTTTGAAAGTGTCAGTGCGAAAAGTTGTTTTGTTTGTTTGAAAAGAGCAAGTACCCATGAGAATCTACCTACTCTAAGGAATTAGGCTGTGTAAGAGTCCTTTAGATAGTGATATCCCACCATTGAGAGGTAGGTAGCGCCGTCGTTTGAGTTATTCGGGTCAATTCGATTATGAGGGACATGTGTGGTCACCAAAGCAATAGTAGGACGCCTTAGCGGTAACCCTAATGTCCTAGATCCTTTTTTTATCCGAGGCAACCGTTTTGAGGCAACAAGATCTTTAGACAGGAGGGCGACCTCTAAAACACCCTATACTTGACGACCATGTTCGAGGCAACCAGTGAGGCGTACCCTAGGAGTGGCATGTGCATGTGTGTTGTTTCAGTTTACATTTATCTTTGAACATGCATTTGTGAGCTACGAGTTGGTTTTATTTGTCATACAAGTCTTATCATCCATAATTAACAGTTTAATAATTTGCGGGAAGTAAATCGCGGAAAGGTAAATTCTACGCTATTACAAGGCGTCGGGTATTTACATCGCCAAAAACAAACCCTTTAATTTAAATTGCGGAAAGTAAAATAAAGTGGTAAATAATTAAAGTCCAAATTAAAAGCTATTACATTTCGGGAAACAGATACAATAATATGATAAAATGGATCGCGTGCGGGAAATTAAATCGGATGCGAGTTTTTTGGGTTTTGACCCTTTTTTATTGAAGAAAGGATTTTTGTTTATTTTTGAATTAAATGGAATTAAATTAAATGAACAATTAAATTAAATTAAATAATGAAAATATTTTTGGATTTTTGAGTTTTTTAAAGAAATAAAATAAATTGAATTAATGCTAATAAAAACCTAATATTCTAAATTGATTTTAAATATTGCAAAAAATATTAAAAGTTACATCTAATTAAAGCTAAATTGATTAAATTAATTTATTTACAAAAATAAAAGTGATGAAGTTAATTTTAATAAATAAAATATTTTTTTGTGTTTTTGATTTTATTAGGAAAAAATGTTAATTGTTTAGTGATTAATAAAAATAATAACGATTAATTAATTAAAGGAACATAATACAAATAGAGAGAGAGAGTTTAGGAGTATACGAGCCTGATTGGAGGAGTGAAACAGTTATTGGCGTCATGTGTAAACTGTTCTGTTTTGGACATTTGGCTTTTGGCTTTTGGCCATTTGTGTTTTGGGCTCAACGTTCCTTAATGAACCTGCATGGGATCCTGTCTAAAATCTGCAGTGTTGAATCTCATGAACACATTAAATAAAATCATAAAATGCAAATAAAGCCAATATATGAAGAAATTTAATGTTTAGGCACAATATGACATGTATGAATGATTATACCCTTTTGATCATGGAGATCAAATTAACTTTATCCTTACTGGAAAAGTAGTGACATGAATGCTTTTATGCCCTTTTGATCATGGAGATCAAGCCAGTCTTACTCTTACTGAAGAAGTAGTGAGATGTTGGTTTGTAACTGAGATGACTTGTTTGTAGTGAGAGAGGGATTTGTAATAAGGATTTTAAGGTTTTAGGGTTCTTGAAAGAATTTGATATTCTAACAGTGTTGTGGCAAAGTTTTTTTCTCTTTTTTTCTCCTCCCTGGTTTATGTGAAAAGAATGTGATTATATAATGGAAATTAGGGTAAAGAAAATTGGCTTTGAATGTGCAATTGGGCCTCCAATATTCACTTGAGTTCGTCACTTTCCAGGCTAAATCGCAGGGAATTAAGTGCAATTTTTGAAGTTGAAATGTGATAACAAAATGTTGCCGATATCGAGAGCTAACTCCTGTCTGAAAATCGGCTCAATCGGATAAACGGTGAATTAGTTATGAATTTTTGAATTTTCAGCTCAAACAAACTTATTTTGGGCTCCAGTGTCGACTCTGACACGTTCTTCAATAAAAAACTGGTATTGATCGGAGCATAATCCGGTCTCGACTTTTGAAGCAAAGTTGTAGATCTATGAGTCTGTGACCTTGTGTAAAAATATGAGCCCAATCCGATAAAAATTGACCGAGTTACGAATTTTCGAAGTTTCGGCCCAGATGAAATAATATTCAGCATTCAGGATTTTCAGCGCGTCACGCACTCTGAACAAAAAACGAAGGCCTTTTGAATACCGTTTGAACTTAATACCTTCTGTGAAAATGTAGCCAACTCAATATATGAAATTTTGGCGCTGGAACCAGCTCGATACGATGAAAATCGACCAAGTTATGATTTTCTGAACATGACGCAAATAAACTTCTGTCACAAATTTTCTGTACGAAAATACTTAATAAATCCACATTTTTGAAGACCTTCGGATCGAAATTGGCTTCTAGCCGTGAGAGATGAAAACGTAGATAATGTCAAGACGGAATTTTGGCCACTGGAACGGGTTCAAAACGAGCCACGATCTTCAAGTTATGAATTTTTTAGCGCGTAAAAACTGTACTTTCAGCACACTTTTTTCACCATATTTCTTCGAGAAAACTCACACATTCGGATACCTTCTTTAAAGAATTGACTCTTGAGCCGAACCTGAATTTGAGAATACGTTATCAGACATATCTTGGCGAAATAACACCTGAATATGATGCGCCGGGTTGGACTTGTGAATTTTTCTTGAAATGTTTTGAGAAATATGGGAGGGCAAATTTTGGGGTAAAACAGTTGCCCCTGTTCAATCTTCTTAAACCTGAGGATGTAGATTGGCTTGCGTGCCTTTCGTGATCCGAAGGTGGAAGATGATTGAACACTAGAGTGCCCAGAAATTTGCACTCGCATAGTAGAGTATCAACAGTGTGATGGCGGGAATGGGCTTACAGATGCCATTTGGAGAGATGATGGATGGGAGGATGGGCTTATAGATGCCATCTGGAGATGTGATAGAACCTTGTCGGGAATGGGCTTATAGATGTCATTTGGAAGTGTAATGGATAGTTGAATCTGAATAAGAAATAGAATGGCTTCCATGTCCGGAGCATATCTAGTCTATATCTAATTGCTGACGTCTGAACGGGTAGTAGAATGACCGCCGTGTCTGGGGTATATCCATACTGCATCTGACTGGGTGACAGAATGTCATCTAAGTCTGGATCATATCTGGAATGTCTTTTGAATGAATCTGGACTAAACAATAGAATAGCATCCGGGTCTGGAGCATCTCTAAGTTGTCTTTAGAAGTTTGAATCTGAATAAGCAATAGAATAGCGTCCGGGTCAGGAGCATCTCTGAGCTATCTCTGAAAGGAAATCTGAATAAGTATCAGAATGTCGCCATGTCTGGGTTGCATCTGAACTATCTCTGGACGGAATCTGGAATAAGTATCAGAATGTCGCCATGCCTGGGTTGCATCTGAACTATCTCTAGAAAGAAATCTGAATAAGCAATAGAATAGCATCCGGATCTGGAGCATTTCCGAGCCATTTCTGGGAAGAAACTCCGAATAAGCGATAGAATAACATCCGGGTCCGGAGCATCTCTAAGCTATCTGAGAGGGAATCTGAATAAGCAATAGAATATCATCCATATCTGGAGCATTTCTAAGCTATCTCTGGAGAGAAAATCTGAATAAGCAAAAGAACAACATCCATATCTAGAGCATTTCCCAGCTATATCTGAAAGGAAACTCTTGAATAAGCGAAAGAATAGTATCCATATCTGGAGCATTTCCAAGCTATCTCCGAAAGGGAATCTGGAATAAGTATCAGAATGTAGCCATATCTGAGTCGCATCTGAACCATCTCTAGAAGGGAATCTGGAATAAGTATCAGAATGTAGCCATGTCTGGATCGCATCTGAACCATCTCTAGAAGGACATCTCTGAATAAACAATGGAATAGCATCCGTGGTTGGAGCATCTCTAAGTTATCTCTGGAGAGCAACTCTGAATAAGCAAAAGAATAGCATCCATATCTGGAGCATCTCTAAGCTATCTCTGGAGAGAAAATATGAATAAGCAAAAGAATAACATCCATATCTGGAGCATTTCCCAGCTATATCTGAAGGGAACCTCTGAATAAGCGATAGAATAGCATCCGTGTTTGGAGCATTTCCAAGCTATCTCTGAAATCTCTTTAATGTAGATATGTCATGGCTAGATACATGTATCGAATCCACAATCAATCACTCACAGATATGCCCTGGCTAGATACAGGTATCGAATCTGGAATTGCGACAGTTGATAGTAATCATCTTTGGATTGACCTTTTTCCTGAAAAGGCAAAACATCAGTTGTATGCAATGTCATGATGTATGAAATGCATGATGTCATGATGTTTAGAGAATAAATGAGATTGTGTGATATGATGCGTGTATGCATGCATTATGTATGTAAATGTTTATGAATTGTATTTTCGTCCCGGAAAATAAATCCTTGATGAATGCCGGGAAGTTAAATCCTGGGCTGATGTTGAAGAGTAGAGTTCTGCGTTTCCGCTGGGGATGATGAGTGCAAGAATAAACCGTTAGGAGAAGATGACTCAGTTGGTGAATAAACTTGTTGGAGAGATTACTCTGCGGGGAACTACTCTGTGGGAAAGAGATGTTTCGTTGAGACTTTAATGATAACTCCGCTGGGGATACCGTTGATAAACCCTGTTGGAGGATTTGATGAACTCCGCTGGGGATAGGAAGAACTTCGCCGAGGACGATCTTTCCATTGTAATTAGCTGAGGATAACCCAGTTATAAGCTCTGGTGGGGAGTAACCTTCTGAATAAAGCCGGGGAGATGCTTTTGCGCTCTGCGGGGGATAAGCTTCCAGAATATACTGGGGATAAGCTTCCAGAAATCTACTGGGGAGATTGATTCAACTCTCCTGGGAAGACTTTTGAATTGTACTGGGGAAATGGCTCCATTGGGGTGTCTGGTATTCCGCCGGGGAACAATCTTATATTTCTATCGAGGAATATTAAGACTGCCGGGGATGCTTGCTGAGGAACATCTGTATACTCCGCTGGGGAATATTAAGATTTTCTGGGGATACCCAACTTCCTTAAGGCTGACAGTAGACTAACTCTGCTTGGGGAGAGCGTTGCTGAGTTGCTGTGGGTACTGGGCCTTTTCAGGGCTGACGGGAGACCAACTCTGCTCGGGGGAGAGTATTGCTGAACCTGTCTTACTCTCGGAGGAGTGAAGGTATCTTGGTTACGTTCTTCAGCTGAATCTACCTTGTATCTTGTGGACAAAGCAACTAGTACAATTTGGACCATTCTTATTGCCCCAGCTTCTGTGGGAGAAGGTACCTGTGACGGCGCTTGATGACTGCCGATTTGACAAATCTTCTTCTGGTAGGCAAGTGACGAGATGACGGGACATAGTCGTATGCTTTGATCCCTAATTTTTGCCTGGACTGCCCTTTCGGGTTTTCAGTCCATCAGGATACCCATTTTTGCCCAAGCCGCCTTTTCAGGTTTTCGACTTGCCGGGTGTAAATTTTTTTTTTTTTTTATCCCTTGTTTTTGCCCGAACCCTTTTGGTTCGCCGGGAAGCCCTTATTTTTGCCTAGGCGTGTCAACCTAGCGGGTCTTTGATTATGCGTAGTATTTTTTTCCGACTATGTCCACACTCTCAGGATGTAGGAAGTTGTCACTGTCAGTAGTGTTGTGTTGCCCTACTACCAGAAGATCTTCGTTTGGTCGTCCAATGCCCCAAGTGATCCAGATGGAGATTTGCCCCAAGCTGGTTGGCCTTTTGAGAGATTCTCCGAATCTTGACATAACTGCCCCAGATGATAGACCATGACCATGTCTGCCCCTTGGTTGGAAGTACTTTTGTTCATTAGATATTCTTCGTGCGAAATTCTTTGATGTTCGAACAAAAGTCATGTGCAAACAATGTTATATTAAAAATGCAAAGCTTATGTCTGTCTTGAAGTTTTTGAAAATGCATTTTTTTCATAAAAACAAGTGAATTTTTTTTTGTAAACGGTGATGTCAACTCGTTATTTTACCGCAAGCCTTAAGGAGTCAGGATACCTTTCGTAACATTATGCTTTCGAACTAACCCATGCTTCAGCTAGGAATTTTAAGGGTTGTAGCGTGGCCTGGTTCACGGTTTAAGAAACAAAGGATAAAGGCTCAAATTTTATTTGTACCCACCCGTTCTTCGTGATGTTCTTCAAACCTAAACTCAGCTGATCGTGCGTTAGACCTTGTTTGAGTCTTGGTCTTGATGTTCCAATGATGGTTCGGATATTGACAGTTTATTTTTGAATAGGCAGTCATTTTTTGTCGAGGGTTTGTAGGACCTCTTTCTTTTTGATTTCGTTATTCCTGTTTTTTGCCTGAACTGTTTCTTTTGTGATTACAGTCAGCGGGATGCCCCAGTTTTGTAAGTCTCCTTCATAGGTTTTGACTTGTTGGGCTTTTATTTTGAGAAATAATGACTGCCTGTCCTTACGATTATATAAACCATCACTGTCTTTTGTATTGGAAGAACTCCTTTGATGCTATTCGTTGTGCACTTGGATCGACTGAGAGAACTACCCTGCCCCGGGTTATGATTAAGGGTTTTAATTTTCAAAAAGAAAACTCCTACTTCTTTGGCTCAAAGGGGTTGACGAGGGATTATCTTCCTTATAACTCCAGTGTTTAGGAATTGAAACAATGTCTGTACCTCATCAGCAGGGTCTATTCAAAAGCATACTGTAGATTATGGTATCATTTTCGTCATCCTCCCTCAAGAGGCTTAGAATTATTAATTGAGAGTTTGATCATCACAAAAAATGAAAGCAGTTTTGAATATAATGAATACGAATAGATTAATTCAAACAGACATATGCGATGCATTAATGGAATAAACAAGTTTGCTATGACATTAATTGTTTGTATAAGCAAAGAAAAATACAACTCAGAAATTCAAATAAACAAAAGCCTTCAGTGATTTGGCAAAGGAGCAGTGATTATGTTTGGAGTCTCCGGTGCTTCAAACTGGACTTCCTTGGCATCGATCATGTCTTGGACCTTGTTCTTCAGAGCCCAACAGTTGTCTGTAGTATGCCCCGGGCTATCAGAATGGTATGCACACCTTTCGTTGGGATGATAGTTCGGAGCAAAAGTGTTTGGATTCCGGAGAGGAGCCCTTAAGGTAATCAGCCCTGCCCTCAACAATTGCTGTAATGCTTGATCCAGTGACATGTTGATCTTAGTGAACTGTCGTTTGGGTGCGACCTCCTTACGTTGCTGCCCCTGTCTTTGCTGAGCAGACATAGGATTAGAGATCTGGGTTGCCCCTACATGTTGATCATGACGACTCTTTTTAACATGCACAGCATTGGACTCCTTTTTCCCATGGTAAGGCTTTTTGTGAGTGTCAGAAGGTGTGGCCTCTTGAATCTTCCCAGCCTTGATACCAGCTTTAATTCTTTCCCCGGTTAAGATCAGATCTGTAAACCCAGCAGAAGAATTCCCAATCATGTGGTTGAAGAATGGACCAGACAGGGTCCCCAGAAACATGTCCACGAGCTCACGGTCGGTCAAAGGTGGTTGCACCCTTCCAGTCAGGTCTCTCCACTTTTGCGCATATTCCTTGAATCCTTCACCAGTCCCTAGTGACATACCCTGGAGTTGGGTACGCGTAGGAGCGAGGTCAGAATTATATTGATACTGCTTATAGAATGCAGTAGCCAAGTCTTCCCAGGTACGGATACTAGCTCCATCCAGCTGATAGAACCACTCGAGTTGAGTCCCTGCCAGACTATCCTGAAAGAAGTGAATCCACAATTTCTTGTCGGCCGTGTAGGGCTGGATCTTCCTTATGTATGAACGGAGGTGCAACTTAGGACAGGAGGCTCCGTCGTACTTTGCAAAGGCAGGTGCCTTGAACTTGTGTGGGATCACCACCCCGGAGGATAGACCTAGATCTTCGAAGTCTAGACCGGGCACTTTCTGTATCTCCATAGCACTTAGCCGGTCTTCTAGCTGTTTGTACCTGTCCTCAGCTGGAGGGTACTGTTCATCATTGAAATATGTCTAGTTGTCAGAGACCACGGGACTAGGAACCCTTCTCTCTTGGGGATTGTCTTTGCCCACAGATGAGGTAGTCAGCTCAACCTCATTTTGTGATCCATTCCCAGATTTGCGTCTAGGGTTGAATAACACAGTCCTCTTCTTCTTCTTCTTCATAAGCAGAGTCTTCAATTCCTGTTGACCTTGGGCTAAACTCATAACCATCTCTTGGAACTGGGCATTCTGGGCCTGGAGGGCCTTGATAGCTTGTTCATTGGATGATTCAGGATTCATGATGATTGTTGAAATAAACAGCGAAGAAGATAAGTGACCTGTCAAAAGGGTACCTGTGATGCAATGATATGTATGATATGCATGCAATGTTTTCAAGGATCTCGCGGGGTAAACAAGAAAATCGTTAGAATTTGGTAGCTTGATTGAAGGAACTGCATATTGTTGAGAATCCTTCTTCAAGATTCAAGGCTCACCATATCGAGTGGGTCATAGCCCCTGACAACCTTGGCTTAGAGGAAAATAAATCCCCTTTGCCCCTTGCTAGATAGTTGGTTCATTATGACCTGCATCAAAAACCCTTGAGATCCTTGAAATGGATTAGTCTTTATGTAGGATGTATGCAATGGCATGATGGTATGATGTTATGCTATGCGTGGAGTAGGTAAACCCTGTTATGAGTCCAGATTAAGGACTGTAAACAAAACCTGCAAGAAGCTCAAATGTCAGATAACAAGCATGCAAGTAGTCAAGTTTGAAGGCACACAAGTCACACAGAGAGCCCTTAGAGTTTAGGCCAGCGTGAAGTTTGGGGTGTTACCCTCTTGAAGTTGGTGGGCTCAAAACCTGTCCTATCAAAAGTAACTGGGTTCTAAGGATCTCAATATCATGGGATTGTTTTCTATGTTCATTGTTTTGATTTAGCCACTTAACTGGCGACCAAAATATTCCAAGAAAACAACCCTCAATGAGTGTAGTATCGAGTATCTACCAACTTCGGACTGCACCAAAGTCGGTCATCTCACTACCCTTAAAGAGGCCAGGATGGTCAAGTAAGGTTCCTAAGGTCGGTTGATGCTTCACGACACCACGCGGCAGCCCCGTACTCTCCTTGACTTGACTCAAGGGTTACCGGTATTCACCAAAGTGCCACATCAACGTAGCAAACTGCTTCAACCGTGTCGGTATACCCCACACAGTTCCCTCACAGTTCGTTGCTACTTTCTAAAAGGTATCCCCCAGATCCGGGTTAGGATCTATGAAACTCCAAGACATGCCAACAATATTAAAGCAAACAAAACAAGCAATTGAAAACATAAGAGTGGTCTAATCCTAAGGTACACCTCACTTATTAAGTAAGTCCCCAGCAGAGTCGCCAGTTCTGTGATCGGTGGAAATAGAACTGACTGTTTTGAAATGCTGGTTCGCGAAATGTCGCGGTAAGCAAGAGTCGCCACCGTCTTATATGTTCTCCAACACGGAAAGGACAAAAGCGCAGCAAAATTCCTTCTTTGAGATGTCTCTCGGTTCGGGAGGTAGATTTATAGAAAGGGAAGGTGTTAGCACTCTTTCTATCCATGGTTATCCATGGGCTCTTAGGTACTTGCTCTTATGTTTTCAAAAATTTGTTTTCTTTTTAAGTGTGAGTGGGTTTTGAAAAAAGTTTCGTTTGAAAAATTTCTAAGTAACTCTTGTATCTGTCCTCAAGAGTGTATGAAAAATTTGTTTGAAAACTTTTGAAAGTGTCAGTGCGAAAAGTTGTTTTGTTTGTTTGAAAAGAGCAAGTACCCATGAGAATCTACCTACTCTAAGGAATTAAGCTGTGTAAGAGTCCTTTAGATAGTGTTATCCCATCATTGAGAGGTAGGTAGCGCCGTCATTGGAGTTATTCGGGTCAATTCGATTATGAGGGACATGTGTGGTCACCAAAGCAATAGTAGGACGCCTTAGCAGTAACCCTAATGTCCTAGATCTTTTTTTTTTATCCGAGGCAACCGTTTCGAGGCAACTGGATCTTTAGACAGGAGGGCGACCTCTAAAACACCCTATACTTGACGACCATGTTCGAGGCAACCAGTGAGGCGTACCTTAGGAGTGACATGTGCATGTGTGTTGTTTCAGTTTACATTTATCTTTGAACATGCATTTGTGAGCTACGAGTTGGTTTTATTTGTCATACAAGTCTTATCATGCATAATTAACAGTTTAATAATTTGCGGGAAGTAAATTGCGGAAAGGTAAATTCTACGCTATTACAAGGCGCCGGGTATTTACATCGCCAAAAACAAACCCTTTAATTTAAATTGCGGAAAGTAAAATAAAGCGGTAAATAATTAAAGTCCTAATTAAAAGCTATTACATTCCGGGAAACAGATACAATAATATGATAAAATGGATCGCGTGCGGAAAATTAAATCGGATGCGAGTTTTTTGGGTTTTGACCCTTTTTTATTAAAGAAAGGATTTTTGTTTATTTTTGAATTAAATGGAATTAAATTAAATGAACAATTAAAATAAATTAAATAATGAAAATATTTTTGGATTTTTGAGTTTTTTAAAGAAATAAAATAAATTGAATTAATGCTAATAAAAACCTAATATTCTAAATTGATTTTAAATATTGCAAAAAATATTAAAAATTAAATCTAATTAAAGCTAAATTGATTAAATTAATTTATTTACAAAAATAAAAGTGATGAAGTTAATTTTAATAAATAAAATATTTTTTGTGTTTTTGATTTTATTAGGAAAAAATGTTAATTGGTTAGTGATTAATAAAAATAATAACGATTAATTAATTAAAGGAACATAATACAAATAGAGAGAGAGTTTAGGAGTATACGAGCCTGATTGGAGGGGTGAAACAGTTATTGGCGTCATGTGTAAACTGTTCTGTTTTGGCCATTTGTGTTTTGGCTTTTGGCCATTTGTGTTTTGGCCTCAATGTTCCTTAACCTTCTCAGGATGTCTGTCTCGCCATGTATTGGTGTCATGTGTAAACTGTTCTATTTTGGCCATTTGGCTTTTGGCTTTTGGCCATTTGTGTTTTGGCCTCAACGTTCCTTAATGAACCTGCATGGGATCCTGTCTAAAATCTACAGTGTTGAATCTCATGAACACATTAAATAAAATCATAAAATGCAAATAAAGCCAATATATGAAGAAATTTAATGTTTACGCACAATATGGCATATATGAATGATTATACCCTTTTGATCATGGAGATCAAATCAATCTTACCCTTACTGGAAAAGTAGTGACATGAATGCTTTTATGCCCTTTTGATCATGGAGATCAAGCCAGCCTTACTCTCACTGAAGAAGTAGTGAGATGTTGGTTTGTAACTGAGATGACTTGTTTGTAGTGAGAGAGGGATTTGTAATAAGGATTTCAAGGTTTTAGGGTTCTTGAAAGAATTTGATATTCTAACAGTATTGTGGCAAAGTTTTTTTCTCTTTTTTTCTCCTCCCTGGTTTGTGTGAAAAGAATGTGATTATATAATGGAAATTAGGGTAAAGAAAATGGGCTTTGAATGTGCAATTGGGCCTCCAATGTTCACTTGAGTTCGTCACTTTCCAGGCTAAATCGCAGGGACTTAAGTGCAATTTTTGAAGTTGAAATGTTAAAACAAAATTTAGCCGATATCGAGAACTAACTCCTGTCTGAAAATCGGCTCAATCGGATAAACGGTGAATTAGTTATGAATTTTTGAAGTTTCAGCTCAGACAAACTTATTTTGGGCTCCAGTGTCGACTCTGACACGTTCTTTAATAAAAAACTGATATTGATCGGAGCATAATCTGGTCTCGACTTTTAAAGCAAAGTTGTATATCTATGAGTCAGTGACCTTGTGTAAAAATATGAGCCCAATCCGATAAAAATTGACCGAGTTACGAATTTTTGAAGTTTCGGCCCAGATGAAATAATATTCAGCATTCGGGATTTTCGGCGCGTCACGCACTCTGAGCAAAAAACGAAGGCCTTTTGAATACCATTTGAACTTAATACCTTCTGTGAAAATAGCCAACCCAATTTGTGAAATTTTGGCGCCGGAACCAGCTCGATACGATGAAAATCGACCAAGTTATGATTTTCTGAACATGACGCAAATAAACTTCTGTCACAAATTTTCTGTACGAAAATACTTGTTAAATCCACATTTTTGAAGACCTTCTGATCGAAATTGGCTTCCATCCGTGAGAGATGAAAACGTAGATAATGTCAAGATGGAATTTTGGCCACCGGAACGGGTTCAAAACGAGCCACGATCTTCAAGTTATGAATTTTTTAGCGCGTAAAAACTGCACTTTCAGCACACTTTTTTCACCATTTTTCTTCGAGAAAACTCACACATTCGGATACCTTCTTTAAAGAATTGACTCTTGAGCCGAACCTGAATTTGAGAATACGTTATCAGAGATATCTTGGTGAAATAACACATGAATATGACGCGCCGGGTTGGACTTGTGAATTTTTCTTGAAATGTTTTGAGAAATATGGGAGGGCAAATTTTGGGGTACAACACTTTGACATTGTTATCTTACCATTGATTTTGCTTGTTTTTACTAAGATACCTCACATGCATAATATGGTCATTTTTTGTAAGGTAACCAAATGGATTTTACCCTAGGGGTGCTTGTGTGCAAGTGTATTGGTTTTCATGCTTTGTTTAGTCGTTGATTAGGGTTTGCTACTTGTTGATTTTATCTTCTCATACAAACCCTAATTACTAGCATTTATATAAAGCGATAAATTGCGAAAAGTAAAATTACTACGTTATTACATCATTAAGGGAAGGGGGTGTACAAATTTACAAATGAGGATTGCAAGAAAATTAAACCTAATTATCTATTACAACTATATTGAATGTTATACAAAATTGAAAATAAAATGCAAGAATATAAATGAAAAAAGAAATGATTTTTGTTGTTTTTTTATGAAAGGGGTTTTGTCTTGACCTAATTAAAGAAACTGATTAGTTAAAATTAAATAAAATTAACTTAAACTAATTAAGAAAAGAAATTAATTTGAAAATGGTTTTTAGGGTTTTTTATGAAAAGGTTTTAAATTAATGAAAATAAAATAAAGATTAATTGATTAAAATAAACTTAAATTCTAAATTAATTTTAACTAAGAAAATAAAATAATATATTAATTTAACATAAGTCTAAAGATTAATTATTTAAAAAAAAAAATTAATTTGTGTTAAGAAAATATTTTTTAGTCTTTTTGTTTTATGGAGAAAATAAAATATATAAGTACAAATAATAAATAAAAAATAAATTTGGATTTTTTATGATTTATGAAAATAATAATAGTAATAATAATAATATTAATAATAATAATAATAATAATAATAATAATAAATAAAAAATAAAATAAAAATAAAAATGTAAAGAAAAGTTAGGGGGTGGATCAGTAATGCAAGAGGTATTATGAGAAAAAAATGATTAGGCCCACATGAAAAGCCCAAACGTTGCCAAAAAACACAAAAAGTCAGAAAATAGTGAAAAAATAGCAAAAGGTCACGCTGGGGCTTGAACCCAGGACCTAAGGGTGACAGACGCACGCTTTAACCACTGGGGTGGTGATACATCCGTTAACTTGTGTGAAAGGATAAATACATAACACAAAACGCGCCCTGATTACACTTCATCTTCAACCTCCAGCTAAAGGACCTGTATCTTCTTCATCTCTCAACAAAAATGAAAAGTTCAAACATGAAAGTTGTGGCATTTCTTCCCACGAATCCAACCATGTAAATAACTTAAGCTAACAGTCAAAGATGAATGAGAATTTTTCTGGACCTAATTTAAAACCTAAAAATTTCAGAAAACTTCAACTCTAAAATTCTCTAAGCTCAGGCCATATAAATGCAAACTATGAATATGTACAGCTTTGTGGCAATGGTATCTACATTTTATCTTCACAACTCAAACTCAAATGATGCTTGTATGAAGAGATAGAAGTTTGAAAACTTACCTCTTGCACATGGAGTCGTGTATGGAGTTTAAGCAACCTTTATGATGGCCTGATGATTTCTGTAGCTTGCCTGGACCTCCTTAAGTGTGTTCCAACTCCTACTTTGCTTTGAGGATGGCTGAAACTCCCAACTCAAGTCTAGTTGCAAGCTTACATTTTGAAAATGGTGGATGATGATGGAGGAGTTACAGTTAGGAAATGAGGGTCTGGATCACTTTGATATGATGTATGGATGGTGTTTGGATGATTAATTTTCAAAACGCGCGAGTGGAAATGAAGATGGTGAGTTTTTGCTCAAAACTGTCAAGTTTGGGTAGTTTTGTGCAGCAAGGTGCTTGGGAGGTTTTGAGGGTGCTAGCATTCGTGTGTTATGTTGCAATAGACTCGTGTTTATGTATGGAAAAGGTTGGAGAGCTATTGCACAAAAGGTTTCTGAGTTATAGGGTTATGGCTTAATTGCTTGATTTTAAAGAAAAGTGAAAAATCTGGTTTCAAGGCAGCAAGTACAAGCATGTAGGGAAATTGTCAACTTTAAAAAAGCTCGTATGACTTTATAGAGGAAGCTTGTGCAAATGGAACCAGTGCAAAGCTCAATGCAAGTTGACTTTGCATAAAGCTTGCTTTATGTAAATGACAATGGTGCCTTTGTGCCATTAATGGAAAATTAACTCGGATAAAGCTTGAATCAAGTGGATAATAGCTCAAAAGCAAGTGTAATCTTCTGATTATGGAGAGATCTTGATATTTAGAGGCCTGCAAAGCAAGATTGTGCAGCATAGGTTTGAAATTTGAATTTTGTTCATCACAAAATGTCTTGTAATTCAAGTTTGAAAACCCTAACATCCTCTCTTCGGTTCTCCCTGCTCAAGAATGATCTCAAGGAGTTCTTGGACATTTTGGAAAGCTTGTAATGTTCTCTACAACACCTCTTTGAATCACTTTTGAAAATTCTCCTTGGAACTATATGAAAAGTGCCATGAAGTGTTCAATTTTAAGACCATGACTTTATGAATTAATAACTTGAGATCCAAGTATTTTTAGAAGAAGCTGTGTTGAGCAATGTTGTAGATATCATGGAGATCTACAACTTTCATGTTGAAAGTTTCTTTTGAATCATCTTTCATCATGGTGAAAAATTGGCTCAAAGTTATGAAAAAACATGAAGATTTAAACACTTAGAAATATTTCTAAGTTAGAAAACTTTGACTTTTCAAAATGAAATCTTGACTTTTTGATTTCTTGATGAATAAGTTTCATATTTTGACATATTTTGATGAATTGTGATCTTTGACATTGGATTTTGACCAAAAAGTCAAAGTTTGACTTTTCAGTGTACAGTTAACTTTTGATCAGTTGACTAAAAATTCACTATCAATCCAATTGATCTTGAGCAATGTTTTAGGTCATTCCATTAGGTAAAAATGATGCAGTTGAACTCTTAAAACCATGCTTCAAACCAATTGACCATTTTCTAAGTCAAAAATCAGAAATTGTCCTTTCTCAGTTAAAACCCTAATTTTGACCATTTTGCCCTTTTGATGATTTGATCAAATTTCTTGAGGAATTGTGGTCCAAACTTGATCAAATGATACATATGCGTTTATAATGTTGATGTGGATAAAAAATTATGAAGTTTGATTGTAAATTGGCCATAGCTAACTTTTTCCCCAATACAGCTGATTTTTAGGTCAACTCCTTAATTGACTGAGCAAAGATGTGATCCAAGACTTGAAACTTGACATGAGTAATCTTGGGGGTCCATAATGATACATGAAATTCATATGAAGCATTGAAAGTTCAATTATCCTTGTGCAATCTCAAACCCTAATTTTGGTCATCAGTGCTTAAGGAGGTGTCTTGAGCTAATCAACCCTAGTGCAGTCTTGAACCAAGAGAGATCTTGTGAGAGATTACTTGATAAATGAGAGGGAAATTTTTTGGGTACAACAGGTGCCCCTGTTCAATCTTCTTAAACCTAAATAGTTAGACTGGCGGATCCGCCATTCGTGACTTGAAGGTGAAAGATGATTGAACACTAGAGTGGCCAGAAATTTGCACTCAAAGATGGATGGTGAATGGGCTTATAGATGCCATTTGGGGGAATGTTGGTAAACACTGGAAGAAGTATCAACACAAATCTCTTGTTGATTTACCTGTGAGAAAAATAGTTAGTAAAATGCAGATGCCTGCATGATGTTCACCAGATGTGGTATTATGTTAAATGTATATGGTATGTACATGCTATGATGTATGAATGTGAGATGTATGTTTTTGTCCGGGAAAATAAATCCCTGACTGCTGTTGAGGAAATTCTGAGGGGTTGAATCCCTGATTGCTGTTAGGGATGAAGAATATGCATATCTTTAAACTTTGTTGATAGGATGCTTTCACTGGATAATATCTCTTGAATGTTAGCTATTATCTGGCCGGATCCAGATTTCACAATTTGCTGAGGATGAAGTAGTCAACTGCTATCTGGTTGGATCCAGGATTCACGATAACTTACTGGGGGAAGAGACAAATTAACTGTTATCTGGTCGTATTCCAGGCTTTGAAGAAAATTTTCTTGAAATTGAAAAGTTATCTGGTCGGATCCAGGCTTCACAACAACTTGCTGGGGATATGGAAGTTAACTGTTGTCTGGTCGGACCCAAGCTTCACAGTAACTTGAAGTGGTAACTACCATCTGGTTGGGTCCAGGTTTCATAGTTTTTGGAAAGTTATACTATTATCTGGTCGAGTCCAGATTTCATAGTGTCTCTCTGGGGATCATAGTTAATTGTTATCTGATCGGGCTCCAGGTTTCACAATAAACTGTTTGAAAAATTGTCATCTGGTCGGGTCCAGGCTTTGCAGATTTCTAAGGTTGATGAGGTCAATTTCTATCTAGTCGGGTCCAGGTTTCACAATAAACTATTTGGGGATTTAGTTGTTATCTAGTCGGTTTCCAAGTTTCATAACGAATCTCTAAGGGTAATTGTTACTGGTCGGATCCAGGCTTCACAACAACTTGCTTAAAAAGATGAAATTGAAAACTGATATCTGGTCGAATCCAAGATTCATAATAATTTGTTGGGGCAAAGGCAAACTCTACTGGGGAAAAGAAGTTAAACCTTGGTCGGGTTAAGTCCAAGTTCTTCTATGTCTTTGAAGAGTTAGACTATTATCTGGTCGGGTCCAGGTTTCATAGTATCTTGGAATTGAGATCAACTGTTATCTGGTCGGGTCCAGGTTTCAGATACTCAAACTGTTATCTGGTCGGGTCCAGGTTTTAGTGATTCACTAGGGATAGTGACAAACTCTACTGGAGAAAAGGAGTTTTGCTAATGATTTTGTAGGGATTAAAATGATATCTGGTCGGGCCCAGGCTTCGACAATTGAAGAAGTCAAACTATTATCTGGTCGGGTCCAGGCTTCAGTAGTAACTTGAAAATTGTGCTAATATCTGGTCGGGTCCAGGCTTCATAATATCTTTTTGGAAATAGTAAAGGCTTTGCTGATGGCTTTACTGGGGATCAGGGGTTGTGTCCCTATGATTTGCAATAATCTGAAAGGAAAATTCAAACTGGAGAGTGTAGACTCAGTCGGGTAGGACAAACTCAGATTGGGTGGGGATACACTCAACTAGGGAGGATATACACAGCTAGGGAATAACGAGCTCAGCTGGGGAGGATGGACTATGCTAGGGGAATACAGATTCGGTTGGGGAGGATGTACTCGGTTGTGGAATTTTATGGTTCCTCGATTGTTGTTGGGGAAATAAACCCTGTTGGTGAAGTGAGTTTCTTTTTATTTTTATTTTTTTAGGAAGATATCCACAAGTCTTCCACTTGTAAAAATCGACTTAGCTGGAGAGAGAGCTGCCAAGAGATTGAGACTCTGGTCGGGGATTATCCTATGCAAGAGACTTTGTAGGAAACTCCGTTGGGGAAAGGTTTATTGTAGCTGTCCTTGTGGGATAATGCTAATGAAATAACTCTATGGAGATATTCCATATTCATTAAAGAGGTGCCTATTACTGCTTAGGTCATATGTGCCAAACATTTTTAATTATGTTCATATGCATATGTTCATTCAATTTTAGTCATTGGACAAATTTGCATTCAAAACAAAGACATAAATTTTGCACTTCAAAGTATATTTGTATTGATATTTTGCCCATGCATATGCGTTTTTATACAGAGATATGGAGATCCCAGTGAGAGGAAATCGTCGAAAGGAAAACAAAATTGAGAACAAAAACAAATAGCCATGTGAAATGATCTCATTGCCTTCCAACTCTACTATTGCCCCAATGTCTTCGAATGTCCCTTGCCATTGATAGAAGTTGATTAGATTGATCTTGGACCGTTTGAACTTGGACCTTGGTGATAAAGTTGATTGTGTTGATTCCAAGGGACATAGTTATATGCTTTTAATCCTTAACTTTTTCTTGGACCTCCCTTTCAGGTTTTCATTCCACCAGGATACCCTTTTTTTCCAAGGTTGCCCTTTCGGGTTTTCAACTTGCCGGGTGTATAATATTTTGCATATATCCCTAATTTTTCCCAAACCTTTTGGTTTGTCGGGATGCCCTTATTTTGCCTAGGTGTGTCAACCTAACGGGTCTCTTATGCGTAGTATTTTTTAACTATGTCCGCGTTTATAGGATGTGGAAAATCTTCACCATCTATGGTAGTCAGCATCATGGCACCGCCAGAGAATACTCTCTTGACAACAAATGGCCCTTCATAGGTGGGAGTCCATTTGCCTCTGGGGTCGCCTTGTGGTAGAATGACGCGTTTTATCACCAAGTTACCAACTTGATATACTCGAGGCTTGATCTTTTTGTTGAAAGCCTTGATCATCCATTTTTGGTACATTTGACCATGGCAAACAACAGCTAACCGTTTTTCGTTAATCAAGTTCAGCTGATCCAATCTCGTTTGAATCCACTCGTCTTTGCCTAGGCCTGCCTCATTCATGATTCTCAGCGAGGGAATATGAACTTCCACTGGTAAAATAACTTCCATTCCATAGACTAGAGAAAAAGGAGTTGCCCCAGATGATGTTCTAGCTGAAGTACGGTAGCCATGTAGAGCAAACGAAAACATCTCATGCCAATCCTTATAGGTTACTACCATTTTCTGCATAATCTTCTTGATATTTTTGTTTGCCGCTTCGACTGCTCCGATCATTTTTGGTCTATACGGAGAAGAATTCAGATGCTTGATCTTAAACTGAGTGCAAAGCTCAGTGATCATAACATTATTAAGGTTAGTCTCATTATCAGTGATGATCCTTTCAGGGATACCATAACAGCAAATGAGGTTGTGTCTGGTGAATCTGGCTACCACATTCTTGGTGACTGAGGCAAATGAGGCGGCTACGACCCATTTGGTAAAATAGTCGATAGCAACAAGAATGAAGCGATGTCCGTTGGAAGCGGTGGGCTTGATCTCTCCAATCATGTCAATTCCCCACATTGCAAATGGCCACGGAGCGGTCATGACATTCAGATGGATAAGAGGCACATGGACCTTGTCATCATAGATTTGGCATTTGTGACAAGTCCTTGAATATTGATGGCAATCAGTCTCCATCGTTGACCAATAGTAACTGGCTCTTAAGATTTTCTTAGCTATCGTATATCCACTTGAGTGAGTACCAAAGAGACCATCGTGCATGTCTTCCATGATCTCCTCCGCCTTCTTCTTGCCTATACATCAGAGTAGAGTTGAATCATGGTTGCATTTGTACAATATCCCGTTACTTAGGAAGAATTTGGCTGCAAATCTTTGCAAGAACTTTCTGTCATTGATAGATGCCCCCTCTGGATACTCTTGTGCTTCAAGGTATCTCATCACCTCATGGTACCATGGCTTTTCCGCATCGGTGTCAAGCTCATAGCAATGTGTAGGTTCATCGAATCTTTCAATTGTTAACATAGGGGCTTCATTGTCCCATCTGACCTTGAACATTGAAGACATGGTTACCAAAGCGTCAGCCAATTGGTTTTCTTCCCTAGGGAAGTGCTCGAAAGTTATCTCTTTGAAGTAAGGAATTAGGGATAGCATAAATTCCTTATAAGGGATAAGATTAGGGTGTTTAGTGTCCCAATCTCCTTTTACTTGGCTGATCACTAGGGCGGAATCCCCGAACACATCCAAATGCTTGATGCTTAAGTCAATAGCTGCTTTCAGACCTAAGATGCATGCTTCATACTCGGCCATATTGTTTGTGAAATTGAAGCATAGTCTGGCAGTGAAAGGAGTGTGGAAACCTTCAGGAGAGATGATCATAACACCAATTCTGTTACCTAAGGCGTTAGAAGCCCCATCGAATACCATAGTCCATTGGGATCCTTGTTCAGGTCCGTCATATGGTCCAGGTTTCACATAGTCAGTTACCAGTATGATGTTCTCATCAGGGAAGTCGAAGTTCATTGACTGATAATCATCCACAGCTTGATGGGCCAAATGATCTGCTAGTACACTTACTTTGATGGCCTTTTGAGTCGTGTATTGAATGTCGTACTCAGTCAAGATCATTTTCCATCTGGCTATCCATCCAGAAAGGGAAGGTTTCTCAAAGATGTACTTGATTGGGTCCATCTTAGAAATCAAAAGAGTGGTATGAGTCAACATATACTGTCTTAGCCGGCGAGCAGCCCATGCCATAGCGTAGAAAGTTTTCTCGAGCAGTGAATATCTGGTTTCATAGTCGGTAAACTTTTTGCTCAGGTAATAAATAGCATGCTCTTTTCGGCCAGACTCGTCATGCTGGCCCAAAACACACCCCATAGAGTTCTCTAGTACTGTCAAGTATATGATCAAGGGTCTTCCTTCAACTGGAGGTATGATAATAGGAAGTTCTTGTAGGTATTCTTTGATTTTTTCGAAGGCAGCTTGGCATTCATCGTTCCATCTGACTACCTGATCTTTCTTCAAGAGTTTGAAGATTGGATCACAAGTAGCAGTCAAGTGAGATATGAAACGGGAAATGTAATTGAGACGACCCAAGAATCCTATAACTTCCTTTTCAGAATGTGGGACCGGCATTTCTTGGATGGCCTTTACCTTGGCAGGATCAACTTCAATGCCTTTATTGCTGACAATAAAACCTATAAGCTTTCAAGATCGTACTCCAAACGTGCACTTATTAGGGTTTAACCTCAGCTTGTATTTCTTCAGCCTCTCGAATAATTTGTACAGGTGATCGAGATGTTCTTCTTCGGTTTGTGATCTGGCAATTATATCATCCACATATACCTCTATCTCATGATGAATCATGTCATGAAACAAGGCTACCATAGCCCTTTGATATGTTGCCCCTGCATTCTTTAATCCGAACGACATGACCTTGCAGCAGAAGGTGCCCCATTGCGTAACGAAAGTAGTCTTCTCCATGTCTTTGGGATCCATCCTTATTTTATTATAGCCTGAGAATCCATCCATAAAAGATAAGACTTTATGCTGAGCAGCATTATCAACTAAGATGTCAATGTATGGTAGAGGGAAGTCATCCTTGGGGCTCGCCCTATTCAGATCCCTATAGTCTACGCACATGCGAACCTTTTCGTCTTTCTTCGGCACTAGCACCACATTAGCAACCCATTAGGGATAGGACGTCACAACTAGGAACCCTGCATCAAACTGTTTCATCACTTAAGCTTTGATCTTTTCAGACATATCAGGCCTCATGCGACAAACCTTTTGTTTGACAGGAGGATAGTCTTCTTTTGTCAGCAGACGATGAACTACGATCTCGGTATCCAACCCAGGCATATCTTCATAAGACCAAGCAAATACTTCCACATAATGATGCAACATCTTAACCAACCTTCTCTTGACACTACTTTCCAAATTAGCACCGATCTTGATTTCCTTCTTATCTAACTCAGTACCCAGGTTGATAACTTCAACTGACTCTTTGTGCGGTTGAATAGATTTTTCCTCTTGTAATAGAAGTATGGCTAGTTCTCCCGGTGTGTCACAATCTTCCTCGCCTTCGTCTTCGACTTGGTTGATAGGACATTCAAAGTCATAGTCGGCAATAGTAGAGTCATTGGCAATAGATCCAGAGTGGATGTGGACCTGCAAGAGTGTGTGCGTGTGCATGTAAGATACATGGCTATTTTTTTTGAAAAATGTATTTGCAAGAAAGGAAAGATAATGAACACAAATATTTGAATGCAAAAGAGTCCAATGTACTGAATGATCATATGATTAGATGAACATAAATAAAACCCTTGTGTTGTACCCCAAAATTTGCCCTCCCATATCCCTCAAGATTTGCCAAGAATGATCTTCAAGTTGGCTCAAGGATTGAACAATCAAGTCACCTCCTAAGGCAGTCAAGCCAAAATTAGGGTTTTGTGTTGCATCAAGGTTATTACATCCAAATGGACTCAAGTTCTTCCCAATGTCCTAATATGTTCTCAAGTTCATCCATGTCAAATTTCAAGCCTTGCAGAGAAAGTTTGGCCAGTCAATTGCTCAAGAGGTCCAAAAATCGATTGTGCTAGGGCAAAAGTCAACTGTGTCCCAAATACAGTCAAACCTCAAGATTTTTTTGTCAAAATTATCATTTTGAAGGATAATTCATCATTTTATCAAGGGTTGATCATGATTCATCAAGGATTGCTCAAGGTTCATCAAGATTCAAAAGTTGCTAAATTAGGGTTTTGTAGGAAAAGTCAACTCAACTTTGACCAAGTATAACTTTCTCATACGTTATGAGAAATGACCAATACAAAGCTCATTTTGAAGAGGATGAAATTTCCTACAATCCATCTTCACACCCCAAGATCAAGAAATGCTCTCACAAAAAGTTACAAATTTGGACATTATAGGTCATTTTTGAAAGTCAACAAAAACACCTTTTTTTCCAAAGCTTATAACTTGAGCATGGAACATCAAAATGAGATTAGACAAAAAGGGTTGGTTAGAGGACATCTCATGGTTTCTAAAAAGTCCAATATCACCTCCAAAAGGTCAAAATTGAAGAAGTTATGCATTGTTGAAGTTGGGCATTTTTCCAAATTTGCCAAAAGTCAACTATCCTCAAAACTCCAATTTTTGACAAAAGGCCCCACTTTTTTCCACTTGATATGGTCTTGTCATGCCACACACGTGTCTCATATTTGATTTCATGGCCATTCATTTATTTTTCTATTTTATTTAATTTTTATTGATTTTATTCATTTTTAATCAATATTAAATCAAATAAAATCTAAAAATTGATGAAATAATATCTTTGTGAATTATACAACTTTCAATTATCATCATGAACCAAATCAAATTCGTATCAAGCTTGGTTATGCACAAAAAATCAGATTTGGCCTATATTTGGAAACTTGATAATGGTGATCATATCAAATCTCAAAACCTTGAATGCACTTGGAAAAAAGCCCAACTCTTGACCTAATTCACTTCTAATATACATGTGCAAGCAAGCCAGAAAAAGGACACGCACAAAGCACTGCTGAAACAGCCAGAACAAGTTTGTCAAAAAGCTTGAAAAGTGGGAGATCAAAAACAACATTGGAGCACGATTCAGTCCAAAAGCTTGACATAGCTCTCTTCCATGACATCCAAAGAAGCGATACCAATCAAACTCCAGCCTTCTCATTGCCTAAATTGCACTGTAAGTCATCACGAACCAACCTCTGAACATGGATTCCAAATCTCTAATTCTTGCATCTTTTCTTTAAAATCTTGGCATATTTATGTTTGTTGTTTGATTTGGAACGTTTTGGTATTATTCAATTGTATTTTTAGGACCTGTATCATGATGCCCGAATCGAGGGTTCTTGTTCTTGTTTTTTAGGCGTTTCTTATGCAGGATAAATTGAGGCAAACAATGGTTATAGGGATATTCAAGAGGCAGAGACGAACACATCCATGTTCTTGGATGGTATTTTCATGGCCTGGGAGAGGTTTTTGAGATGCCCTATGAATCTTCCTGTGGATAAAAATCCGCAGGTAAATGAACCAGGGATGCGTTGAGGAAGATGATAATGTGGCTTGCATCCATTGGCCCGTTTGAATCATTAGCGCGTTTTTTTATTTTGCAGGGCTTAATTAATTATTTTGAATATATTATTTGTTTTCTATTCCAATAACAATTGAGCAAGCTGGTTGGAGCGGTTGGAGCGCTGGCATGTGAGCATTGGGACCTGGGTTAGAATCCCAGGTCCCCTAAAACCTTATTTGATTTTTCTTCAGGTATTCATGTTCAACGCTTAGGGTGTGGTGCATCATATGCCTCTAGATCTCAGCTGCCAAGTGGCCCACCAGGCAGATCCAGTGATCCAGATTGAAGGTTCACCATGGACTAGAGTCAACAAGCACGCACTAGATTTCCAAGGTCAAGCAGGCTGGCGTAACTGGGCCTCAAAAATTGCTGATTCACACCCAAATTAAGCCCAGCACCCCCCTGGGTTATTTCTTTTTCCTTCATATTTTCATTTTTGTTTTAATTATTTATTTTGTTATTAATTAACCAATTAACATTTTTTATAAAAAAAAAACAGAAAACCCAAAATAAAAATAATATTTTTATTAATTTCACTATTTCATTATTTTTGAAAATAAATTTTAACCAATTAATTTAATTTTTAATTAGGTATAATTTTGATATCTTTTGCATTAAATTAAAATTAATATAGAATTAGGATTTTTAATAACTTTCAATCAATTATTTTATTTCCTTAATTAAAATAAAAACCCAAAAATATTTTCATTTAATGAATTAATTCAATTATTAATTTAGACTAATTTTTAATTCAAAAAATAACAAAAATATGCTTTATTTAATAAAAAAGGGTCAAAACCCTAAAACGCTCCGATTTAATTTTCTCGTGCGCGAATTATTTTTGATCCATATTTCAATATTGTAACTGCTTAGGGAATGTAATAGTTTTTAAATTAGGATTTTATTTATCGCTTTTATTTACTTTCCGCAATTTAATTTTAAAGGGTTTGTTTTTGGCGATGTAAATACCCGACGCCTTGTAATAGCTTAGATTTATTTTCCGCAAATTTAATTTCCGCAACCATTAACTGCTAGCTGTTTGATAATAGGGAATGCATGACAAGATCAAATCTTTAACCTAAAATCAACAGTAGCTCACCATTAACATGTACAAAGATAAATAACTGAAAATTGACACACTTGCACATGTCACTCTTAGGGTACACCTCACTTGGTTGCCTCGAACGTGGTCATTGAGTATAGGAAGTTTTAGAGGTCGCCCTCTTGTCCAAAGATCATAGTTGCCTCAAAATGGTTGCCTCGGAAAAATGATCTAGGATATTAGGGTTACCGCTAATGCGTCCTAACATTGCTTTAGTGACCACACGTCCCTTAATCGAATTGACCCTTAAAACTCCAACTATGATGCTACCTACTCATCAATAGTGGGATAGCGTTGTCTAAAGGATATTAGCACAGTTTAGTTCCTTTTTCGAGTAGGTAGATGGTTCTTAAGTACTTTCTCCTTTTAAAACAAAACAAAACTTTTCGCACTTACACTCCTTTCAAACAAAAACTCTTTCAAACCCACAAACACAAAGAAAAGAAAATTTTGAAAACACAATGAGCAAGTACCTAAGAGCCTTTGGATAACCACGGATAGAAAGGGTGATAACACCTTCCCTTTCTATAATCTACCTCCCGAACCCGAGAAACATCTCAAAAAGGAATTTTTCTGTGCTTTTGTCCTTTCCTTATTGGATAAAATAAAAGACGGTGGCGACTCTTTCTCACCGCGACATTTTGCAAAAACAAACGCAAAACGCGAACCAGCATTCCAAAAACAGTCAGTTCTATTCCCACCGATCACACCTTGACAAATGGACCAAAGTGCCTCGGGCCAGGAAAATGGCTGAAAAGTCATTGTTAAAATATTACAGACAACATGTTCTTGAATTGAAAGAAAAGCAATAACAAGTAGATTACTCCTCAATAAAGGAGATGGGCACAAAGTCCTTTGTATTCTAATTCTTCAGCTCCGTTGTAGTTGGATACACCCAATCTACAAATGCAGCTTCTTCATCAGAATCACCCACGATGTTGACTTCACGGCTTCCAATGCGGAGAGGTGGCTTTCCAGCACGAGCACACCTCACTTCCTTCTGAGCTTTGAAGGTGAAGCCCAAACCAATCTTGTCCGCTTTAAATGGGATATCGAGGAGTTTCCCGTCTTTGAATCTAATAAAGTGTGTTTCCTTTCTTGTTTACAAATTTGAATACCGATTGTCTTTGAAATCATAATCATACGCATTCCATCCCATGCACTCCATAAGCAGGTACCCTTTACAAGTCTCTTATCTTCTTCGCTGTTTATTTCAGCAATCATCATGTCTGCTGAACCTTCAACTGAGCAAGCTATCAAGGCCCTCAAGGCCCAGAATGCCCAGTTTCAAGAGCTGTTCATGAATCTAGCTAAGGGTCAGCAGGACCTGAAGTCCTTGATTCTGAAGGAGAAAAAGAAGAAGAAGAAGAGGACCATCCTGTTCAATACTGGACGCAGGTTTGGAAATGGGCTACAGAATAAAGTTGATCTGACCACCTCATCTGGAGGGAAGGATAGTCCACAAGAAAGGAGGGCTCCTAGCCCTATGGTCTCCGACAACGAGACGGACTATGATGAAGAACAATATCCTCCTGCTGAGGATAAGTACAAACAGCTGGAAGACCGTTTGAGCGCTATGGAAATACAGAAGGTGCCCGGTCTGGACTTCGGAGATCTAGGTCTATCCTCTGGGGTGGTGATTCCCCATAAATTCAAGGCACCTGCCTTTGCCAAGTATGACAGGGTTTCCTGTCTGAAGCTGCACCTTCGGTCATATGTGAGGAAGATTCAACCTTACACTGCTGATAAGAACTTGTGGATCCATTTCTTTCAAGATAGTCTCTCAGGGACTCAGCTTGAGTGGTTCTATCAGTTGGACGGAGCCAGTATCCGCAGCTGGGAGGATTTGGATACTGCATTTTACAGGCAGTATCAGTACAACTCCGACCTCGCTCCTACACGTACCCAACTCCAGGGTATGTCAATAGGAACGAGTGAAGGGTTTAAAGAGTATGCTCAGAAATGGAGAGACCTTGCCGGAAGGGTGCAACCACCTTTGGCTGATCGTGAACTTGTTGACATGTTTTTGGGGACCCTGTCTGGTCCATTCTTTAACCACCTGATTGCAAGCTCTTCAGCTGGATTTACAGATCTTATTTTGACTAGTGAGAGGATTGAAGCTGGTATTAAGGCTGGGAAGATACAGAAGGGTGCCTCATTGAGCACCGAGAATAAACTGTTTAAGAAAGAGTCCAGTGTTATCTACAGTTCGAGAAGACATAATAGGCCTGAACACCGCCAAGCTGTCAATGTGGTTATTATTTCAAAACCTGCTGGTGCTCCTCAGCATCACAATCAACAAAAGGACGAGAGACCTTGAAGGAAATTCACTCGTCTCAGCATGACTTTGTCTCAGATTCTGCCACAGTTGCTGAAGACCAATCTGGTGACTCTAAAAGAAGCTCCGAAGAATCCAAGTACCACATCACCAAAGTACAACCCTAATGCCCGCTGTGCTTTTCACTCAGACAGCCCGAGGCATAATACAGATGATTGTTGGGTTTTGAGGAACAAGGTGCAAGACCTAATTGATGCGAAGGAAATTGAGTTCGAGGCGCACGAGAGGCCTAATGTTGTAACTGCTCCCATGCCCAAGCATGGAGTAAATGTTGTAGAGGAAGACTTGTTTGTAATTTCCGTGGATGATATTGTTACCCCTCTGATGACTGTCAAGAAGAACCTGTTGCTAGCCGGTTTATTTCCAGGCTGCGACGAAGGTTGTCATATGTGTTCTGCTTTACCTACTAGTTGCCCATTTCTGAAGTCAGGTATCCAAAACCTGATGGATAATAAGGAGATCCTGTTTGAGAAGACTGTTGTTCCTTCCGTTCATTCTGAAGAAGTTGCCATTATTACCATTTTCGACAATTCTTCCAAGGCTCCCTCGAGGAAGCCTGTTAGAATTACATCTACTCCGAAGATCGCACCTGTAATCATCACTGTTCTGGGGCCCATCCCCTACACCTCTGACAAGGCTGTCCCCTGGAACTATGGGGAAGATGTTTATGTTCTAGGAGTTAAGCAAGAGTTAGATGCTGATACCGGCGTCAGCAACATTACTGGGCCTGCTAAAGTCACCCGCAACGGTAGACTTTTCTCACCTGATATTGCTCCACCAACTGTCCGAAGACCTGTTGTCATTACACCTACAAGTGTACCTATCACGATTCCTGATCAAGTTCCTATCCTTACCCCTGTCTCCGAGTCATCTAACGCTCGGGGCAAAGGGATCACCACTGATATGCCTACCCAGACGGAGGCACCTAAGACTATTACTGTTGAAGCTTCCAAACAGGAGATGGAAGAGATTCTGAAGATTATTAAGAAGAGTGATTATAAGGTAGTTGAGCAGCTGGGGCAAACCCCATACAAGATTTCTATGTTGTCACTGTTGTTATGCTCAGAGGCCCATGCCAAGGCTCTGATTACCTTCCTAAAGACTGCCCAAGTGCCACAAGAGACATCAGTTGATCAGTTTACCGATTGTGTGGCCAATTTAACTACTGATAATGGTTTGGGTTTCTCCGACGCTGATTTGACTGTTAAAGGGAAGAACCACAATGATGCCCTGCATGTCTCCATTGAATGCAGGGGCACTACTCTTGCACATGTATTGGTTGACACTGGTTCCTCATTGAACGTCTTACCCAAGAAGGCTCTAGACCGGTTGGATTGCGAAGGGTTGAAGCTAAAGCCAAGTAACATCATTATCAGGGCCTTTGACGGGTCTAAAAGGATGGTGCATGGTGAAGTTGATATTCCAATTAAAGTTGGTTCTCAGGTCTTCAATTCTACATTCTACGTGATGGACATTCAGCCATCCTATTCTTGTTTGTTGGGTCGTCCATGGATCCACAAAGCTGGAGCTGTAACCTCAACGCTCCACCAGAAGCTGAAATACCCGGTCAGAGGGAAGATTGTGACAGTACAAGGGGGGGAAGAGTACATGGTCAGCCACCTCAACTCGTTCCGATACATAGAGATGGATGGGGAGTTCATTGAGACCCCATTTCAGCATTTTGAAGAGGTTCCTCAAACACTGGCATCAGCTGAGACTGTGATTGAAGATTCTCCTATGAAGATGGCTTCCTTAAAGGATGCCCGGTGTGATCGGTGGAAATAGAACTGACTATTTTGAAATGCTGGTTCGCGTTTGCGTTTCGCAAAATGTCGCGGTAAGCAAGAGTCGCCACCGTCTTTTATTTTCTCCAACAAGGAAAGGACAAAAGCACAACAAAATTCCTTTTCGAGATGTTTCTCGGTTCGGGAGGTAGATTATAGAAAGGGAAGGTGTTAGCACCCTTTCTATCTGTGGTTATCCACGGGCTCTTAGGTACTTGCTCACTATATTTTCAAAAATGTTTTGCTTTTCTTGTGTTTTGTGGGTTTTGAAAAAGTTTGTTTGAAAACTTCGATTTAACTCTTGTATCTGTCCTCAAGAGTGTATGAAGTGTTTGTTTGAAAACTTTGTTTGAAAGTGTAAGTGTGAAAAGTATTTTTGTTTTGAAAGAGCAAGCACCTGAGAACCTCTACCTACTCAAAAGAAATTAAGTTGTGTAAATGTCCTTTAGATAGTACTATCCCACTATTGAGAAGTAGGTAGCACCGTCGTTGGAGTTTTTCGGGTCAATTCGATTATAGGACATGTGTGGTCACCAAAGCAATAGTAGGACGCCTTAGCGGTAACCCTAATGTCCTAGATCATTTTTTTTATCGAGGCAACCATTTCGAGGCAACTTTGATCTTTAGACAGGAGGGCGACCTCTAAAACACCCTATACTCAATGACCACGTCGAGGCAACCAAGTGAGGCGTACCCTAGGAGTGGCATGTGCGAGTGTGTCAGATTTCAATTAAGTTATCTTTGTACATGTTAGGGTGAGCTACGATTTGATTTATTTTAAGAGAAATCTTGTCATGCATAGCCTAGTTAGCATACATCTAGCAGTTAATAGTTGTGGAAAATAAACTAAACTATTAGAAGGCGTCGGGTATTTACATCGCCAAAAACAAACCCTTGAAAAGTAAATTGCGGGAAATTAAAGAAAGCGATAAAAAGTCCTAATTAAGGCTATTACATCCTCGGAGCAATTACATAATAATGGATCAAAAATAATAGGAAACAAAAATCACACGCGAGAAAAATTGAATCGAAGAAGTTCTTAGGGTTTTGACCCTTTTTTGAGAAAGAAAGAAGTTTTTGTTATTTTGCATTTAATTAAATTAAACCTAAAAATAATTAATTAATTAAAAGAAATATTTTTGGTTTTTTAATGTTTTAAGGAAATAAAAATAAAAGGATTAAAATTGTTAAGAACCCTAATTCTATGTTGATTTTTAAATTATTGCAAAAAAAGTTAGAATTATCCTAATTAAACTAAATTAGTTAATTATATTTATTTACAAAAATAATAAAAGGGTGAAATTAATTTTAATAAATAATAATAAAACAATTATATTTTTAGTTTCCTGATTTTATTATAAAAAATTAATTTGGTTAATTAACTAATAATAATAATAATTAATAATAATTAAGTGAAAAATATAAAAGAAGAAAATAAAAGAAAATAACCCAGGGGATGCTGGCCCAATTAGGAGGTGCATTTGCAATTTTCAGGCCCAATAATCTCCAAGCCTGCTTTGACTCTTGAGATCATCCACACGTGTGTTGACTAAGGACTATGGTGGTCCTTCAATCTATGTCCATTGGATCTATGCCTAGAGACATCTGGCCCTTGGGAATTGGAAGCGTATGGTGGACATCCCCCTTGCAAGATGCATGTGAACATAGGCAGAAAAATAGGAATAAATGTTTTGGGGGACCTGGGATTCGAACCCAGGTCCCAACGCTCACATGCCAATGCCTTAACCACTCCACTACGCTACTTCAATCGTTAGTAAAATAAGTGGCGATTATTATATTGGGAAACAAATTAATATGCTGTAAAACAAAATAAACGCGCACTCTTTTCAAACAGTCCAATGGTGTGCTAACACCTCATCATCTTCTTCATTCGTTCTGCATAAAGAACATTAGATAGCAGGGGGTTTTAACCCCCACTAATTCCTGCAACCAAAAATAGCGAATAGAAGCATGATGAATATAAATATTTTGCGATGGGTGGGTTAGGTTCGTCTTATTCTCACGATCTCAACCATGTGTCTCACTGGTCCCAATTGTTCCTGGTTTAGAAAGCCCTCTTTGAAAACTCAAGAACCCTAAAAATTCATTCATGGCATTCTTCGATCCAGGGCATTATAACTCAATTAAATTATACCATTAGCTTCGTATGGTTCCTAGCAACACAAATCAATCAAGAAAACACGTTAAATATGCATGATTTAAGAGTTACGATTTGGAATAGAAAAGGCAAACCGTGGTTCTGTAAAGGACGATTCTTTGAGCTTTGGTGCGTGAATTCAATTGCAAAACGTTCCTGACACTTCCTGCAATGTATTAGAAAGGTCAAAACAACTTGAATTAGCCTAGAATGAAAAAATCAGTTTTGACTTTTCTTTGAAATTCTTGAATATGCTATGGTCTGTTTCTACAGCTTTTTCACGTCCATTAGGTTAGGGTTTGCTTGCATATATATAAGGCAATTGAATTAGGTCAAAAGCTTAGGCAAAAATCCATTGCATTGGTGATTGAATCTTTGATTGGAAATCAAATCTTTTTGATTTTTCATGATTGGAAAATGTTTCCAAATTGGGAGATTTTTGTATCTTTGACTTGTGCACGAATTTTCCAGCATATCTTGACCATATTTGCTTCACAAATTGATTGAAAAATCAAATCTTCTATTTTCCTACAATTTAAATTAATTAAATGAATTAATATTAATTAAAAATCCAATTAATCAATAAAAATAAGAAAATAAATCCAATTAAGCTTGGTGGGTCGTGCATAGGCCATGGATGAAGTTTCAAGAAGAGATTTGAGGCCCATTAGCAAAAATAAGGTATTTTGAGCAAAGTTGACTTTTGCAAATTCATGAAAATTTCCCAACTTCTCCAATGCACAACTTGCTCAATTTTGATCATATGACCATGTTCCTGGACATTTTGGAAAGCTCTTGAAGTCATCTAACCAATTCCTTTGGTCCCATGTCATTTGGATTTATCAATCTCAAGTTATGGCCTTTGACTCAAAGTGCACTTTTGTTGACTTTTGAAATTGACCTATAATGTCAAAATTGGTAACTTTTTGTGAGAGCATTTCTTGAACTTGGAGTGTGAATATGGATTTTAGGAAATTGCATCCTCTTCAAAATGAGCATTGGATGGGATTTTTCTGATAAACCATGAAAAAGTTATGCCCTGGTCAAGATACAGTTGACTTTTCTACTGTCCAAAAATAGTAACTTTTTGCATCTTGATGATTTTTTGAGCCATTCTTGTGGAATCATGATCAAGACTTGATCAAATGATTATTGTGAACTCAAAATGAGATGTTGACCAAAAATTCTGACTTTTGACTGCAAAATGACCATTTTGCCCTTGCAGTTGAATGTGGATCAAATGGGGCTTTTGATTGTGCAAATTGGCACTGTGAGTCTTGAAACTTGGCATGTAGGTGCTTGAGGATGCATATAGGCCCATGAGACTTGATTGAACCATTGAAAACCCCAAATTCCTTGAAAGAACCAAAACCCTAATTTCAGCTGTCTCAGGAGGTGATTTGATTGTATAACCCTTGAGCCATTTTGAGCAATTTGAAGATCATTCTTGACAAATCTTGAGGAATATGGGAGGGAAAATTTTGGGGTACAACAGTTGCCCCTGTTCAATCTTCTTAGACCTGAGGATGTAGATTGGCTAGTGTGCCTTTCGTGATCCGAAGGTGGAAGATGATTGAACACTAAAGTGCCCAGAAATTTGCACTCGCATGGTGCAGTATCAACAATGTGATGTCGGGAATGGGCTTACAGATGCCATTTGGAGATTGTTGGTAGAAGGATGGGCTTATAGATGCCATCTGGAGATGTGACATAATCTTGTCGGGGATGGGCTTATAGATGCCATCTGGAAATGTAATGGATAGTTGTGGAGATGGGCTTAAAGATGCCATCTGGAGATTGTTGAATTGTAACTTGGTAGGTTGAAAGAAGGAACCTGTATAGGGTTTCCTGACGATGAGTCCGTGTAAAACTGCATCTGAAAGAGAAGGAACCGGTGTAGGGTTTCCTGATGATGAGTCAGTGTAAAACTGTATCTTGGAAGAGAAGGAACCGGTGTAGGGTTGCTTCATGATGATCAAGTAGATAGTTGTCCTGTCTGGTTTCAGGTATTAATCTACAATCCGTCGTCCACATATTTTTCTTGGCTTGTTACAGGTATTGATCTGGAACTTGAAAAAGGTTGGCCGATGAGATAGTTGTCCTGGCTAGTTTCAGGTATTAATCTCTGATCTGAGAAAGAAAGATAGTCTTCCTGGCTTGTTACAGGTATTGATCTTCATTCTCTTCATATAGATAACTTTCCTGGCTAGTTACAGGTATAGATCTACAATCAATCGTCCACAGATATTTCCTGGCTAGTTACAGGCGTTGATCTGGAACTTAAGAAAGGTTGGTCGAGGAGATAGTTGTCCCGGCTGGTTACAGGTATTAATCTCTGACCTGAGAAAGAAAGATGGTTTCCTGGCCTGTTACAGGTGTTAATCTTCAATCTCTTCATATAGGTGACTTTCTTGTCTGGTTTCAGGTGTTAACCTATAATCAGTCGTCCACAGATATTTCCTGGCTAGTTACAGGTGTTGATCTGGAACTTAAGAAAGGTGGGTCGAGGAGATAGTTGTCCTGGCTGGTTTCAGGTGTTAATCTATGACCTGAGAAAGAAAGATAGTCTTCCTGGCTTGTTACATGTATTAATCTTCAATCTCTTCATGTAGATAACTTTCCTGGCTAGTTACAGGTATAGATCTACAAGCAGTCGCTCACAGATATTTCCTGGCTAGTTACAGGTGTTGATCTGGAACTTAAGAAAGGTTGGTCGTAATCATCTTTGGATTGACCTTTTCCTGAAAAGGCAAAACATTAGTTGCATGCAATGCCATGATGTATGAAATGCATGATGTTCTCAAAGTGAGATCGTGTCGTATGCACTTCGTTATGCATGAAATGTTTATGAATGTATTTTCGTCTGGGAAAATAAATCCTTGACAAATGCCGGGGAGTTTGTTAAATCCTGGGCTGATGTTGAAGAGTAGAGTTCTTCGTTTCTGCTGGGGATGATGAACGAAGATGAATGCAAGAATAAACCGGTAGGAGAAGATGACTCCGTTGGGGGATAAACCTGGTGAAGAGATTACTCTGCAGGGAATTACTCTGAGGGAAAGAGATACTTCGCTGAGATTTTAACGATAACTTCGCTGGGGACTCCGTTGATAAGCTCTGTTGGGGATTTTGATGATGAACCCCGCTGGAGGATAGAAAGAAACTTCACTGGCGATGATCTTTCAGTTGCAACTTGCTGAGGATAACCCAGTTAGATTCTGGTGGGGAATAACCTTTGTACTATGCAGGGGACACGCTTCCGGAATCTACTGGGGAGATGATTCAACTCCGTTGGGGAAGCTTTTCAGACTGTGTTGGGAAATGGTTCCACTGAGGGTATCTTGGATTTCGTCGGGGAACAATCTTATGTTTTGTTAAGGAATATTAAGACTGCTGGGGATGCTTGCTGGGGAATATCTTTATACTCCGCTGGGGAATATTAAGATCTACTGGGGATACCCAACTTCTTTAGGGCTGGCGGTAGACTAACTCTGCTTGGGGGAGAGTATTGCTGATTCGTTCATGGTTGCAAGGCTCAGTGGGGAGAGCTACCATTATTGTCTTACTCTTGGGGAGTGAAGGTATCTTGGTCATATTCTTTAACCGAACCTACCTTGGTACCTTGGTGGACGGAGCAACTAGATCGCTTAGACAATTCTTATTGCCCCTACTTCCGATGTCACCTGTAATTAGTCCTTTGTTTCGCATGCAAATATTTGTGATCAGTAATTAATGTCAAATGCATATATCAAAAATGAACATTGGACGTTCTTTGCAAAACAAAACAGATAAAGAAAAAACAATTTGCAATTTGTCTGAAAAGTGAGCTTGTATTGATTTTGAAATTTGCCTGTAAATAGGCGTTTTTGTACAGGAGGTTGACGTCCTAGTAAGAGAACACCGCCGAACAAATAAAGTTTATACAATTTGTGAAAAAAGAAACAAAACAGCTATGTGAAAAATCCCAATGGGTTCCAACTCTGTTATCGCCTTTATGTCTTCAAGCGTCTCATCACTTTGCTGCTTAGTTGCAAAGGAATCTGATTGATTGGTGTCGTCTGAGCCTGATAGTTGGTACAACAGTCTGGATACAGGGTGATCCAATGAGACATAGTATTACGCTTATCCCTAACTTTTGCCTGGACCGCCCTTTCGGGTTTTCAGTCCACCGGGATACCCATTTTTGCCCAAGCCGCCTTTTCAGGTTTTCGACTTGCCGGGTGTACAATTTTTTTTATTTTTGTCCCTTATTTTTGCCCGAACCCTTTTTGGTTCGTCGGGAAGCCCTTATTTTTTCCTAGGCCAGTCGACCTAGCGGGTCTTTAAATTATGCGTAGTATCTTTTTACTATGTCTGCATTGGCGGGGTGAGGAAGGTCGTCACCATCCATGGTGGTTAGAATCATCGCACCTCTTGAGAATATGTTCTTAACCACAAATGGCCCTTCGTACGTAGGGGTCCATTTGCCCCTGGGATCACCTTGAGGTAGGATGATGCGCTTGATTACCAGGTCCCCGACTTGATACTCTTGTCGTCTGACTTTCTTGTTAAATGCCTTGATCATCCGTTTTTGGTACGTCTGACCGTGGCAAATAGAAGTGAGTCTCTTTTCGTCGATTAGGTTCAGTTGATCAAGCCGGGTCTGAATCCAGTCATCTTCGCTCAAACCTACATCCTTCATGATCCAGAGAGAGGGTATCTGAACTTCAATGGGCAGGACTACCTCCATGCCATAGACCAAGGAGTAGGGTGTTGCCCCTGTTGACGTTCGTGCTGAGGTACGGTACCCATGAAGAGAAAATGGTAACATCTCGTGCCAATATTTGTAGGTCACTGTCATCTTCTGCACAATCTTCTTAATGTTCTTATTAGTTGCTTCTACAGCCCCATTCATCTTCGGCTGGTAGGGAGAAGAGTTGTGGTGCTGTATCTTGAATTGCTCGCAGAGCTCAGTGATCATCTTGTTGTTAAGATTGGTACCATTATTCATAATGATCCTCTCTGGTAAACCGTATCGACAGATCAAGTTGTGCCGAATGAACCGTGCCACGACGTTCTTGGTTACGGTAGCAAAGGAAGCTGCTTCCACCCACTTCGTAAAGTAATCAATCGCTACCAGGATGAAACGATGCTCGTTGGATGTCGTAGGTCTGATTTTGCCGATCATATCAATGCCCCACATTGCAAAAGGCCAAGGTGCAGTCAATACGTTCAAAGGAACTGGAGGAATGTGCACTTTATCAGCATAGACCTGACACTTGTGACACGTCCGAGAATGTTGATAACAGTCGGCTTCCATTGTAGAGCAGTAATATCCTGCCCGAAGGATTTTCTTTGCCATGGTATGTCCACTGGAATGCGTTCCGAAGGTACCTTCATGCAGCTCTGCCATGATCCTTTCTTCTTCGATCTTATCCATACAACGCAGTAAGGTTGAATCATGGTTTCGTTTGTACAGAATGCCGTTGCTGAGGAAGAACTTTGCCGCGAACCTTCTCAGAAACTTTTTTTCATTAACGGACGCGCCCTCGGGGTATTCTTGAGCTTCAAGGTATCTCTTTACTTCATGATACCAAGGTTTTTCTGTTACCTCTTCGGTCTCAAGATCACATCAATGTGCAGGTTCATCCAATTTCCAAATAATGATCTGGGGAGCCTCGTTGTCCCATTTGACTTTGAACATAGAAGACATCGTAGCTAACGCGTCCGCCAACTGATTCTCCTCTCTTGGGAAATGTTCAAAGGTTATCTCCTCGAAATGGGGAAGCAACGTCAACACATACTCCTTGTAAGGAATAAGATTTGGGTGTTTCGTATCCCACTCGCCTTTGATCTGACTGATCACGAGAGCGGAATCTCCGAAGACACTCAGAAACTTAATCCTTAGGTCAATTGCAGCTTGAAGACCCATGATGCATGCTTCATACTCCGCCATGTTGTTGGTGCAGTTGAAACATAGTCGGGCGGTAAGTGGAGTATGAGAGCCTTTAGGGGATATGATCACAGCGCCAATACCGTTACCCAAAGCGTTGGAGGTTCCGTCAAAGTGCATAGACCATCGGGATCCTTCCTCAGGTCCTTCATCCGGTCCAGGTATCTCGCAATCAGTTACTACCATGATGTTCTCGTTTGGAAATTCAAAGTTCATGGACTGGTAATCGTCCACTGCCTGATGTGCCAAATGGTCTGCCAACACACTTCCCTTCATTGCTTTTTGAGTGGTGTACTGGATGCCATACTCAGTCAAGATCATCTGCCATCTTGCTATTCTTTCGGACAAGGCAGGATTTTCGAAGATATACTTGATTGGATCCATTTTTGAAATCAACAGAGTAGTGTGAGTCAACATATACTGTCTCAGCCGGCGAGCAGCCCATACCAAAGCGCAACAAGTTTTCTCGAGCAGTGAGTATCGGGTCTCACAGTCGGTAAACTTTTTTTCTAAGGTAATAAATAACGTGCTCTTTTCGGCCAGACTCGTCATACTGCCCCAGCACACATCCCATTGAGCTGTCAAGTACTATCAAGTATAAGATTAGAGGTCTCCCTTCAACCGATGGCATAAGAATGGGTGGCTCTTGGAGATACTCTTTGATTCTTTCGAAAGCGGCCTGACATTCATCGTTCCAACGTACTACTTGATCTTTCTTCAGTAGCTTAAAGATTGGCTCACAGGTAGCAGTTAGGTGCGAGATGAATCGGGCAATGTAGTTCAGCCGTCCTAGAAAGCCTCTGACTTCTTTCTCTGTCTTGGGAACTAGCATCTCTTGTATGGCTTTCACTTTGGCAGGGTCCACTTGAATACCTTTGTCGCTTACGACGAAACCTAGTAGTTTTCCAGATCTCACCCCGAAGGTGCACTTGTTCGGGTTTAATCTCAGCTTGTACAACTTCAACTGGTCAAACAGCTTCTGTAGATGGTCAAGGTGTTCCTCCTCAGTTTGGGACCTTGCAATCATATCGTTGACATATACTTCAATCTCGTGATGGATCATATAATGAAATAGAGCAACCATGGCACGCTGATACGTTGCCCCAGCATTTTTCAACCCAAACGGAATGACCTTGTAGCAAAAGGTACCCCACTGAGTAACAAAAGTGGTCTTCTCCATGTCTTCAGGAGCCATCTTGATTTGATTATAACCGGAGAAACCGTCCATGAAGGAGAATACCTTATGCTGAGCAGTGTTGTCAACCAGAACATCGATGTGAGGCAGAAGGAAGTCATCCTTAGGGCTCGCCCTGTTCAAATCCCTGTAGTCAACACACATTCTGACCTTACCATCCTTCTTCGGCACTGGAACCACATTGGTGACCCACTGAGGGTAAGAAGTCACTGCTAGAAAACCGGCATCAAATTGTTTCATAACCTCAGCTTTGATTTTCTCGGACATCTCTGGACGCATACGGCGAACCTTCTGTTTTACCAGAGGGCATTCTTCCTTGGTAGGAAGGTGATGAACCACAATGTCGGTATCCAACCCAGGCATATCTTTGTAAGACCAGGCAAAGATTTCCACGTAGTCATGCAGCATTTGAATCAACCGTTGTTTCACACTAAGCTCCAAATTGGCACCAATCTGGACTTCCTTTCTGTCTGTCTCAGTACCCAGATTTACCGTTTCCACTAGCTCTTCATGTGGCTGAATGGACCTCTCTTCCTAGAGTAACAGTCTTGCAAGCTCACCAGGCACCTCACAATCATCTTCACCTTCGTCTTCGGCTAAGTTGATCGAATTTTCGAAGTCATAACTGGCAGTAGCAGAGTCGTTAACATTGAGATCCAGAGTGGATTGGGACCTGTATATGTGAGTGTGTGTAAATAGATGTTTTGCAATATATAATAAAGAAAGATAAGGAGCGCAAGATTTGAAATGCAAAAAACGTCCAATGCTTTTATTAATGATATATGAAAATGACACACAAAAGCCCTCAAAAATGAAGCCACGGTGCCCCGGGTAAGACACCGGGCCATAAAGTTTCACAATATTGTCTGTTACAAATTCAAAACAAAGGAGTTCATTACTGAGTAATAAAAGTAATAGGGACGGAGTCTTTCGCTGTCCAGTTGTTCGGTCCATCGTTGGTCGTAGGGTAGATCCAGCTATCAAATTCAGATTCCTCCACGTCATCTTCAATGGCATTTACCCCCGAGTTGCTGATGAATACAGGAGGTCTTCCAATCCTTGCGCTACGAATAGCCTTCCGAGCTTCTGCAGTGAAACCCAAACCAAACTTATCAGTCTTCTGAGTAAAATCAGGAAGTCGGCCCCATTTTGCATACTCACCCTTCTCAACAACAGCCCGGGCATCCTTTAAGGAAGCCATCTTCAAAGGAGAATATTCAATCACAGTCTCTACTGATGCCAGTGTCTGAGGAACCTCTTCAAAGTGTTGAAATGGAGTCTCAATGAACTCCCCATCCATCTCTATGTACCGGAACGAGTTGAGGTGGCTGACCATGTATTCTTCCTCCCCCTGAACTGTCACAATCTTCCCTCTGACCGGGTACTTCAGCTTCTGATGTAGTGTAGAGGTCACAGCTCCAGCCTTGTGGATCCAAGGACGACCCAGCAGACAAGAATAGGACGGTCGAATGTCCATCATGTAGAATGTAGAGTCAAAGACCTGAGAGCCAATTCTAATTGGGATGTGAACTTCACCATGTACCATCCTCTTAGACCCGTCAAAGGCCCGGACAACAATGTTACTTGGCTTTAGCTCCAAGCTCTTGCAATCTAGCCTGTCTAGAGCTTTCTTGGGTAATACGTTCAACGAGGAACCAGTGTCAACCAGCACATGTGCAAGAGTAGTGCCCCTGCATTCAATGGAGACATTCAGGGTATCGTCATGGTTCTTCCCTTTAGCAGTCAGATCAGCGTCGGAGAAACCCAAACCATTATCAGCAGTTAAGTTGGCCACACAATCGGTGAATTGATCAGCTGATGTCTCTTGTGGCACGTGGGCCGTTTTCAGGAAGGTAATCAGAGCCTTGGCATGGGCCTCTGAACAGAACAACAGTGATAGCATAGAAATTTTAGATGGGGTGTGCCCCAGTTGCTCAACTACGTTGAAATCACCCTTCTTAATGATCTTAAGAATCTCTTCCATCTCCTATTTGGAAGATTCAACCTTGATGGTCTTTGGTGCCTCTGTCTGGGCAGGCATATCAGTGGCTATCCCTTTGCCCCAAGCGTCAGATGACTCGGCAGCAGGGGTAGACATAGGAACTTGATCAGGAAGGGAAGTAGGCACACTCGCAGGTGTGATGACAATAGGTCTCTGGATAGCTGGTGGCGCAATATCTGGTGAGAAAAGTCTACCACTGCGGGTGACCTTAGCAGGCCCGGTGATGTTGCTGACGCTAGTACTAGTATCAAACTCTTGTTTAACTCCAAGCACATAAACATCTGCCCCGTAGTGCCAAGGGACAGCTTTGTCGGATGTATATGGGATGGGCCCCGGAACAGTGATGATTATAGGTGCAATCTTCTGAGCAGGCATAATTTTGACAGGCTTCCTTGAGGGAGCCTTGGGAGAATAGTTGAAAATGGTAACAATGGACACTTCTTCAGTAGGGGTAGCAGGAACAACAATCTTCTCAAACAGGATTTCTTTATTATCCATCAGGTTTTGGATACCTGACTTCAAAAAAGGACAACCAGTAGGTGAAACAGGACACAGATGGCAACCTTCACTACATCCCGAAAATAAACCGGATAGCAACAGGTTCCTCTTGACAGTCAACAGCGGAGTAACAATATCATCCACATAGGCTACAACACAGGTCTTCCTCTACAGCATTCACTCCATGCTTGGGCATGGGAGCAGTCACAACATTGGGCCTCTCGGGCGCTTCAAACTCAATCTCTTTAGCATCAATTAGGTCCTGAACCTTATTCTTCAGAGCCCAACAATCATCCATAGTATGCCCCGGGCTGTCAGAGTGATAAGCGCAGTGGGCGTTAGGATTTTACTTTGGGGATGTTGTGTTTACAACCTTCGGAGCTTCTTTTATAGTCACCAGATTGGTTGTCAGTAACTGCGGCAATATCTGGGACAAGGTCATGCTGAGACGAGTAAAATTCCTTCTGGGTCTCTCACCCCTTTGCTGGTTGTGATGCTGAGGAGCAACAACAGGTTTTGAAATAACCACCGTGTTGACAGCTTGGCGGTGTTCCGGTCTATTCTGTCTCCTTGAACCGTAGACATCACTGGATTCCTTCTTGAAGGGCTTCTTTTCAGTGCTCGAGGAGGCACCTTTCTGTATTTTCCCAGACTTGATACCAACTTCAATTCTCTCACCAGTCAAGATAAGGTCTGTAAACCCGGCTGAAGAATTTCCAATCAAATGGTTGAAGAACGGACCAGACAGGGTCCCCAGAAACATATCAACAAGTTCACGGTCAGTCAAAGGTGGCTGCACCCTTCCAGCAAGGTCTCTCCACTTTTGGGCGTACTCTTTAAATCCTTCACCCGTCCCTAGTGACATACCCTAGAGTTGGGTACGCATAGGAGCGAGGTCGGAATTATACTGATACTTCTTATAGAACGCAGTAGCCAGATCCTCCCAATTACGAATACTGGCTCCATCCAGCTGATAGAACCATTCGAGTTGAGTCCCTGAAAGACTATCCTGGAAGAAATGGATCCATAAATTCTTGTCAGCGGTGTAAGGCTGGATCTTCCTTACATACGACCGGAGGTGCAACTTTGGGCAGGAGGCTCCGTCATATTTGGCAAAAGCAGGTGCTTTGAACTTATGGGGAATCACCACCTCAGAGGATAAGCCTAGGTCTCCAAAGTCCAACCCGGGCACATTCTGTATCTCCATAGCGCTCAAGCGATCTTCCAGCTGTTTATACCTATCCTCAGCAGGAGGATATTGCTCTTCATCATAATCCGTCTCGTTGTTGGAGACCACGGGACTAGGAACCCTTCTTTCTTGGGGGCTGTCTTTTCCTACAGATGAGGTAGTTAGCTCAACCTCATTCTGCAGTCCATTCCCAAATCTGCGTCCAGTGTTGAACAATACGGTCCTTTTCTTCTTCTTCTTCAGAATCAGAGTCTTCAACTCCTGTTGACCCTTGGCTAGGCTCATAACCAACTCTTGGAACTGGGCATTCTGGGCCTGGAGGGCCTTGATAGCTTGTTCAGTGGAAGGTTCGACAGACATGATGATTGCTGAAATAAACAGCGAAGAAGATAAGTGACTTGTAAAAAGGGGTACCTGTTATGCATATGATGAAATGAAATGCGTATGATTTATGTTTTCAAAGACAATCGGGATTCAACTTTGTAGACAAAAAGGAAACACACTTCATTAGATTTAACTTCGGAATTCAAATTGTTCAACAACTTGCCCTTAGGCGTTACACGAATGGAAATACTGAAAAGTAAATAAAAGCTGTAAAAGAAACACCCAAGGCCCATCAATGCTCCCATGGCCTCTTCTTCTCAGTACAGATATAGTCATTCAGGATCCGCTCGTTCTCCAATTGCTTGGTCAGTTTCTGGATCTTCTGTTCCTGCTCATTGAACCTTTCCCGATAAGAATCCCGTTCTTCCTGCAGTTGAGCCCAAGACCTCTTTAGTGTACCAATATCAGTGGGTATCTGAGGATGGAGAATAGTTGGAGGAACCCCGTCTTTATCAGCAACTTCAAGAGTAATAGGCCTGACAGCTTCGTATGGCATACCTAACTTCTGGGCACGGATGTGGACCCATTTGAAGTAGGATTCCATTGGTAGAGAAGTCTTTGGTCCCAACTCATGTGGGTCAGCTTTGTGAATTCTATCCCAAGCCCTGATGAATCTACGACGCAGCTCGTCGCTATCTACCTGAAACTCAAAGTTGATATGAGGTATCAACATCTCATGAGGCCCTTCTCTTCTGGCTCTTCCAAACTGGCGGAGAGCTAAACATGGGTTATAAGAGATTCCTCCCTGAGTTCCGATCAAAGGGACATTAGGATACTCTCCGCAACGATCAATAACAGCCACCTCATCTAAACCTCTGAGAGTCCAAATAATATCATTATCAGTAAGAGACATTATCCTATGAGCCCAGCCCCTTCCTTCTTTGTTCTTCAGTACGAACTTAGGGAGGTGCGAAATAAACCACCTCACTAATAAAGGAGCACAACACCACAAAGTTCCCCGCCTTCGGGCAGTACGAGCATAGAGCTGTTGCAGGATATCACCCAAGAGAGTGGGTACAGGGTTCCGAGAGATGAAGATCCTTATGGCGTTGACATTAATAAAGGTATCAGGATTTGGAAACAATACTAGACCATAGATTAAGAGAGCCAGGATGTCTTCGTACGCCCTGAAGTCTAAGTCATTCCAGAAACTATTAGCTTTGCCAATCAGAAACTTAGCCAAAAAGCCCTTAACTCCTCTTCTAGTCTCCCAGTTAGCCATTACCTCTTCTTTGGTCAAGGGAAGGGCTGCAGCAATCTCTTCAGGCCTAAGAGTCTTTTCCCAACCAGTGAATGGAGTCTGTTCCAAAATAGGGATACCAAGAAAATCAGAGAATTCTTCCAGGGTAGGGACCAGCTGGAAGTCTTGAAAAGTGAAGCAATGGTATAGGGGATCATAAAACTGGACCAGGACACTCATCAGTTGTTGGTTCCACTTTGAAGTGACTAAACCGAGAAGAGAACCATGCCTCTTGATGAAGGAAGTAGTGTTTGGAATCCTATCAACCAATTCTGTAAGCAAAGCAGGTGGTTGAACAAAGTTGAGCCGGATAGTATTCCTTCGTATGGGCATCATGATGTCCTACAAAACAGAGCAAAGATGAAACCCTCTTGTCTTTGAAATGGGTTAGTCCTTATGCAGGATGTATGCAATGTTATGATGTTATGATGTTATGATAAAGGCACACCACAAGTATTCACAAAAGGCAAACATGGTAAAGGCACACAAGTCACACAAAAGAGCCCTTAGATTTCAGGCCAGCATGAAGTTTAGGTACTACCCTCTTTCAGTTTCAGTTGGTTAAGACCTGTTCTAAAAATAGTAACCGGGTTCTAGAGGATCTCAATATCACTGACTACCCTCAATCGGTCATAATTCCAGTTTGGCAACCTTTTCTTGCGGCCGGAACCATCGCGAGAGTTTAGTCTCAATGAGTGTAGCATACTGCTACTGTTCTATGACCAAGTTGGTCAATTTAAGGTTCTAAGGTCAGTTGGTGCTTAATGACTCCTTAGAAGACCCATATTCTCCTCGTTCCAACACAAGGGATATCGGTACAAACCAAGGTGTCACACCAACGTAGCTACTGCTTCACCCGTGTCGGTCTACGCCGGAAAGGTCCCTCACAGTTTATTGCTACTTACCTAAAGGGTATTCCCCAGATCCGGGTTAGGATCTATGAAACTCCGATACAAGCCCAAAAAATTAAAGCATACAAGGCATGCAATTGAATACATAGTGATCTAATCCTAAGGTACACCTCACTTATTAGTTCCCCAGCAGAGTCGCCAGTTCTGTGATCGGTGGAAATAGAACTGACTGTTTTGAAATGCTGGTTCGCGTTTGCGTTTTGCAAAATGTCGCGGTAAGCAAGAGTCCCCACCGTCTTTTATTTTCTCCAACAAGGAAAGGACAAAAGCACAACAAAATTCCTTTTCGAGATGTTTCTCGGTTCGGGAGGTAGATTATAGAAAGGGAAGGTGTTAGCACCCTTTCTATCCGTGGTTATCCACGGGCACTTAGGTACTTGCTCACTATGTTTTCAAAAATGTTTTGCTTTTCTTGTGTTTTGTGGGTTTTGAAAAAGTTTGTTTGAAAACTTCGATTTAACTCTTGTATCTGTCCTCAAGAGTGTATGAAGTGTTTGTTTGAAAACTTTATTTGAAAGTCTAAGTGCGAAAAGTATTTTTGTTTTGAAAGAGCAAGCACCTGAGAACCTCTACCTACTCAAAAGAAATTAAGCTGTGTAAATGTCCTTTAGATAGTACTATCCCACTATTGAGAAGTAGGTAGCACCGTCGTTGGAGTTTTTCGGGTCAATTCGATTATAGGACATGTGTGGTCACCAAAGCAATAGTAGGACGCCTTAGCGGTAACCCTAATGTCCTAGATCATTTTTTTTATCAAGGCAACCGTTTCGAGGCAACTTTGATCTTTAGACAGGAGGGCGACCTCTAAAACACCCTATACTCAATGACCACGTCGAGGCAACCAAGTGAGGCGTACCCTAGGAGTGGCATGTGCGAGTGTGTCATATTTCAATTAAGTTATCTTTGTACATGTTAGGGTGAGCTTCGATTTGATTTATTTTAAGAGAAATCTTGTCATGCATAGCCTAGTTAGCATACATCTAGCAGTTAATAGTTACGGAAAATAAACTAAACTATTACAAGGCGTCAGGTATTTACATCGCCAAAAACAAACCCTTGAAAAGTAAATTGCGGGAAATTAAAGAAAGCGATAAAAAGTCCTAATTAAGGCTATTACATCCTCGGAGCAATTACATAATAATGGATCAAAAATAATAGGAATCAAAAATCACACGCGAGAAAAATTGAATCGAAGAAGTTCTTAGGGTTTTGACCCTTTTTTGAGAAAGAAAGAAGTTTTTATTATTTTGCATTTAATTAAATTAAACCTAAAACTAATTAATTAATTAAAAGAAATATTTTTGGTTTTTTAATGTTTTAAGGAAATAAAAATAAAAGGATTAAAATTGTCAAGAACCCCAATTCTATGTTGATTTTAAATTATTGCAAAAAAAGTTAGAATTATCCTAATTAAACTAAATTAGTTAAATATATTTATTTACAAAAATAATAAAAGGGTGAAATTTATTTTAATAAATAATAATAAAACAATTATATTTTTAGTTTCCTGATTTTATTATAAAAAATTAATTTGGTTAATTAACTAATAATAATAATAATTAATAATAATTAAGTGAAAAATATAAAAGAAGAAAATAAAAGAAAATAACCCAGGGGATGCTGGCCCAATTAGGAGGTGCATTTGCAATTTTCAGGCCCAATAATCTCCAAGCATGCTTTGACTCTTGAGATCATCCACACGTGTGTTGACTAAGGACTATGGTGGTCATTCAATCTATGTCCATTGGATCTATGCCTGGAGACATCTGGCGCCTGGGAATTGGAAGCGTATGGTGGACATCCCCCTTGCAAGCTGCATGTGAACATAGGCAGAAAAATAGGAATAAATGTTTTGGGGGACCTGGGATTCGAACCCAGGTCCCAGCGATCACATGCCAATGCCTTAACCACTCCACCACGCTGCTTCAATCATTAGTAAAATAAGTGGCGATTATTATATTGGGAAACAAATTAGTATGCTGTAAAACAAAATAAACGCACGCTCTTTTCAAACAGTCCAATGGTGTGCTAACACCTCATCATCTTCTTCATTCATTCTGCATAAAGAACATTAGATAGCGGGGGTTTTTAACCCCCACTAATTCCTGCAACCAAAAATAGCGAATAGAAGCATGATGAATATAAATATTTCGCGATGGGTAGGTTAGGTTCGTCTTATTCTCACGATCTCAACCATGTGTCTCACTGGTCCCAATTGTTCCTGGTTTAGAAAGCCCTCTTTGAAAACTCAAGAACCCTAAAAATTCATTCATGGCATTCTTCGATCCAGGGCATTATAACTCAATTAAATTATACCATTAGCTTCGTATGGTTCCTAGCAACACAAATTAATCAAGAAAACACGTTAAATATGCATGATTTAAGAGTTAGGATTTGGAATAGAAAAGGAAAACTGTGGTTTTGTAAAGGACGATTCTTTGAGCTTTGGTGCGTGAATTCAATTGCAAAACGTTCCTGACACTTCCTGCAATGTATTAGAAAGGTCAAAACAACTTGAATTAGCCTAGAATGCAAAAATCAGTTTTAACTTTTCTTTGAAATTCTTGAATATGCTATGGTCTGTTTCTACAGCTTTTTCACGTCCATTAGGTTAGGGTTTGCTTGCATATATATAAGGCAATTGAATTAGGTCAAAAGCTTAGGCAAAAATCCATTGCATTGGTGATTGAATCTTTGATTGGAAATCAAATCTTTTTGATTTTTCATGATTGGAAAATGTTGCCAAATTTGTAGATTTTTGTATCTTTGACTTGTGCACGAATTTGCCAGCATATCTTGACCATATTTGCTTCACAAATTGATTGAAAAATCAAATCTTCTATTTTCCTACAATTTAAATTAATTAAATGAATTAATATTAATTAAAAATCCAATTAATCAATAAAAATAACAAAATAAATCCAATTAAGCTTGGTGGGTCGTGCATAGGCCATGGATGAAGTTTCAAGAAGAGATTTGAGGCCCATTAGCAAAAATAAGGTATTTTGAGCAAAGTTGACTTTTGCAAATTCATGAAAATTTCCCAACTTCTCCAATGCACAACTTGCTCAATTTTGATCATATGACCATGTTCCTGGACATTTTGGAAAGCTCTTGAAGTCATCTAACCAATTCCTTTGGTCCCATGTCATTTGGATTTATCAATCTCAAGTTATGGCCTTTGACTCAAAGTGCACTTTTGTTGACTTTTGAAATTGACCTATAATGTCAAAATTGGTAACTTTTTGTGAGAGCATTTCTTGAACTTGGAGTGTGAATATGGATTTTAGGAAATTGCATCCTCTTCAGAATGAGCATTGGATGGGATTTTTCTGATAAACCATGAAAAAGTTATGCCCTGGTCAAGATACAGTTGACTTTTCTACTGTCCAAAAATAGTAACTTTTTGCATCTTGATGATTTTTTGAGCCATTCTTGTGGAATCATGATCAAGACTTGATCAAATGATGATTGTGAACTCAAAATGAGATGTTGACCAAAAATTCTGACTTTTGACTGCAAAATGACCATTTTGCCCTTGCAGTTGACTATGGATCAAATGGGGCTTTTGACTGTGCAAATTGGCACTGTGAGTCTTGAAACTTGGCATGTAGGTGCTTGAGGATGCATATAGGCCCATGAGACTTGATTGAACTATTGAAAACCCCAAATTCCTTGAAAGAACCAAAACCCTAATTTCAGCTGTCTCAGGAGGTGATTTGATTGTATAACCCTTGAGCCATTTTGAGCAATTTGAAGATCATTCTTGACAAATCTTGAGGAATATGGGAGGGCAAATTTTGGGGTACAACACCCGGGCTGTTATTGAGAAGGGTGAGTGTGCAAATTGGGGCCGACTTCCTGATTTCACTCAGAAGACTAACAAGTTTGGTTTGGGTTTCACTGCAGAAGCTCAAAGGGTTGTTCATAATGCAAGGATTGGAAGACCTCCCGTGTTCATCAGCAACTCGGGAGTAAATGCCATTGAAGATGATGTGGAGGAGTCTGAATTCGACAGCTGGATCTATCCTACGACCAATGGTGGACCAAGCAACTAGACAGCAAAGGACTTCATCCCTATTACTTTTGTTACCCAGTAATGAACTCTTTGTTTTGAATTTGTAACAGACAATGTTTTGAAACTTTATGGCCCGGTGTCTTACACGGGGCACCATGGCTTCATTTGTGAGGGATTTTGTGTGCCATTTTTATATATCATTAATAAAAGCATCGGACGCTTCTTGCATTTCAAATTTTGCGCTCTTTGTTTTTCTTTATTATATATTGCAAAACAGCTATTTTACACACACTCACATATACAGGTCTCAATCCACTCTGGATCTCACTGGTAACGACTCTGCTACTGCCAGTTATGACTTCGAAAATTCAATCAACTTAGCCGAAGACGAAGGTGAAGATGATTGTGAAGTGCTTGGTGAACTTGCAAGACTGCTACTCCAGGAAGAAAGGGCCATTCAGCCACATGAAGAGCCGGTGGAAACAGTGAATCTGGGTACTGAGACAAACAAGAAGGAAGTCAAGGTTGGTGCCAATCTGGAGCCTAGTGTGAAACAACGGTTGATTCAGATGCTGCGTGACTACGTGGAGATCTTTGCTTGGTCTTACGAAGATATGCCTGGGTTGGATATTGACATTGTGGTTCATCGCCTGCCTACCAAGGAAGACTGTTCTCCCATAAAACAGAAGGTTCGCCGAATGCGCCCAGAGATGTCTGAGAAAATCAAGGCTGAGGTTATGAAGCAGTTTGACGCCAGTTTTATAGCAGTGACTTCTTACCCTCAATGGGTTGCCAATGTGGTTCCGGTACCGAGGAAGGATGGTAAGGTTCGAATGTGTGTTGACTACAGGGATTTGAACAGGGCGAGCCCTAAGGATGACTTCCATCTACCTCACATCGACGTTCTGGTTGACAATACTGCTCAGCACAAGGTATTCTCCTTCATGGACGGTTTCTCCGGTTATAATCAAATTAAGATGGCTCCCGAGGATATGGAGAAGACCACTTTTGTCACTCAGTGGGGTACCTTTTGTTACAAGGTCATGCCTTTTGGGTTGAAAAATGCTGGGGCAACATATCAGCGTGCCATGGTTGCTTTGTTTCATGACATGATCCACCATGAGATTGAAGTTTACGTCGACGACATGATTGCGAGGTCCCAGACTGAAGAGGAACACCTTGACCATCTACAGAAGCTGTTTGACATGTTGAAGTTGTACAAGCTGAGATTGAACCCGAACAAGTGCACCTTCGGGGTGAGGTCTGGTAAGCTACTGGGTTTCATCGTGACCGACAAAGGTATTGAAGTGGACCCCGCCAAAGTGAAAGCAATACAAGAGATGCCAGCTCCCGAGACAGAGAAGGAGGTCAGAGGCTTTCTGGGACGACTGAACTACATTGCCCGGTTCATCTCGCACCTAACTGCTACTTGTGAGCCAATCTTCAAGTTACTGAAGAAAGATCAAGTGGTACGTTGGTATGATGAATGTCAGGCCGCTTTCGAAAGAATCAAAGAGTATCTCTAGGAGCCACCTATTCTGATGCCACCGGTTGAAGGGAGACCTCTGATCTTATACTTGACAGTACTTGACAACTCAATGGGGTGTGTGCTTGGGCAACATGACGAGTCTGGCCTAAAAGAGCATGCTATTTATTACCTTAGCAAAAAGTTTACCGACTGTGAGACTCGATACTCACTGCTTGAGAAAACTTGCTGCGCTTTGGCATGGGCTGCTCGCCGGCTGAGACAGTATATGCTGACTCACACTACTCTATTGATTTCAAAGATGGATCCCATCAAGTATATCTTCGAAAAGCCTGCCCTGTCCGAAAGAATTGCAAGATGGCAGATGATCTTGACTGAGTATGACATCCAGTACACGACTCAAAAAGCAATCAAGGGAAGTGTATTGGCAGACCATTTGGCACATCAGGCAGTGGATGATTACCAGTCTATGAACTTTGAATTTCCAGATGAAAATATCATGGTAGTGACTGATTGTGAGACACCTGGACCGGATGAAGGACCTGAGGAAGGATCCTGATGGTCTATATATTTTGATGGAGCTTCGAACGCTTTGGGTAATGGCATTGGCGCCGTGATCATATCTCCTAAAGGCTCCCATACTTCGTTCACTGCCCGACTATGTTTCAACTGCACCAACAATATGGCGGAGTATGAAGCATGCATCATGGGTCTTCGAGCTGCAATTGACCTAAGGATTAAGTTTCTAAGTGTCTTCGGAGATTCCGCTCTCGTGATCAGTCAGATCAAAGGCGAGTGGGATACGAAACACCCAAATCTTATTCCTTACAAGGAATATGTATTGACATTGCTTCCCCATTTCGAGGGGATCACCTTTGAACACTTCCCTAGAGAGGAGAATCAGTTGGCGGACGCGCTAGCTACGATGTCTTATATGTTCAAAGTCAATTGGGACAACGAGGCTCCCCGAATCATTATTGAAAAATTGGACGAACCTGCACATTGCTGTGATCTTGAGACTGAAGAGGTAATAGAAAAGCCCTGGTATCATGAGGTGAAGAGGTACCTTGAAGCTCAAGAATACCCCGAGGGTGCATCTATTAATGACAAGAAGTTTTTGAGAAGGTTCGCGGAAAAGTTCTTCATCAGCAATGGCATTCTTTACAAACGTAACCATGATTCAACCTTACTACATTGTGTGGATAAGATTGAAGCAGAAAGAATCATGACAGAGCTGCATGAAGGTACTTTCGGGACTTATTCCAGTGGACATACCATGGCAAAGAAAATCCTTCGGGCAGGATATTATTGGTCCACAATGGAAGCCGACTGTTATCAGCATTCTCGGACATGTCAAAAATGCCAAGTCTATGCTGATAAGGTGCACATACCTCTTGTTCCTCTGAATGTTTTGACAGCACCTTGGCCTTTTGCAATGTGGGGCATTGATATGATCGGCGAGATCAGACCTACGGCATCCAACGGGCATCATTTCATCCTAGTAGCGATTGATTACTTTACGAAGTGGTTTGAAGCAACTTCCTTTGCTACCGTAACCAAGAACGTCGTGGCACGGTTCATTCGGCACAATCTGATTTGTCGATACGGTGTACTAGAGAGGATCATTACGGACAATGGTACCAATCTTAACAACAAGATGATCACTGAGCTCTGCGAGCAATTCAAGATACAACATAATAACTCTTCTCCCTACCGGCCGAAGATGAATGGGGCCGTCGAAGCAGCAAATAAGAACATTAAGAAGATTGTGCAGAAAATGACAGTGACATACAAAGACTGGCACGAGATGTTACCATTTGCTCTTCACGGGTATCGTACCTCAGCACGGACGTCAACAGGGGCAACACCCTATTCCTTGGTTTATGGCATGGAGGCAGTCTTGCCTATCGAAGTTCAGATACCCTCTCTCTGGATCATGAAGGATGCAGGTTTGAGAGAAGAGGACTGGATTCAGACCCGACTTGATCAACTGAATCTAATCGATGAAAAAAGACTTACTGTTGTTTGTCATGGTCAGACGTACCAAAAACAGAGATCAAGGCATTTAACAAGAAAGTCAGATGACAAGAGTATCAAGTTGGGGACCTGGTTATCAAACGCATCATTCTACCTCAAGGTGATCCCAGGGGCGAATGGACCCCTACTTACGAAGGGCCATTTGTGGTTAAGAACATTTTCTCAGGAGGAGCGATGATTCTAACCACCATGGATGGTGACGACCTTCCTCACCCCGTCAATGCAGACATAGTAAAAAGATACTACGCATAATCAAAGACCCGCTAGGTTGACTGGCCTAGGAAAAAATAAGGGCTTCCCGCTTAACCAAAAGGGTTCGGGCAAAAATAAGGGATGAAATTGAAAAAATCTGTACACCCGGCAAGTCGAAAACCTGAAAAGGCGGCTTGGGCAAAAATGGGTATCCCGGTGGACTGAAAACCCGAAAGGGCAGTCCAGGCAAAAGTTAGGGATAAGTGTAACACTATGTCTCATTGGATCACCTCGCATCCAGACTTCGGTATCAACTATCAAGCTTGGACGGCACTAATCAATCAGATTCATCTTCAACTAAGCAGCAAAGTGATGAGATGCTTGAAGATATAAAGGCAATAACAGAGTTGGAACCCAGTGGGACTATTCACATAGCTGTTTTGTTTTCTTTTCACAAATTGTATAAATTCTATTTGTTCGGCGGCGTTCTCTTACTAGGATGTCAGCCTCTTGTACAAAAATGCCTATTTACCGGCAAACTTCAAAATCAATACAAATTCATTTTCAGAAAAATTTCAAATTGTTTTTCCTTTATCTGTTTCGTTTTACAAAGAACGTCCAATGTTCATTTTTGATATATGCATTTGACATTAATTGCTACTCATAAATATTTACATGTGAAACAAAGGACGAATTACGGGTAATATCAGAAACAGGGGCATAAGAAATTCCAAACTGTGTAGTTACTTTGTCCACCAAGGTACCAAGGTAGGTTCAGCTGAAGAATATGACCAAGATACCATCACTCCCCACTGAGACTTGCAACTATGAACGAATCAGCAATGCTCTCCCCAAGCAAAGTTAATCTACCATCAGCCCTAAAAAGTTTGGGTATCCTCATAAGGTCTTAATCTTCCCTAGCGGAGTACAAGGATATCCTCCAGCAAGTATAAGAGCATCCCCGACAATCTTAATATTCCTCAACAGAATATAAGAATGTTCCCAGGCGGAATACAAGATACCCCTAGTGGAGCCATTTCCCCAGTGCAGTCTAAAAAAGGCTTCCCCACTAGAGTTGAATCATCTTACCCAATAGATTCTGGAAGCTTATCCCCTGCGGAGCGCAAATAAGTCTCCCTAGCCAAATTCAGAAGGTCATCCTCACAAGAATCTAATTGGGTTATCCCCAGCAAGTTGCAACTGAAAGATCATCCCCGGAGAAGTTCTTTCTTTCCTCCCAGCAGAACTTCTATCCTCAACAGATTCAATAACACCAGCAACGGTAATCCATCCCCAGCGGAGTTTATCGTTAAAATCCCCAACAAAGCTTATCAACAAAATCCCCAACGTAGTTATCGTTAAAATCTTCAGCAGAATATCATTCCCCACAGAATAACTCCCCACAGAGTAATCTCTTCATCAGTTTATTCCCCAATGGAGTTCTTTTCTCCTGCAGGTTTATTGTCACAATCATCTTCGTTCATCATCCCCAACGGAAACGAAGAACTCTACTCTATTCTCCAGCAGCTCCGGGATTTATTTTCCCCAGCTAAAAACATCACATTTCCATACATCATGATACATGCATATATGCATCATACCATACAATCTCATTTATGTTGAGAACATCATTGCTTGATTCATCTCATGCATTGCATGTGACTGACCTTTACCTTTCAGGAAAGAGGCAGTTAAGTTCTCAGCCTAGTCGAAGACCTGACCAGTTCTTAAATCTCAATTGAATTATCCTCGGTTGAATTTCAGATAAGGTTCTCAATCTCGACAGTTTCTTTACGTCATAGTGTGGACGAGTACTATAACCTCGACGGTATACTCCGTGGAGCACGAGTCAGTTCCTAGATCTTGATGTTTTCCTCCGTCATAGTATGGACAAGTTCTATAACCTCAGCGGTATACTACGTTGAGCACGAGACAGTTCCTAGATCTTGATGAAGATGTTTCCCTACGTCATAGTGTGGACGAGTACTATAACCTCGACGGTATACTCCGTGGAGCACGAGTCAGTTCCTAGATCTTGATATTTTCCTCCGTCATAGTGTGGACAAGTTCTATAACCTCAATGGTATACTCCGTGGAGCACGAGACAGTTCCTAGATCTTGATGAAGATGTTTCGCTACGTCATAGTATGGATGAGTACTATAACCTCAACGGTATACTCCGTGGAGCACGAGTAAGTTCCTAGATCTTGATGTTTTCCTCCGTCATAATGTGGACAAGTTCTATAACCTCAACGGTATACTCTGTGGAGCACGAGACAGTTCCTAGATCTTGATGAAGATGTTTCCCTATGTCATAGTGTGGACGAGTACTATAACCTCAACGGTATACCCCGTGGAGCACGAGTCAGTTCCTAGATCTTGATGTTTTCCTCCGTCATAGTGTGGACAAGTTCTATAACCTCAACGGTATACTCCGTTGAGCATGGGACAGTTCCTAGATCTTGATGAAGATGTTTCCCTACGTCATAGTATGGACGAGTACTATAACCTCAACGGTATACTCCATTGAGCACGAGTTTGTTCCTAGATCTTGATGTTTTCCTCCGTCATAGTATGAACAGGTTCTATAACCTCAGCGGTATACTTCGTTGAGCACGAGACAGTTCCTAGATCTTGATGAAGATGTTTCCCTACGTCATAGCGTGGACGAGTACTATAACCTCAACGATATACTCCATTGAGCATGAGTCAGTTCCTAGATATTGATGTTCTCCTCCATCATAGTGTGGACAAGTTCTATAACCTCAGCGGTATACTACGTTGAGCACGAGACAGTTCCTAGATCTTGATGAAGATGTTTCCCCCCAATTGAATTATGAACATGTTCTTAAAACTCAGCATAAGCATTCTCTCAGTTGAAGTACAAGCAAGTTCCTGAATCTCAACAAAGGTTAGACTTCCCCAGCGAAATATTTTACAACAACAGGTATGCAAGTTCTCTCTAAGGAATCTCTTATGCGATCGACGCTCCTGCAGATGGCATCTGTAATCCCATCCTCCTACCAACAATCTCCAAATGGCATCTTTAAGCCTATTCCCGACATCACAATGCTGATACTACACCATGCGAGTGCAAATTTCTGGGCACTCTAGTGTTCAATTATCTTCCACCTTCGGATCACGAAAGGCTCGAAAGCCAATCTATATCCTCAGGTTTAAGAAAATTGAACAGGGGCAACTGTTGTACCCCAAAATTTGCTCTCCCATATCCCTCAAGATTTGCCAAGAATGATCTTCAAGTTGCTCAAGTTGGCTCAAGGATTGAACAGTCAAGTCACCTCCTAAGGCAGTCAAGTCAATTAGGGTTTTGTGGTGCATCAAGGTCCTTACATCCAAATGGCCTCAAGTGCTTCCCAATGTCCTAATATGTTCTCAAGTTCATCCATGTCAAATTTCAAGCCTTGCAGAGAAAGTTTGGTCAGTCAATTGCTCAAGAGGTCCAAAAATCGACCGTGCTAGGGCAAAAGTCAACTGTGTCCCAAATACAGTCAAACCTCAAGATTTTTTTGTCAACATTCTAATTTTGAAGGATAATTCATTATTTGATCAAGGTTTGATCATTATTCATCAAGGATTGCTCAAGGTTCATCAAGATTCAAAAGTTACTAAATTAGGGGTTTGCAGGAAAAGTCAACTCAACTTTCACCAAGCATAACTTTCTCATAATTTATGAGAAATGACCCATCTAAAGCTCATTTTGAATAGGATGCAATTTCCTACAATCCATCTTCACACCCCAAGATCAAGAAATGCTCTCACAAAAAGTTACAAATTTGGACATTATAGGTCATTTTTGAAAGTCAACAAAAACACCTTTTTTTCCAAAGCTTATAACTTGAGCATGGAACATCAAAATGAGATGAGACAAAAAGGGTTGGTTAGAGGACATCTCATGGTTTCTAAAAAGTCCAATATCACCTCCAAAAGGTCAAAATTGAAGAAGTTATGCATTGTTGAAGTTGGGCATTTTTCCAAATTTGCCAAAAGTCAACTATCCTCAAAACTCCAATTTTTGACAAAAGGCCCCACTTTTTTCCACTTGATATGGTCTTGTCATGCCACACACGTGTCCCATATTTGATTTCATGGCCATTCATTTATTTTTCTATTTTATTTAATTTTTATTGATTTTATTCATTTTTAATCAATATTAAATCAAATAAAATCTAAAAATTGATGAAATAATATCTTTGTGAATTATACAACTTTCAATTATCATCATGAACCAAATCAAATTCGTATCAAGCTTGGTTATGCACAAAAAATCAGATTTGGCCTATATTTGGAAACTTGATAATGGTGATCATATCAAATCTCAAAACCTTGAATGCACTTGGAAAAAAGCCTAACTCTTGACCTAATTCACTTCTAATATACACGTGCAAGCAAGCCAGAAAAAGGACACGCACAAAGCACTGCTGAAACAGCCAGAACAAGTTTGTCAAAAAGCTTGAAAAGTGGGAGATCAAAAACAACATTGGAGCACGATTCAGTCCAAAAGCTTGACATAGCTCTCTTCCATGACATCCAAAGAAGCGATACCAATCAAACTCCAGCCTTCTCATTGCCTAAATTGCACTGTAAGTCATCACGAACCAACCTCTGAACATGGATTCCAAATCTCTAATTCTTGCATCTTTTCTTTAAAATCTTGGCATATTTATGTTTGTTGTTTGATTTGGAACGTTTTGGTATTATTCAATTGTATTTTTAGGACCTGTATCATGATGCCCGAATCGAGGGTTCTTGTTCTTGTGTTTTAGGCGTTTCTTATGCAGGATAAATTGAGGCAAACAATGGTTATAGGGATATTCAGGAGGCAGAGACGAACACATCCATGTTCTTGGATGGTATTTTCATGGCCTGGGAGAGGTTTTTGAGATGCCATATGAATCTTCCTGCGGATAAAAATCCGCAGGTAAATGAACCAGGGATGCGTTGAGGAAGATGATAACGTGGCTTGCATCCATTGGCCCGTTTGAATCATTAGCGCGTTTTTTTATTTTGCAGGGATTAATTAATTGTTTTGAGTATATTATTTGTTTTCTATTCCAATAACAATTGAGCGAGCTGGTTGGAGCGGTTGCATATGAGCATTGGGACCTGGGTTCAAATCCCAGGTACCCCAAAACCTTATTTGATTTTTTCTTCAGGTATTCATGTGCAACACTTAGGGTGTGGTGCATCATATGCCTCTAGATCTCAGCTGCCAAGTGGCCCACCAGGCAGATCCAGTGATCCAGATTGAAGGTTCACCATGGACTAGAGTCAACAAGCACGCGCTGGATTTCCAAGGTCAAGCAGGCTGGCGTAACTGGGCCTCAAAAATTGCTGATTCACACCCAAATTAAGCCCAGCACCCCCTGGGTTATTTCTTTTTCCTTCATATTTTCATTTTTGTTTTAATTATTTATTTTGTTATTAATTAACCAATTAACATTTTTTATAAAAAAAAAATCAGAAAACCCAAAATAAAAATAATATTTTTATTAATTTCACTATTTCATTATTTTTGAAAATATATTTTAACCAATTAATTTAATTTTTAATTAGGTATAATTTTGATATCTTTTGCATTAAATTAAAATTAATATAGAATTAGGATTTTTAATAACTTTCAATCAATTATTTTATTTCCTTAACTAAAATAAAAACCCAAAAATATTTTCATTTAATTAATTAATTCAATTATTAATTTAGACTAATTTTTAATTCAAAAAATAACAAAAATATGCTTTATTTAATAAAAAAGGGTTAAAACCGTAAAACGCTCCGATTTAATTTTCTCGTGCGCGAATTATTTTTGATCCATATTTCAATATTGTAACTGCTTAGGGAATGTAATAGTTTTTAAATTAGGATTTTATTTATCGCTTTTATTTACTTTCTGCAATTTAATTTTAAAGGGTTTGTTTTTGGCGATGTAAATACCCGACGCCTTGTAATAGCTTAGATTTATTTTCCGCAAATTTAATTTCCGCAACCATTAACTGCTAGCTGTTTGATAATAGGGAATGCATGACAAGATCAAATCTTTAACCTAAAATCAACAGTAGCTCACCATTAACATGTACAAAGATAAATAACTAAAAATTGACACACTTGCACATGTCACTCTTAGGGTACACCTCACTTGGTTGCCTCGAACGTGGTCATTGAGTATAGGAAGTTTTAGAGGTCGCCCTCTTGTCCAAAGATCATAGTTGCCTCAAAACGGTTGCCTCGGAAAAATGATCTAGGATATTAGGGTTACCGCTAATGCGTCCTAACATTGCTTTAGTGACCACACGTCCCTTAATCGAATTGACCCTTAAAACTCCAATGATGATGCTACCTACTCATCAATAGTGGGATAGCATTGTCTAAAGGAGATTAGCACAGTTTAGTTCCTTTTTCGAGTAGGTAGATGGTTCTTAAGTACTTGCTCCTTTTAAAACAAAACAAAACTTTTCGCACTTACACTCCTTTCAAACAAAATCTCTTTCAAACCCACAAACACAAAGAAAAGCAAATTTTGAAAACACAATGAGCAAGTACCTAAGAGCCCGTGGGTAACCACGGATAGAAAGCATGCTAACACCTTCCCTTTCTATAATCTACCTCCCGAACCCGAGAAACATCTCAAAAAGGAATTTTTCTGTGCTTTTGTCCTTTCCTTATTGGATAAAATAAAAGACGGTGGCGACTCTTTCTCACCACGACATTTTGCGAAAACAAACGCAAAACGCGAACCAGCATTCCAAAAACAGTTAGTTCTATTCCCACCGATCACACCTTGACAAATGGACCAAAGTGCCTCGGGCCAGGAAAATGGCTGAAAAGTCATTGTTAAAATATTACAGACAACATGTTCTTGAATTGAAAGAAAAGCAATAACAAGTAGATTACTCCTCAATAAAGGAGATGGGCACAAAGTCCTTTGTATTCCAATTCTTCAGCTTCGTTGTAGTTGGATACACCCAATCTACAAATGCAGCTTCTTCATCAGAATCTCCCACGATGTTGACTTCACGGCTTCCAATGCGGAGAGGTGGCTTTCCAGCACGAGCACGCCTCACTTCCTTCTGAGCTTTGAAGGTGAAGCCCAAACCAAACTTGTCCGCTTTAAATGGGATATCGAGGAGTTTCCCGTCTTTGACTAAAACCATCTTTGGCGTGGCCTTAACAGCTTTAGACTCATCAGAAGAACATTTGGTAGCAGCAATCATCGGTGGTACAACCTCAAAGGCTTGACACGAGGTCTCAATGAATTCTCCATCCATCTCTACGTACTTGAAAGAGTTAATGTGGCTCACCATAAACTCTTCTTCTCCATAGACGATGACTATTCTTCCCTTAACTGGATATTTAAGTTTCTAGTGGAGGGTTGAGGTTACTGCCCCAGCTTTATGGATCCACGGGAGACCTAACAAACAAGAATAGGCAGGACGAATATCCATATTATAGAAGGTGGAGTTGAAGATTTAGGAGCCCACTTTGATTGGAAGATCTACTTCCCCATGAACAGTCCTCTTTAATCCATCAAACGCCCTTACAATGATATCACTTGGCTTCAAGACTAAATCTTCACAGTCAAGATGGTCTAATGCCCCCTTGGGTAATACATTCAGAGAAGAACCAGTGTCGACTAGCACATGTGCTAAGGTAGTCCCTTTGCACTCAATAGAAACATGTAAATCTTTATTGTGATTCTTCCCGAGAGATGTTAAGTCAACATCTGAAAATCCTAAGCCATTATCAGCTGTCAGGCTAGCCACACAATTCTCAAATTGGTATGTTGTTGTCTCATGGGGGACATGAGCCTTTTTTAGGAACTTGATTAATTTTCGAGCATGGGCATCAGAGCAAAGAAGCAATGACAACATTAAATTCTTAGAAGGGGTTTGCCCCAACTATTCTACAATCTTGATGTCACTTCTTTTTATGATCTTCAAAATCTCGTCCATCTCGCGAGCGGAGGGTTCTTCATCATCTACGTCCTTGGAGGGTACTTCAATCACATCAGGCTCAACAACCTTCTCCTTCCCTCTTGTATCGGTACTAGGCTTGGCAGCAGTAATGCGGATGGCGTCCTTGTAACAACTGGTGGTGAGATATTGGGTGAAAATATTCTCCCAGTTCAAGTTACTTTTCTTGAGCCAGCTATGTTGCCAACATTGTCATATTTTTATTCTTCGATCCATTCATCTTGTTTAATCCCATGATAGAACACCCCAACACCGTAATTCCATGGTACCACTTTATTTGAAGAGTAGGGAATCGGTCCGGGATTGGTAATTATTAAGGGAGCAACAGTGGGTTCATTTGAAATCCTAATAGGACCTTTGGAGGTGATCCTAAGAGGCTTGTTTGAGATGGTAATAATGGAGAGGTCTTCACATTTGTTAATCAACCTCTTGGCAAGTGGAGTCTTTTAAAATAGAATTTCGTGGCTATCCATCAGGCGTTGTATGCCTTTCTTCAGCCCTTCACATCCATTGAGTTATCTTGTATAGCACACACAGTCATTTACGCAACCATGGAAAATCCATGCTTTCAATAGATTTTTTTTATTATATTCAGCGGAGTAGTCAATTCTTCAATAGAGGCGACAAAAATTGCATCTTCGACAGCATTAACGCCTTTGTCATGCTTCGGCATTAGAGTAGTGATTACATTCGGCGTTGGAGGAGGATCAAATTCAATAGTTTTGTTATCAATTAAATCCTGGATTTTGTTCTTCAAGGCCCAACACTGGTCAGTCTCGTGCCCAGAGCTGCTTGAATGGTAAGCACACTTAGCGTTCAGATTATACTTTGGTGATGAGGTGTCAGGGTTGGTGGGAGGATCGCGTAACGTCACTAAATTATCCTTGAGCAAATGTTGAAGGGCTTGAGATAGTGACATGTCTAACCTCGTAAATTGTCTTCTTGGAGTTTCAAAATGTTGATGATTTGCAGATGGTCTTGGAGCATGAGTTGGATTGGAGATTCAGACAGCATTGACAAATGGGTGATCGTCCTTCTTGGTACAGGCCCTTGCCCTGTACACAACATTGACTTACTTCTTTGTAACAAAAGGTTTCTTGATAGGATTGGGGGTGGTGGTAGATGCCACAAAGATATTCCCACTTTTGATGCCACTTTCAACTCTTTTGCCGATTAAGATCAGTTCATTGAAACCAGAAGAAGAGCAGCCAACCAAAAGATTAAAGAAAGGGCCAGATAAAGTTCCCATGAACATGTCGATGTGCTCCCTACTAGTCAAGGGAGGTTGAACCCTACTAGAAATGTCTCTCCAGTTTTACGCATATTCCTTATATCCTCCATTCTTACCCATGGTCATATCTTGCAACTGAACCCTCGTTGGTGCCAAGTCGGTGTTGTACTGATACTGATGGTAGAAGGCAATAGCTAAATCCTACCAAGTATTGATATGAGAACCATCTAACTGATTAAACCATTCAAGTTGTGTTCCAGCCAAGCTCTCTGGTAAAAAGTGAACCCAGAGCTTCTTATCAGCAGTGTGCGGCTGTATCTTGCGCACATAATATTTCAAATGGAGTTTTGGACAAGAAACCCCATCGTATTTTGCAAAGATTGGTATTTTAAATTTGTGGGGAATGACTACCCCATAGATCAAACCCAAATCATCAAAATCTAAACTGGGGACAGCTTGGATTTCAACAGCTTTCAATCTGTCTTCTAACTACTTGTATTTGATATCAGCGGGTGGATACTTCTCATTGAAATAATCATCACCGGATACTTGATCATTGATACAGTCAGCCTGAGTACTCTTGACCTCACCAATCTGGCTCTCGTCCTCTTCAGATGAATCTTCTCCTACTGGGATTTGAAAAACTGTCTCCTTGAACCTTCTACCCATGTTGAGTAGAACTTTCTTCTTTGGCTTCTTCTTAACGGCCAGCAAAGACATCATATCTTGCTGCCCCTTGGCTAGGGCTAGTAGAGTCTCCTGAAACTGAGAATTCTGGGTTTGGAGATCCTACACAGTTTTCTCTAGATCCATCTTGCTGAAATAAACAACAGAAAGATAAGGAAACCTGTTATGTGAAAACCTGTCATGTTATGATGCATGGAATATGTAAATGCAAATGATTTCAAGGATTAATGAAATTTAAATTTGTATAGGCAAAAGAATAAACAAACGTTAATTTTCATTAGACAAAACAAGAAAGATTACATCATGCCTCTTGGGCTTACAAAATAACTTTCTAAGATAAAAATACTGAACGCATCCTCTTCGGTGCAAGATAGACGTTCACACTTTGCTCTTCTTGTAGCTGCTTCGTAAGCTCCAAGACCCTCTTTTCACTAGCATAGAACATTGCCTCGAAAGTATCTCGTTCTTCCTTTAGCTGGATCCAACCCTTTTTGTAAGTCTTCGAGAGAGCTAGGCATGTCGGGATAGAGGATAGTGTAAGGAACATATCCTTCAACCACGGGCTCCATGATGACTGGTAAGATGGAAGGATAAGGCATCACAAGTTTCAGAGCATGAGCTCGCACCCATTTAAGGTAAGGCTCGAGGGGAATGGAGTTCTTGTGTCCTAACGTCTTGCTATCCACCTTGTTCAACATCCTCTAGGCTCGGATAAACCTGTGACGGTAACCTTGATTGTCATTCTCGTAGTCGAATACCAATTCTTGGATAAGCATCTCACGGGGACCATCCCTCCCAGCGTAACTAAAATGTCGTAGGGCTAAGAAGGGGTTGTAAGTGATACCTCCTATAATTCCAAGCAAATGGACATTGGGGAATTCTCCACAATGGTCGATGATAGTAACATTCTCCAAAGAGCTGGAACACCAATGAATATCTGAATGTCTGAGCGTCATCAACCTATATGACCACCTTGGACCTTGCTCGTTCTTCAATACAGATTGGGGAAGATGTGAAATAAACCATCTTTCCAAGAGAGGAGTACAACACATAAGGATACCTCTTTTCCTCATAGTACGAGTGTGAAAGGAATGTAGGATGTCCCCTAGCAAAGTAGGCACTGGGTTACGAGACATGAAGATTTTGACGGTGTTCACATCTATGAGTTGGTCAGGATTTGGAAACAAAACCATCCCATAGATGAGGAGAGCCACAATTTCATCAAAGGCTTGCAAATCCAAAAAGTTCCAACAGTTTTGGGCTTTCTCAAACAAGAGCTTTGCTAGGAAACCTTTGACACCACTCCTTGTTTCCCAATTAGTTGTGATATCAAATGGTTGCAAGTGTAGAGTTGAGCAATCTCTTCTGGCTTTGGATCTCTTTCCGTACCGTTGAAGGGTAGTTGATTGAGAATATGAATTCTCAAGAGTTGGGAGAATTCCTCCAAAGTTGGCACAAGTTGATAATCGGGAAAAGTGAAGCAATGGTGTAGAGGATCAAACAACTGAAAGAGCACCTTTATCATGTCTTCATCAATGTTGAAGGTGACCAAGTTTAGTAGGAGACCATGTCTCTCGGTAAATGGAGAGTTTTCATGAATACTTGATGCTAGATATTTAAGTTGAGGAGGGATCCTTACGAGATTGACTTGAATGGTTTTCCTGTGAACAAAATCCATGTCCTACAAAACAGAACAAAGATAAATCTCAAAAATCCTTGAAATGGTTAGTGAGTATGAGTATGATGTTATGATGTTTATGATGTTATGTAAAAGTAAATATATACAAACAAAGCAAACAAATCCTTAGGTTTAGGCTTGCATAGAGTGTCATAGGTAAGTACCCTCTTAAAGTTTAGTTGGCTCAAACCTGTCCTAGAAATAGTAACCGGGTTCTAAGGAGCTCAATATCACTGGTTTGTTTTCTCGGTCATTGTTTCAACACAAGCCTCTTTAATGGCGACCGAAATATCCCAAAAACCCAAACCTCGATGAGTGTAGTATCGAGTATCTACCAACTTCGGACTGCACCAAAGCCGGTTATCTCACTACATCATAAATGCCAAGTTGGTCAAGTAAAGGTTCTAAAAGTTCATTAGTGCTTCATGACATCACTTAACGGCCCGGTATTCTCCTTGACTACTCAAGGGCTACCGGTACCCACAAATATGTCGCACTAACATAGCTATTTCTTAGACCGTGTCGATATACCCCACACAGTTTCCACAATGTATTGCTACTTACCTATAAGGTATCCCAAATCCAGGTAGAGGATTCAAACCAAAAAAAAAACCATAATGTAAAGCACACAAGTCAAACAAAGAAAGCAAGTAAAGGTGATATATCCCTAAGGTAACCCCACTTTTAAGTTTTCCCCAACAGAATCTCCAATTACGTGATACGGTGGGAGAACTGACTTGGTATGTTTTTGCATTTTATCGCAAATGTTACGGTTAGAAAGAGCCACCACCGAATTTTCTTTTATCCAAAAGGAAAGGTGAAAAAGCACAGGAAAGACCTTTGATATTGTTTCTTGAGTTCGGGGGTAGATTATGAAAAGGGAAGGAATTAACACCCTTTTCATCCATGATTTTCCATGGGCTCTTAGTTACTTGCTAGATCACTTGCTTTTGTTTGAAAATGTGCTTTGTGTGGTTTTTGAAAGTATTTTGAAAAGGTGCCATCGTTTAGGAGAACTTTGTAATGATTCTCGTTTGTAAGAATGTATACAAAGTGTTTTGATCTTTTGAAAATGTTTTCAAGTTTGAAAGATGTTTTTGAAAGTGTTAGTGTTTGTTTTTGAAAATAGCAAGGATGTTTTTGAAATTGAGCAAGTAACTAGGAACATTCTACCTACTCAAAAGTCTCTCATGTTCATTTCCTCTTTCCTTTGACATTGTTATCTTACCATTGATTTGGTAAGTAACCTTATCTTTGGATGTAAACGGGACGGGCGTGGGTCTTCGTATAATCATGATTAGCAATGTTGCAAGGTATCTTAGCATCTTTTTATAGGGACTAAGATCATTTTGAAAAGGCAATTTTGATAGCGTCATCGAGGGACTATGACCTTGTACTTTTGTTTGTTTTTGCTAAGATACCTCACATGCATAATATGGTCATTTTTTGTAAGACAACCAAATAGATTTTACCCTAGGGGTGCTTGTGTGCAAGTGTATTGATTTTCATGCTTTGTTTAATCTTTGATTAGGGTTTGCTACTTGTTGATTTTATCTTCTCATACAAACCCTAATTACTAGCATTTATATAAAGCGATAAATTGCGAAAACTAAAATTACTATGCTATTACATCATTAAGAGAGGGGGTGTATAAATTTACAAATGGGGATTGCAAGAAAACTAAACCTAATTATCTATTACAACCATATTGAATGTTATACAAAATTGAAAATAAAATGCAAGAATATAAATGGAAAAAGAAATGATTTTTGTTGTTTTTTTTTTATGAATGGGGTTTTGTCTTGACCTAACTAAAGAAAATTATTAATTAAAATTAAATAAAATTAACTTAAACTAATTAAGAAAAGAAATTAATTTGAAAAGGGTTTTTAGGGTTTTTTATGAAAAGGTTTTAAATTAATGAAAATAAAATAAAGATTAATTAATTAAAATAAACCTAAATTCTAAATTAATTTTAACTAAGAAAATAAAATAAAATATTAATTTAACCTAAGTCTAAAGATTAATTATTTTAAAAAAAGAGAAATTAGTTTGTTTTAAGAAAATATTTTTTAGTCTTTTTGTTTAATGGAGAAAATGAAATATATATGTAGAAATAATAAATAAAAAATAAATTTGGATTTTTTATGATTTATGAAAATAATAATAGTAATAATAATAATAATATTAATAATAATAATAATAATAATAATAATAATAATAAAGAAAAAATAAAAATGTAACGAAAAGTCAGGGGGGTGGTGTAATACCCCAAATTTGTCCTACCCTTCTACTTTTATCTGGTTTGCGCATTGTCGCACTTTTCTCATGTACATATTTCCATTAGGTCATTTAACATTGCATACATTTGCTAACAACATAACTTCGCAAGGGGTCGAGAAACTTCAGGTTTAGGGTTTTATCAACTGGCTAAGGCGTATATGTTCAAATAGAGCCTGATTCTTCTGGTTATTTTTCAAGGCAATGAAATTGCGGAATTAGGGTTTTGTGTTCATGGATATTGTGGATTTTTTCTTCATCAAGCTACAAGGTCATCCTTCATCAAGAATTCATCCAGAGCAAAGTACATTAGGGTTTTTACCTATGGTATTTGGTGTCTCATCAAGGTTGTAGTTGAGGTTATTTTGAACCGGGATTTTGGCTTAAGCTATCTTTCTCCTCATTGAGTATCCAATGCCGAAGAATTAGGGATTCAAAGCACTAATTTTGTTGATCATCAAGTAAAGACGTAATACTAGGATGATGTTGCGAATTCACTAAGATTAGGGCATTATTGGTTCTCTCGTTTCTTGTTTTCATTATGGTGAAAGTATTTGTTCAAGTGATTATTTGGGGTCATGAGTTCAAGTGGTTCGAATTTGTTAAATTGGACCAATATTTTAAGAGGCAAAGCGTATTGAGTTTGGAAAGTCCATCCACGTGGATTCCTCGGAATTCAAGTCACTTCGAAGAAGAAAGCACACCATGTTCATCCATGATCAAGATTTTGGATTTCAAATAAAAGTCTTTCTTTAGTCGTCTTTGAGTTTATCTCGTGAGTCATCCATAAAAAAGGTTTGATATCATATGTTTCATTCAAGTCACAAATAAAGAGAAGCATTGGGAGATCTTAGTTCTATTTGAAGAGAACTTGATTTTGGATAGGAGATTGAAGATTTGGAATTTCCAAATTAATATTGCATTCAAGAACATTCAAGTTTTATTCAAATTTCCACCAAGTATTAAAAGAGGGTTCAAAGCCATTTCTTTAGAATATTCATCATGAAAGTGGAAGCAAGCTTCTTTACAAAGCAAAAGAATTCATATTTTATGTTACATTCAATCATACATTACAAATACCCAACACCATTTACAATATCCAAAAATATACTACAAAAATGAGAAATACACTTAAAGGTGCATATATTGATTCTCATCATCGCTTTTTGTGTGGCCTTGTCATGTTTGAAATGCAACCTTGTTGCTTCCATCTTCATTACCTTCTTCATGACCAAACCGGCGTATTGTAACTTGCCATGATCTATGCCTTTTGTTTCAATCCAAAGCAATCCTGAACATTTACACAATAAAAAGAAATAGTTATTATCAATTCTCAACAAACTGCTAGCAGAATGAAAAAGTCCAAACAAAATAACCGTATCCTAACTCTTCCAATTCCCAACAAACCAAAGCAGAATAACCAACCAACTGTCAAACAACCTAACCATTTCCTAACTTCTATAACAATAAAAAAACAGAATTCACTACCAAAAAACAAAACCATTTCCTAACTGTTGTAACTGTAACCAACCTATACCCAATTCCCTAACCAACTAACAGTCCAAACGCAAAGCCAAAACAGAACAACTAATTTCTAACAACTTTCCATTTCCCAATTTACTAACAAACTTTTCTAACAGCTTCCATAAATGTATCTCAACCACCTAACAAACTTCCAAACAAAAACTTATAACATGATTCCAAAAATAACTCCTAGAAAAACTCTCCATAGAACATAACAGATTCAATAAGAAAAAAAGAGAAAAGGGAGGGATTGTTCACAAAAAATACACGCTCCATCATTACCCTGGCCCTTACCTTTCATCTCTCTCAGCAATTCCAATCTTCATTACCATACCTTCAAGCTGAAACCCCTCTGTAACGGTTTTCTCTCATCTTTGTGCAACCGAATCTCAACCATAATCTTCATCTTCAATCTATCAGCATCGTCATCCTTTCAAGATTCTTCAACCGACAATTACTGCAACAACATCGAGGAATCGACTTGTTCCAAAATTATCCTCCATCAGTACTGAGTTTATTCATCTGTGATTCTTCTTGTTAAATCTGCAGCAACAACGAAAATTACATCATTCAACAACAACATTATGATAACATCACAATAACAGTATCGATCGGCAATCAGTGATAACTTTGCGTAACAACAGTCCACAGAAACAAAAAAGTAAAGAGAAAAAGAATCCATAAGAACGTTACCGGTAGCGTCGCCGTCGCGTTCGAATTTCAATCCGAAATATTTAATTTATCCTTGGAGCGCGAGAGATCCGAGGAGCGTGTTTTGGTTAATCGGGAATCCATGAGGGAAAGGAACAGAAGTGAGTTGAAGAGACGATGGAGTGGCATAGTATGAAGAAAGTAGAAGGGAGATCACCGATGATGGAAGGCATTCGCGGCGCTGTGAGTGTAGCAAGGCGAAGAAGAAGAAGATGGCGGAAGAGATGTGTGCGCCACGAAGAAGAAGACGACGGAAGGGATGTGTGCACCGCGAGAGAGGAAGGGAAGTGAGAAGCTCATACGTCACAATTTCTAACCCTATTCCCATTTCAATTTCAATTTTCTCATTTTTGTTTTTATTTTTTTAATAATTATGAATATAAATTGTTAATTGAAAATATGCTGAAAAATAGAAATTGATGTTGATTGCATTAGACCGGGCCTCACTTCTTTGTTTTAGGCCCGTGTTGTTGTTTTTTAAGCCTGAATAAGTTGAACAAAAAATCCTTTTGGGCTCAATCTGGGTGGGCCTTGCGCCCAGGCTGCACTACTGCCCCAGGATTCAATTCTCACCCCCCTATTTCTTTTACTTTCTTTTATATTTTTTAAATACCTTCTTTCGTGTTTTGTTCTCTTAACAATAATGCATGACAAAAATGTTTAAAAATATATTAGAAGGCACTCTAGAAATTAATTAGAAATATATTTCTTTTTTTCCTTTTTTTCGCTAACTTTTAGTCAATTTTATTCGTTAGTTTTGTTCATTTTTATATCATGTGTTTCATTTGCAATTTTCGGTAAGGATCGTATGCAATACTTTAAATACTCGTTGCTTAGTTTTACTTGTTTGTATAGTCTTTCATGATCCCTTAGGTGACTTTGGTTCAAATTTAATCTTCGATCTAATTGAACTAAATTAACATTCGACTCCTAAATCCAAACATGCTAACATTGGGTAGAATTCCCTCATTCATTCTTGACCTAGGTCTAACAACGCACGATAACATTAGGTTTAGAAATAGGCTAATCCCCCTTTAACTTTTCTTCCCCTTTTGCATACGCATCTAAAACTAAAACTTCTTTTTCTTTTCAAAAATAAAAACACTTTCAAACTACTGATGAGAATCACGCTTTTGCTTAGTACGAGAAATGATAAGTGGGTCTCTTCTCGATCTTATTGTTCTTCATCTCAAGCCTAGGTTTGGTTCAATTCTCAAAGACTCCTTTCATAGCTAAGTAGAAAAGGTGCTAATATCTCTCTCTTGAGGTCGACTAGTCGCTATCTGCAATGAAAATACAAATCAACTCAAACCATTTGTGCGCTCGAGCACTTCTCTAAAAAACCTTTTCAGGTAAGGACACGATTAATTTACTTTTGTGCCAACACATAAGTCTCCAAAGATCGAGCTGCGGCAGAAGGCAAAATTAACTTCGTCCACAAAAAACACAAACAAACAAAAACATATGAGCCGAACTACGGTAGCTCTAATTCCTCAAAAAGGATACGTAGGCATTGGGGTAGGGCCCAGGCGAGCACAATTTTATTTTCCCTACATTCTTTTCTCCTTTCTTTTGCATGCATTCTCTCCTTAGCAGTAATAAACAGTAAGCATAGATTAAACACACCCATAAGATAGACAACAAGAGTGGATACCGTAGAGTACTACGGGCGTGTGGGGTGCTAATACCTTCCCCTTGCGTAACAGACTCCCTTACTCGATCTCTCGATCGCAAGACCGTGACTTCTCCTTTCTCAGGTTTTCTCGATGTTTACCTTTCCCTACATGTGGGATAAAAGACGTTCGATGGAGACTTCTTTGTTTTGATGATTTTCAGCCAGTTGTTTCAGCTGGCGACTTCACTGGGGATAGGTCGACCAAATGCTGGTCCATCCCGGAGTCGCTCCTAGATCTTGTTTTCTTTCATTTGGGTGTTTATCTTTACGCTTTCAGTTTATTCATTCATTTTGTATATACTTGAACATACGTGTGCATTGCATTTTACCGTCTTCCATATACTACTGATGTACTGGATTTGCTTCTTGTTTGGATGGGGATGCTACTATTGAGGTAAAAGGCACAGTACCCATGCCAGAGTGCACTAGGACACCTAGGAATAGAGTGGGGGAATGACGGCTATAGGACGTGGTCCAATTAGTGCAGTCATGTCATATACCACGCTCGAATGAGGTTCAAGTGAATTACCATCGGCACCCATGTCTGTGGGCAAACCCATAGCACTTTCAGGCGAACCCGTGATTTTCGAGTTACCATTGTCTTACCCTGACCTAGTCTTCACCCATGAGTGGGGAGGGAATCATTATTATAGGTACAAATGGTGACTATGCTCAGACAGTGGCTATTGGTTCTAATGGCTATATTCTGGATTTTTGTTATGACTTTATGCAGATGCTATACTCTGTTAATGACCATATGGTTCTCAAATTTATTTTGAGTTTCTGACTTGTTTACTTTGAGGTTCATTCAAGCCTTCAATCTTGGTATTCCCAGCATATTCAGAAAATTCTCAATAGTATCCGATGTTCCAGAAGCCTTGATCCCGTACAATGGGAGATCCACATGGTACTTGGTTCTTATATATGCAGAAGTTGTGCCAGACCTTTGATCTGATGATACTCACATGATTCAGAGCAGTGCAACAATCATATTCAGGAATGATGGAACCCTGATCCTCTTTGATCTCATGTCTTTGCATACATAACATGGCTAACCACATGCTTAAGATACATGTTCGGTTATTTCCAAGGAATCATATTTGCAAGTCTTGTGCTAAAATCTTCCATCCCTTACTTGCGTAAAATTAAAATCAAAACACGCAAATTCCTTGGAAATGACAAAACATGACATGGCATTCATTCATGCACCCCATGCATATTCATGCATTCATAACAGGTACCCGAAGATTTGGGATTCTTATTCAGACCTGGGGTTCTCGTCAAAGGTTCAACTTGATTCCTCACCACACATGCTCAGAGATCAGTTATGGAATAACTCCGAGTGGTACATGCAAGCTTCGGCCCGTGGTTATAAATTTCTTCAAGCAGGAGGATAATTGATTAAAGACTCAGATAAGCCAGGTCATGGAAACTCTGATGATGATGTATATTATTTCTTTAATACATGATATGCTTGGTGATGCATATTATACTGGGGCACCTGGCCAATCGATTGAAGATGGTTTGTCATCCAGAGACCAAGTCCAAGACTGGATTAATTCAGAGACTGTTGTGTTCACATCAGATCAGAGGGGAATTCTCTCGCACACTCGAGCATCAATACTACAGAAAGTCGTCAGAATCGGCAAGTCCATACGAAGTCAAGTCTCCTCAACAGTGGAAATCATTGGTTTCTTTACTGCATTTTCATTTGCATTCTTGCTTATTTGTTTAAACATTGCTTGTATATATAAACTTGTCTATTTTTGAACGAAAATCTTAATGCAACAAGTATGCTTGTCTTGAAGTGTTCCTTTCATTTTTACTCATCCATTCATTATCACTCTTTAAATGTTTTACTTGCATATTGATGCCAGATTTCCTAGTCTTATGCTTAGGTAAAGATTCAAAGGAGGAGGATGACAATCTGAAAACGCAAAAATCTCTGGTTGGTACGCTTTTGAGTAAGACCCTGCTGACGATGTACATGCCTTGTTTCAAATCCCTAAACACTGGAGATATAAGGGAGATAGACCCTCGTTAACCCCTCTGAGCCTTCAAAGTATGAGTTTCCTTTATGTTCAGAAAAAACCCTCATTTTAACCTTGGGGCGGGTAGTGTTCAGCCGATCTAATCAAGCATTCAGAACTCATCAAGAGTGTGCATCCAAGGATACAACAATGGTTATCCATCAAAAGGTTGAGGAAAGTCAAAACCACAATGGTTAACCCTCATCTATCAGCAACATGCGTCTTTTGACTATATCCCAATGGGTATCTCTCGCACATCAGGAGGTCAACAAATGACGATACTATAATGGTTATCCATCATCTACTAAAGACTCGGGCAGTCACGATCACTTTCAACAAATCAAAACAATGCAAAGATCAACGACTTGTTCAAAATGGAAAATACGAATAAGAAAGAAACAAAAATACCCGCTAAGTCGAAACTTGAAAATAAGTTGCTTAGGCAAAAGTTGGGGCATCCCGCTGGATTTCCAAATCGAAATTCAAAAGATTTTGTCCAGGTAAAAATTAGGGAAAGCAAGAAAGAAATTGAAAAGCCTAAATGGCGAGAAAAGGATTACCAACGAAAATCCTCATCAAAGAACAAAGTTGTTTGGTCAGACACCAAAGGCAAAGAAGTTAGCGTCTGTCGTGTCCAAGAAACCACTGTGGTTCCTCAATTATCACAAACTCTCCTCGAGAGATAAACGCTTGTATTAGGTCAACTGAACGTAGGAATGGAGAACATCATGGAGAATGGGTGGGCACCAAATAATTTTGAGCCTTAAATCCTTTTTCTGAAAACCGTGAACCAGGCCACGTTACAACCTGTTGTACCCCAAAATTTGCCCTCCCATATTCCTCAAGATTTGTCAAGATTGATTTCCAAATTGCTCAAGATGGCTCAAGGGTTGTACAGTCAAACTACTTCCTAAGGCAGTTGAAATTAGGGTTTTGGTTCTTTCAAGGAATTTGAGGTTTTCAATGGTTCAATCAAGTCTCATAGGCCTATATGCATCCTCAAGCACCTACATGCCAAGTTTCAAGGCTCACAGTGCCAATTTGCACAGTCAAAAGCTCCATTTGGTCTATAGTCAACTACAAGGGCAAAATGGTCATTTTGCAGTCAAAAGTCAGAATTTTTGGTCAACATCTTATTTTGAGTTCACAATAATCATTTGATCAAGTCTTGATCATGATTCCACAAGAATAGCTCAAAAATCATCAAGATGCAAAAAGTTACTATTTTTGGATAGTAGAAAAGTCAACTGTATCTTGACCAGGGCATAACTTTTTCATGGTTCATCATAAAAATCCCATCCAATGCTCATTTTTAAGGGGATGCAATTTCCTACAATCCATCTTCACACCCCAAGTTCAAGAAATGCTCTCACAAAAAGTTATCAATTTCTACATTATAGGTCAAATTCAAAAGTCAACAAAAGTACACTTTGAGTCAAAGGCCATAACTTGAGATTGATAAAACCAAATGACATGGGACCAAAGGAATTGGTTAGAGGACTTCAATACCTTTCCAAAATGTCAAAGAACATGGTCATATTATCAAAATTGAGCAAGATATGCATTGGAGAAGTTGGGAAATTTTTAGGAATTTGCAAAAGTCAACTTTGCTCAAAACACCTTGTTTTTGCTAATGGGCCTCAAATCTCTTCTTGAAACTTCATCCATGGCCTATGCACGTCCCACCAAGCTTAATGGGATTTATTTTCTTATTTTTATTGATTAATTAGATTTTTAATTAATATTAATTCGTTTAATTAATTTAAATTGTAGGAAAATGCAAGATTTGATTTTTCAATCAATTTGTGAAGCAAATATGGTCAAGATATGCTGGCAATTTCGTGCTCAAAGTCAAAGATACAAAATCACCAAATTTGGCAACATTTTCCAATCATGAAAAATCAAAAAGATTTGATTTCCAATCAAAGATTCAATCACCATTGCACATGGATTTTTGCCCAGCTCTTGACCTAATTCAATTGCCCTATATATATGCAAGCAAATCCTAACCTAATGGACATAAAAAGGCTGCAGAAAAGACCCTAGCATATTCAAGAAATTCAATAAAAAGTGAAAACCTATTCCTGTATTCCAGACCAATTCAAGGCAATTTGTTGATTCAAATACATTGCAGGAGGTCCCAGGGATAATTTGCAATTGAAATCACGCACTAAAGCTCACAGAATCATCACACACAGTTTCACGGTTTGCTTTTTTATTTCAGAATCGTACAGCTTAATTCATGCATATTTAACATGCTTTTGTGTTTGATTTGTGTTGCAAGGAACCATACGAAGCTAATGGTATGGTTTAATTGAACTGAAACGCCATAAATCAAAAGATGCCATGAACGATTTCTAGGGTTCTTAAGCTTTGAAATTGGGGCTTTCTGAACCAGACAAAATTAGGACTCCTAAGACATATGGTTGGAATCGTTAGGACAAGACGAACAAGACTGACCCTTCGTGAAATATTTATATAAACCATAGTGCTAATCGCTATTTTTCGTGCAGATGAATAGTGGGGGTTAAAACCCCCCGCTATCTAATATTATATTTACAGGGCAAACGGAGAAGATGACTAGGTGTTAGCCTCCCATTGGGCAGTTTGAAAACACGCGCATTTTTTTCCTTTTGTACAACATATTTGTGTGTTTATTAATATATTGATTGTTTATTATCCTAATAACAACTAAAGCAGGTGGTTGGAGTGGTTGAGCGTATTGGCCTATGAGCGCTGGGACCTGGGTTCGAATCCCAGGTCCCCCAAAACATTTATTCCTATTTTTCTTTGTGTGTTCCCATGCAGATTTCCAAGAGTGGTCCACTATGCACCTCACGTCTCAATGAGCCACATGTCTTCAAGTCCAAATCCAGGGGTCACGAGATGATGACCACCATGCGCTTTAGTCAACAGGCGTGTAGATGATCACAAAAGTCAAAAGGGCTTGCAGCTTAATGGGCTTCAGAATTACCAAAGATACCTCCTAACTTGGGCCAACACCCCCCTGGGTTATTCTTTTTTCTTTTTTTATATTTTCCATTTAACTATTTTTATTATTAATTATTATTATTATTATTATTATTATTATTTAATTAACCAAATTAACCTTTTTTATAATGATCAGAAAACTAAAATATAATATTTTTTATTATTATTTATTAATTTCACCCTTAATTTATTATTTTTGTAAATAAATATGATTAACTAATTTAGTTTAATTAGGATAATTCTAACTTTTTTTTGCAATAATTTAAAATCAACATAGAATTAGGGTTCTTGACAATTTTAATCCTTTTGTTTTTTTATTTCCTTAAAACATTAAAAACTCAAAAAAAGATTTCTTTTAATTAATTAATTAGTTTTAGGTTTAATTTAATTTAATGCAAAATAGCAAAACTTCCTTCTTTCTCAAAAAAGGGTCAAATCCCTAAGGACTTCTCCGATTCAATTTTTTCGCGCATATTATTTTTTATCATTATTATGTAATTGCTCTGAGGATGTAATAGCTTTAATTAGGACTTTTTATCGCTTTCATTTTATTTTCCGCAATTTATTTTTCAAGGATTTGTTTTTGGCGATGTAAATACCCGACGCCTTGTAATAGTTTAGATTTACTTTTCGCAACTATTAACTGTTAGATGTATGTTAACTAGGCTATGCATGACAAGACTTATTCTCAAAATAAAATCAAAATGTAGCTTACGATGACATGTAAAGATAACTTAAAACCGGACACACTCGCACATGCCACTCCTAGGGTACGCCTCACTTGGTTGCCTCGACGTGGTCATTGAGTATAGGGTGTTTTAGAGGTCGCCCTCCTATCTAAAGATCAAAGTTGCCTCAAAACGGTTGCCTCGATAAAAAAATGATCTAAGACATTAGGGTTACCGCTAAGGCGTCCTACTATTGCTTTAGTGACCACACATGTCCCATTAATCGAATTGACCCGAAAACTCCAACGACGGTGCTACCTACTTCTCAATAGTGGGATGGTACTGTCTAAAGGACATTTACACAGCTTAATTTCTTTTGAGTAGGTAGAGGTTCTCAGGTGCTTGCTCTTTCAAAACAAAAATACTTTTCGCACCTACACTTTTCTGACAAAAGTTTTCAAACAAACACTTCATACACTCTTGAGGACTGATACAAGAGTTAAATCGAAGTTTTCAAAACAAACTTTTTCAAAACCCACAAACACAAGAAAAGAAAAAACATTTTGAAAACATAGTGAGCAAGTACCTAAGAGCCCGTGGATAACCACGGATAGAAAGGGTGCTAACACCTTCCCTTTCTATAATCTACCTCCCGAACCGAGAAACATCTCGAAAAGGAATTTTGCTGTGCTTTTGTCCTTTCCTTGTTGGAGAAAATAAAAGACGGTGGAGAGTCTTGCTTACCGCGACATTTCGCGAACCAGCATTTCAAAACAGTCAGTTCTATTCCCACCGATCACACAACCCATAAAAGTCCTAACTGAAGCACAGGTCAATTCGAAAGCATGCTACAACGAGATGGCGTTTAACTGACTCCTAAGAGGTATGTTTGAATATTTGTGTTGGCATCATATGCTTGCATTATCTTTCATAAAAAAATAATTTGCAAATGTTTCTCTCTAGCTAGTGACTCATTCACAACAGAGTTGTGACGTCATTTCATTCAAAGTTTTTTCGAACTTCAAGACTTACATATGTGTTTCATTAGAATTATCATTCTCATAATAAACATTCTTCTGCATACAAAACAATTGATTGACATCAAGTAAGTTTACACAATGAACAATCGGTAAGGAGCTTAATCTTGTCAGAGAAGAGAGGCTTGAATACCTTGTTGAAGTAAGAGTCAGCTGCCACAAGAGAAATGACTTATCCAGGGGCAGGTTAACCAGTGATCATGTCCAGAGAAAACGTCTTGGTGCTTCACGATCTGAGTACCCTTCAAGGATGAAGTTAGCAGATTCTGCCAATCTGGGGCAATCAAGTCGAGAGTCGATCTCTCCAAGTTCATCCAAATCTGGGGCATTCCCTCAAAGTTATCAATCAAAGGTTATCACGTCGATTAATCTCTTTAAGCTGTCAATCAGAGGCTATCATGTCGATAAATCTCTTCAAGCTCAATCAATCAGAGGTTATCACATTGAGGAATCTATTCAAAATTCATTCAACTTGGGGCAGTCACGTCGAGATTCGACAAATCTCTCTAAGAAAGCTGTAATCTAGAGCAGTTTGTTTCGTGACTCAAGACATTGGGGCATGCCACCTCATATCGTATTGTGACATGAATTTTCTGGTCTTCTATTCAACCTAGGTGTTCCCAGAGATCCTCCAAACATGGGCATTCCTCATCCGTACTTAGTTTCTCAAGTCAATTATGTTGCACAAGACTATGATCAAGCTAAAAGCATCATAACGGTCACCCTGACTTAGCCAGCGCATGAAGCTGACTTCATTTTCTACAGACAACTTCGAGTCTGATTCCCCAAGTGAATTCAGAAAGTCTAGAATCGTCTTTTGACTCAGCACACGCAAGTGCATCCTCAGTGGAGTTAATCAAGAGCATCCCCAGTAAAGCTCAATCTGGGCATTCGCGAAGCTCAACTGGGGCATTCGCAGAGCTAAACCGAGGCACTCGTAAGTGTCCACGCCCATCTCTTATTCCCCAAGTGCTTCAAGATATAATTCCCCAGTGTGCGTAAACTTGGGACATGTATTCTGAGAGATCCACATGGTGTTCAGTATCCATTCTTCGGCATATTCAATTCTATCATCCTCTCAACGGTTCAGGATGTTTGGAAGTCTTGCCAGATTATCTCTTCCCAACGGTATGATTCAGAACCCAGCAGTGTACCTAAAAACTCGCTTCGTCAGCAATTCAATCCTCAGCAGAGTCAACAACGATCTTTGGTCTTCAAGAGCTCCCCAGTGCAAATTCTTATCAGTATCCCCAACGATCTTTGGTACTGCAGGCTTCCAACGTTGATATATGTTGACATCCCCAGTGATGAGCAATGGTTCCCAGCAAGCCTACTCTTATCCCCATAAAGTTTATTTCTTCGCATTGCATATAGTTATCATTACATAACATTGCATCCTCAAAAGCGCGTAGCTGATCCATCAGAGTGGATATTTGCGTCAAAAGAAATTTAAACATGCATACAAAGCATAAGCCAGATCAGGTACCTTACATGAAAGACCTGAATTATTCAAGGACAACAGTACATCCCTACAGAAGGGTATCATGCCCAAAATCCCCAGTTGAGGACCTTCACCTTTTCAATGCCAAACAAAATCAATACACTTTGTCATTCTGAACCCAGTTCTTGTCTGGTAGTCAGTTTCCTAAACACCCACCCGGGTCTGTTATTCAAACACTCGTCCATGTTTACCTTGGATACTCGTTCGTATCTTCTTTCAATACTCGTCCGTATTGAATCAAACACTCGTCCGTGTTTACCTTGGATACTCGTTCGTATCTTCTTTCAATACTCGTCCGTATTGAATCAAACACTCGTCCGTGTTTAAACTTTTTGATACTCACCTGTATCTTCTTTCAATACTCGTCCGTATTGATTCAAACACTCGTCCGTGTTTAAACCTTTTGATACTCGCATGTATCTTCTTTCAATACTCGTCCGTATTGATTCAAATACTCGTCCGTGTTTAACCTTTTGATACTCATCCGTATCTTCTTTCAATACTCGTCCGTATTGATTCAAACACTCGTCCGTGTTTAACCTTTGATACTCGTCCGTATCTTCTTTCAATACTCGTCCGTATTGATTCAAACACTCGTCCGTGTTTAACCTTTGATACTCGTCCGTATCTTCTTTCAATACTCGTCCGTATTGATTCAAACACTCGTCCGTGTTTAACCTTTGATACTCGTCCGTATTTTCTTTCAATACTCGTCCATATTGATTCAAACACCCGTCCGTGTTTAACCTTTCTTGATGCTCGTCCGTGTCGCTTATCTAAACAATCGTCATGTCGTAACCCATGTTTCCATCTTAGAACCTGAGATCGCCCGTAGGCTAGGTTCTTCCCATAGATCACCTTCTTGGAACCTGAGATCGACCGTAGGCTAGGTTCTTCCTTAGATCGTCGTCGAACCTGAGATCGCACGTAGGCTAGGTTCTTCTTTAGATCATCTTAGAACCTGAGATCGCCCGTAGGCTAGGTTCTTCTTTAGAACATCTTAGAACTTGAGATCGCCCGTAGGCTAGGTTCTTCTTTAGATCATCTTAGAACCTGAGATCGCCCGTAGGCTAGGTTCTTCCTTATATCATCTTAGAACCTGAGATCGCCCGTAGGCTAGGTTCTTCCTTAGATCATCGTAGAACCTGAGATCGCCCGTAGGCTAGGTTCTTCCTTAGATCATCTTAGAACCTGAGATCGCCCGCAAGCTAGGTTCTTCCTTAGATCATCTTAGAACCTGAGATCGCCCGTAGGCTAGGTTCTTCCTTAGATCATCGTCGAACCATAGATCGCTAGTAGGCTAGGTTCTTCCCAATACTGTCACCGTCGAACCTGAGATCGCCTCTTGGCTAGGTTCTTCCTTCAAATCATCGTCGAACCTGAGATCGCCTTTTGGCTAGGTTCTTCCTTCAAATCACCGTCGAACTTGAGATCGCCTCTTGGCTAGGTTCTTCCTTCAAATCATCGTCGAACCTGAGATCTCCTCTTGGCTAGGTTCTTCCTTCAAATCACCGTCGAACCTGAGATCGCCTCTTGGCTAGGTTCTTCCTTCAAATCATCGTCGAACCTGAGATTGCCTCTTGTCTAGGTTCTTCCTTCAAATCACCGTCGAACCTGGGATCGCCTCTTGGCCAGGTTCTTCCTTCAAATCATCGTCGAACCTGAGATCACCTCTTGGCTAGGTTCTTCCTTCAAATCACCGTCGAACCTGAGATTTCCTCTTGTCTAGGTTCTTCCTTCAAATCATCGTCGAACCTGAGATCGCCTCTTGGCTAGGTTCTTTCCGTATATTTGGTCTTAGGACCTGGGATCGCCCTTTGGCTAGGTTCTCTGTGAAATCACCCTCATTGTGTCACCTTAGGATCATAGGCCGCCCGTAGACCTCGTCCGCTGTCTTTTCATACCAACCATTTGTCTTGTATTGGCATCGCTCCACGTTGCAAGTCCAATCTCTATCTCTTCATAGAAAAAACAAATTTCTTTCCCCAGTAAATTTCACAAAATAAATAAATAAAGAAAACACTTATACTTCCTCCCAGGACAAATTTTCGGCATTGGTATTTAATCATCTTCCACCTCGAACTTCCGAAAGGCATGCGCCAATCGTACTTTCAGGTTTAAGACAATTAAATAGGGGCAGCTGTAATACCCCAAATTTTTCCTACCCTTCTACTTTTATCTGGTTTACGCATTGTCGCACTTTTCTCATGTACATATTTCCATTAGGTAATTTAACATTGCATACATTCGCTAATAACATAACTTCGCAAGGGGTCGAGAACCTTCAGGGTTAGGGTTTTATCAACTGGCTAAGGTGTATATGTTCAAATAGAGCCTGATTCTTCTGGTTATTTTTCAAGGCAATGAAATTGCGGAATTAGGGTTTTGTGTTCATGGATATTGTGGATCTTTTCTTCATCAAGCTACAAGGTCATCCTCCATCAAGAATTCATCCAGAGCAAAGTACATTAGGTTTTTTACCTATGGTATTTGGTGTCTCATCAAGGTTGTAGTTGAGGTTATTTTGAACCGGGATTTTGGCTTAAGCTATCTTTCTCCTCATTGAGTATCCAATGCCGAAGAATTAGGGATTCAAAGCACTAATTTTGTTGATCATCAAGTAAAGACGTAATACTAGGATGATGTTGCGAATTCACTAAGATTAGGGCATTATTGGTTCTCTCGTTTCTTGTTTTCATTATGGTGAAAGTATTTGTTCAAGTGATTATTTGGGGTCATGAGTTCAAGTGGTTCGAATTTGTTAAATTGGACCAATATTTTAAGAGGCAAAGCGTATTGAGTTTGGAAAGTCCATCCACGTGGATTCCTCGGAATTCAAGTCACTTCGAAGAAGAAAGCACACCATGTTCATCCATGATCAAGATTTTGGATTTCAAATAAAAGTCTTTCTTTAGTCGTCTTTGAGTTTATCTCGTGAGTCATCCATAAAAAAGGTTTGATATCATATGTTTCATTCAAGTCACAAATAAAGAGAAGCATTGGGAGATCTTAGTTCTATTTGAAGAGAACTTGATTTTGGATAGGAGATTGAAGATTTGGAATTTCCAAATTAATATTGCATTCAAGAACATTCAAGTTTTATTCAAATTTCCACCAAGTATTAAAAGAGGGTTCAAAGCCATTTCTTTAGAATATTCATCATGAAAGTGGAAGCAAGCTTCTTTACAAAGCAAAAGAATTCATATTTTATGTTACATTCAATCATACATTACAAATACCCAACACCATTTACAATATCCAAAAATATACTACAAAAATGAGAAATACACTTAAAGGTGCATATATTGATTCTCATCATCGCTTTTTGTGTGGCCTTGTCATGTTTGAAATGCAACCTTGTTGCTTCCATCTTCATTACCTTCTTCATGACCAAACCGGCGTATTGTAACTTGCCATGATCTATGCCTTTTGTTTCAATCCAAAGCAATCCTGAACATTTACACAACAAAAAGAAACAGTTATTATCAATTCTCAACAAACTGCTAGCAGAATGAAAAAGTCCAAACAGAATAACCGTATCCTAACTCTTCCAATTCCCAACAAACCAAAACAGAATAACCAACCAACTATCAAACAACCTAACCATTTCCTAACTTCTATAACAATAACAAAACAGAATTCACTACCAAAAAACAAAACCATTTCCTAACCGCTGTAACTGTAACCAACCTATACCCAATTCCCTAACCAACTAACAGTCCAAACGCAAAGCAAAAACAGAACAACTAATTTCTAACAACTTTCCATTTCCCAATTTCCTAACAAACTTTTCTAACAGCTTCCCTAACTGTATCTCAACCACCTAACAAACTTCCAAACAGAAACTTATAACATGATTCCAAAAATAACTCCTAGAAAAACTCTCCATAGAACATAACAGATTCAATAAGAAAAAAAGAGAAAAGGGAGGGATTGTTCACAAAAAATACACGCTCCATCATTACCCTGGCCCTTACCTTTCATCTCTCTCAGCAATTCCAATCTTCATTACCATACCTTCAAGCTGAAACCCCCCTGTAACAGTTTTTTCTCATCTTTGTGCAACCAAATCTCAACCATAATCTTCATCTTCAATCTATCAGCATCGTCATCCTTTCAAGATTCTTCAACCGATAATTACTGTTACAGCATCGAGGCATCGACTTGTTCCAAAATTATCCTCCATCAGTACTGAGTTTATTCATCTGTGACTCTTCTCGTCAAATCTACAGCAACAACGAAAACTGCGTCATTCAACAACAGCATTATGATAACATCACAATAACAGTATCGATCGGCAATCAGTGATAACTTTGCATAACAACAATCCACAAAAACGAAAAAGCAAAGAGAAAAAGAATCCAGAAGAACGTTACCGGTAGCGTCGCCGTCGCGTTCGAATTTCAATCCGAAATGTTTAATTTATCCTTGGAGCGCGAGAGATCCGAGGAGCGTGTTTTGGTTAATCGGGAATCCGTGCGGGAAAGGAACAGAAGTGAGTTGAAGAGACGATGGAGTGGCGTAGTATGAAGAAATCAGAAGGGAGATCGCTGATGATGGATGGCATTCGCGGAACTGTGAGTGTAGCGAGGCGAAGAAGAAGAAGACGGCAGAAGGGATGTGTGCACCGCAAAGAAGAAGACGACGGAAGGGATGTGCGCGCCGCGAGAGAGGAAGGGAAGTGAGAAGCTCATACGTCACAATTTCTAACCCTATTCCCATTTCAATTTCAATTTTCTCATTTTTGTTTTTATTTTTTTAATAATTATGAATATAAATTGTTTATTGAAAATATGCTGAAAAATAGAAATTGGTGTTGATTGCATTAGATCGGGCCTCACTTCTTTGTTTTAGGCCAGTGTTGTTGTTTTTTAAGCCTGGAGAAATTGAACAAAAAATCCTTTTGGGCTCAATCTGGGTGGGCCTTGCGCCCAGGCTGCACTACTGCCCCATGATTCAATTCTCACCCACCTATTTCTTTTACTTTATTTTATATTTTTTAAATACCTTCTTTCATGTTTTGTTCTCTTAACAAGAATGCATAACAAAAATGTTTAAAAATATATTAGAAGGCACTCTAGAAATTAATTAGAAATATATTTCTTTTTTTCCTTTTTTTCGCTAACTTTTAGTCGATTTTATTCGTTAGTTTTGTTCATTTTTATATCATGTGTTTCATTTGCGATTTTCGGTAAGGATCGTATGCAATACTTTAAATACTCGTTGCTTAGTTTTACTTGTTTGTATAGTCTTTCATGATCCCTTAGGTGACTTTGGTTCAAATTTAATCTTCGATCTAATTGAACTAAATTAACATTCGACTCCTAAATCCAAACATGCTAACATTAGGCAGAATTCCCTCATTCATCCTTGACCTAGGTCCAACAACGCACGATAACATTAGGTTTAGAAATAGGCTAATCCCCCTTTAACTTTTCTTCCCCTTTTGCATATGCATCTAAAACTAAAACTTCTTTTTCTTTTCAAAAATCAAAACACTTTAAAACTACTGATGAGAATCACGCTTTTGCTTAGTACGAGAAATGATAAGCGGGTCTCTTCTCGATCTTATTGTTCTTCATCTCAAGCCTAGGTGTGGTTCAATTCTCAAAGATTCCTTTCATAGCTAAGTAGAAAAGTGGCTAATATCTCTCTCGTGAGGTCGACTAGTCGCTATCTGCAATGAAAATACAAATCAACTCAAACCATTTGTGCGCTCGAGCACTTCTCTAAAAAACCTTTTTTAGTAAAGGACACGATTAATTTAATTCTGTGCCAACACATAAGTCTCCAAAGGTCGAGCTGCGATAGAAGGCGGAATTAACTTCGTCCATAAAAAACACAAACAAACAAAAACATATGAGCCGAACTACGGTAGCTCTGATTCCTCAAAAAGGATACGTAGGCATTGGGGTAGGGCCCAGGCGAGCACAATTTTATTTTCCCTACATTCTTTTCTCCTTTCTTTTGCATGCATTCTCTCCTTAGCAGTAATAAACAGTAAGCATAGATTAAACACACCCATAAGATAGACAACAAGAGTGGATACTGTAGAGTACTACGGGCGTGTGGGGTGCTAATACCTTCCCCTCGCGTAACAGACTCCCTTACCCGATCTCTCGGTCTCAAGATCGTAACTTCTCCCTTCTCAGGTTTTCTCGATGTTTACCTTTCCCTACATGTGGGATAAAAGACGTTCGATGGTGACTTCATTATTTTGATGATTTTCAGCCGATTGTTTCAGGTGGATCAGTAATGCAAGAGGTATTGTGAGAAAAAATGATTAGGCCCACATGAAAAGCCCAAACGCTGCCAAAAAAACACAAAAAGTCAGAAAATAGTGAAAAAATAGCAAAAGGTCACGCTGGGGCTTGAACCCAGGACCTAAGGGTGACAGGCGCGCGTTTTAACTACTGGGGTGGTGATACATCCGTTAACTTATGTGAAAGGATAAATACATAACACAAAATGCGCCCTGATTACACTTCATCTTCAACCTCCAGCCAAAGGACCTATATCTTCTTCATATCTCAACAAAAATGAAATGTTCAAACATGAAAGTTGTGGCATTTCTTCCCACGAACCTAACCATGTAAATAACTTAAGCTACCAGTCAAAGATGAATGAGAATTTTCCTGGCTCTAATTTAAAACCTAAAAATTTCAGAAAACTTCAACTCTAAAATTCTCTAAGCTCAGGCCATATAAATGTAAACTATGGATATGTACAGCTTCGTGGAAATGGTATCTACATTTTATCTTCACAACTCAAACTCAAATGATGCTTGTATGAAGAGATAGAAGTTTGAAAACTTACCTCTTGTAGCTGGAGTCATGTATGGAGTTTGAGACACCTTTGTGATGGCCTGATGATTTCTGTAGCTTTCCTGAACCTCCTTGAGTGTGTTCCAACTCTTACTTTGCTTTGAGGATGGCTGAAGCTCCCAACTCAAGTAAAGTTGCAAGCTTCAGTTTTGAAAATGGTGGATGATGATGGAGGAGTTACAGTTAGGAAATTAGGGCCTGGATCACTTTGATATGATGTATGGAAGGTGTTTGGATGATTAGTTTTCAAAACGCGCGAGTGGAATTGAAGATGGTGAGTTTTTGCTCAAAATTGTCAAGTTTGGGCAGTTCTTTGCAGCAAGGTGCTTGGGAGATTTTAAGGGTGCTAGAATTCGTGTGTTATGTTTCAATAGACTTGTGTTTATGTATGGAAAAGGTTGGAGAGCCATTGCACAAAAGGTTTCTGAGTTATAGGGTCATGGTTCAATTGCTTGATTTTGAAGAAAAGTGAAAAAATCTGGTTTCAAGGCAGCAAGTACAAGCATGTAGGGTGGTTGTCAACTTTAAACAAGGTTGTCTGACTTTGTAGAGGAAGATTGTGCAAAGGGAACCAGTGCAAAGCTCAATGCAAGTTGACTTTGCATAAAGCTTGCTTTATGTAAATGGCAATGGTGCCTTCGTGCCATTAATGGAAAATTTACTTGGATAAAGCTTGAATCAAGTGGATAATAGCTCAAAAGCAAGTGTAATCTTCTGATTATGGAGAGATCTTGAGGTTTAGAGGCCTGCAAAGCAAGATTGTGCAGCATAGGTTTGAAATTTGAATGTTGTTCATCATAAAATGACTTGTAATTCAAGTTTGAAAACCCTAACTTCCTCTCTTCGATTCTACCTGATCAAGAATTATCTCAAGGAGTTCTTAGACATTTTGGAAATATTGTAATGTTCTCCACAACCCCTATTTGAATCAATTTTGAAAATTTCCCTTGGAACTATATGAAAAAGTGCCATGAAGTTAGGTCAAAATCCTGACCAAAACTAGGGCAAAATTTCACTAAGTGTTCAATTTCAAGACCATGACTTTATGAATTAATAACTTGAGATCCAAGCATTTTTAGAAGAAGTTGTGTGAGTCAATGTTGTATATATAATGGATATCTACAACTTTCATGTTGAAAGTTTCTTTTGAATCATCTTGCATCATGGTGAACAATTGGCTCAAAGTTATGAAAAAACATGAAGTTTTAAACACTTAGAAAAATTTCTAAGTTAGAAAACTTTGACTTTTCAAAATGAAATCTTGAATTTTTGATTTATTGATGAATAAGTTTCATATTTTGACATTTTTTGATGAATTGTGATCTTTGACATTGGATTTTTACCAAAAAGTCAAAGTTTGACTTTTTAGTGTATAGTTGACTTTTGATAAGTTGACTGAAAATTCACTATCAATCCAATTGATCTTGAGCAATGTTTTAGGTCATGCCATTAGGTAAAAATTATGCAATTGAAATCTTGGAACCATGCTTCAAACCAATTGACCAATTGCTAAGTCAAAAATCAGAAATTGTCCTTTCTTAGTCAAAACCCTAATTTTGACCATTTTGCCCTTTTGATTATTTGATCAAATTTCTTGACGAATTATGGTAAAAACTTGATCAAATGATACATATGAGTTTATAATGTTTATGTGGATCAAAAATTATGAAGTTTGACTGTAAATTGGCCATAGTTGACTTTTTCCCCAATATAACTGATTTTTAGGTCAAATGCTCAATTGACTGAGCAAAGATGTGATCCAAGGCTTGAAACTCGACATGAGTAATCTTGGTGGTCCATAATGACCCATGAAAGTCATATGAAGCATTGAAAGTTCAATTATCCTTGTGCAATCTCAAACAATAATTTTGGTCATCAGTGCTTAAGGATGTGTCTTGAGCTGATCAACCCTAGTGCAGTCTTGAACCAAGAGAGATCTTGTAGAGATTACTTGATAAATGAGAGGGAAAATTTTGGGGTACAACAGTCATCTTCTCCATGTCCTCAGGTTCCATCTTGATCTGATTGTATCCGGAGAAACCATCCAGGAAGGAGAATACTTTATGTTTTGTGATGTTATCAACCAAAACATCGATGTGGGGAAACGGGAAGTCATCTTTGGGGCTTGCCCTGTTCAGGTCTCTGTAATCCACCCACATATGTACCTTATCGTCCTTCTTAGGTACTGGAACAACATTGGTGACCCATTATGGATAAGACGTGACATCTAAGAAACCGATATTGAACTGCTTCATGACTTCAACCATGATCTTTTCTGACATATCCAACCGCATACGACGAACCTTTTGTTTCACTGGAGGGAAGTCCTCTTTTGTAGGTAGGCGATGAACCACAATATCAGTGTCAAGTCATGGCATGTCTTCATATGACCAGGCAAAAACCTCAACATAGTCATGTAGCATCTGTATTAACCGCTGTTTAACACTGGACTCTAAGTTAGCACCTACCTTGACTTCTTTTCTGTCCTCTTCAGTACCCAAGTTCACTGTCTCAACTGGTTCCTCATTGTATTTCCCTTTCTTCCTATTGTAACAGTCTGGCAAGCTCTCCTGGTACCTCGCAATCTTCCTCACCTTCGTCCTCGGCTTGGTAGAATGGATTTTCAAAGTCATAATAATCAATAGAAGAACTGTTACCAATGGGATCCCGAGTGGATGCAGATCTGCATTTTGATATATGAGTGTGTGTAAGAGCATAACTATTTTTGATAAAGTAAAAAATAGAAAAAGAAAACAAAGAGCATAAAAATTTGTATGCAAAAATGTCTCATGATTTATTAATGACATATGAAGATGAAGTAACAACCCTCACAGATGGACCATTGTGCCTCGGGTAAGACACAAGGTTTTAAAGTTTAAATTGTTTAAATATTACAAGTCCAAAAATTTAAAAGACAATTACTCTTGAATAAAAGTAATAGGAACAAAATCTTTGGCCTCCCAATTGTTGAGTCCACAACTGATGGTTGGGAAAATCCACTCGTCCATGTCACAGTTGCTATCACTGTCTTCCAACACATTGACTCCATGATTGCTGATGTGTAATGGTGGTCCCTCAACAGGAGTACGTCGAACAACTCTTTGGGCCTCCGAAGTAAAACCCAGACCAAATTTGTCATTTTTGTTGGGAATATCCGGAAATTGACCCCAGATGGTACACCCACCTTCCTCAACTACTGCATTAGCATCCTTCAGAGAAGCCATTTTCAATGGAGGTCTGGTAATCTTCGGAGTCTTGGTAGCAGTCTTGGTTACAGCAACCGTCTGTGGAACCTCCTCAAAATTCTGATAAGGCGGTCTCAATGAACTCACTGTCCATTTCAACATACCTGAAAGAGTTCAGGTGACTAACCATTTATTCCTCCTCCCCATGTACTGTGATAATATTTCCCTTGACTGGGTACTTCAACATCTGATGTAGGGTAGAAGTGACAACACCAGCCCCATGGATCCAGGGTCGACCCAATAAACAGGAATAAGATGGGCAGATATCCATCACATAGAAAGTTGAATCAAAAGTCTGAGTTCCAACTTTGATAGGGATGTCCACTTCCCCACGCACCATTCTTTTAGAACCACCGAAGGCCCTCACCATAATGTTGCTGGGCTTCAATGTGAGTCCTTTGTAATCTAACTGGTCAAGATCATTCTTGGGTAAGACAATCAGCGACGAACCTGTATCCACCAGAACATGGGCTAATGTAATGCCCCTGCACTCAATAGAGACATGCAGGGTATCATTGTGTTTCCTTCCCTTGGGAGTTAAATCAGCGTCAGAAAAACCCAGTCCATTATCAGAAGTTAAACTAGCCACATAATTCTAGAATTGATCAACGGAGGTCTCTTGGGGCACATGGGCGGTCTTCATAAATTTTACTAAAGCCTTAGCGTGGGCCTCAAAGCACAAAAGTAAGGCCAACATTGATATTTTTGAGGGGGTCTGCCCCAACTGCTCCATGATGTTATAATCACTTTTCTTGATTATATTTAATATAACTTCCATTTATTTTTTAGAAGCCTCAGGGGTGACTTCTGGATGCGCCTTCGTCTGAACAGGCTCAACCAAAACCTCTTTGCCCCGTGTCTCGACCGACTCGGTAGCAGGGATAACAGTAGGACTAACAATAGGAGTAACACTGGGAATATTGACAGGAGAGGTGGCAGGAATAATCACGGGAATAACAACAGTTTTTGGAGAGATCTCGGGAGAGAAAACTCTTCCGCTTCTTGTAATTTTACTGGTCCCGACAATATTGTCGATGTCAGGCTCAATATCTTTAGAAACTTTGTCTTTGGTAACTAATAGGTCTTGCTTGATGCCATGGTAATAGACGCCAACCCCATAATTCCAGGGAACGACTTTATCCGAGGAATAAGGTATTGGCCCTGGCATGGTGATGATCAAGGGAGAAAACTTGGACACAGATGTAATCCTGACGGGTCTTTTGGTGGAGACCCTGTCGGAAATGGTGATTATTGAGACATCTTCACAATAACTTTTTGTAAGGGGAATTTTTCCGAACAAAATTTCTTTGTTAACCATCAGGAGCTGGACGCCTATTTTTAACAACAAACAGCCATCTGGTAGAGACATACATAAGTGGCAACCTTCATCATAACCCAGAAATAAACTGGCTTGTAATAGATTCTCTTTAACAGTCAAAAGGGGAGTAGTTATTTCATCCACAGAGGAATCAAAGCGCTCATAATCAATAGCATTGACACCTTGGCCATGTTTGGGCATTGGCGCCGTTATTACATTAGGTGTTTCTGAGGGGTCAAACTCAATCTCTTTCGCTTTGATAAGGTCTTGTACCTTATTTTTCAGGGGCCAACAATCATTTGTATCATGCTCCGGACTTTCAGAATGATAGGCACATCGAGCATTCGGGTTGTAGCGAGGATAAGCAGTATTGGGGTTCTTGGGAGCTTCCCTTAGAGTCACCATATTGGACTTCAACAAATGTGGAAAAATATCGGACAAGGTCATGTTGATTTGGGTGAATCGTCTTATGGGCGCCTCCAGCATGCGTTGATGGTTTCGCTGTTGATTTAATACAGGATTGGAGATCATAATAGCCCCTACCGTCGGACGATGTTCAGTTTTGTTTCAATTCCCGTGGCCATAAGCAACACTAACCTCATTATTTCCAGTGAAGGGTTGCTTCATCGTGCTTGAGGATGCATCCCTTTGAATCTTGCCACTCTTAATACCGGCTTCTACCCGCTCACCAGTCATGATCAGCTCAGTAAATCCAGCTGAAGAGCTTCCAATCAAATGGTTGAAGAATGGACCAGACAATGTGCCCAAGAACATATCCACCAACTCTCTATCAGATAAAGGGGGTTGGACTCTTCCTGCGAGATCCCTCCATTTTTGGGCATAATTTTTGAAACCCTCACCAGAACCCATAAACATACTTTGCAGTTGTGTTCGAGTTAGAGCTAGGTCAACATTATACTGGTAATGCTTATAAAAGGCAGCAGCCAAATCTTCCCAATTGCGAATATTGGTTCCCTTCAACTGATAGAACCAATCCAACTGCGTTCCTGATAAACTTTCTTGGAAAAAATATACCCATAGGTTCCTATTAGCAGTATGGGGTTGAATCTTCCTGACGTATGACCTTAAATGCAGTTTAGGACAAGAGACACTGCCATATTTAGCAAATGTGGGGACCTTGAATTTCAGCGGGATGACCACCCCTTACACCAGTCCTAACTCTTCAAAATCCAGCCCGAGTACTCTCTGGATCTCTATAGCATTGAGGCGATCCTCCAGCTGTTTGTATTTATCATCAGCAGGAGGATACTGTTTTTTAGAGTAGCCAGCTTCATCTTCCTCAGACTATGGGTTGTCATTTCCTTCCTTGTTCTTTCCTTCTTAAGTATCTCCTTCACCTGATGAGGTTACGAAATCTAGAGCTCGGTTGGCTGGTCCTCTGAACCTTCTTCCCAAATTCAAAATGCCGACTGGTTTCTTCTCCTTCTTCTTCTTATCTTTGATCATGAGAGCCTTCATATCCTTTTGTCCTTTAGCCAGAGCCAGGAACATCTGCTGGAATTGAGTATTCTATGCTTGAAGATCTTTTACTGTCTGTTCAATATCCATCTCACTAAAATAAACAGTAGAAAGATAACGAGACCTGTTGTAAAAAAACTTGTTTGTGTTATGATGAATGAAAATGCATATGCAAATGATATCAAGGAAACTAGGAGATTTAAATTTGTTTAGATAACAAGAAACACACATTTTATTAATAAATCCAAGTTTGATTACATCATGCCTCTTGGGGCTTACAAAGAAGGAAATAAACACAAAATAAACACTCAAGACAAGAAGGTCGAGCACATCCTTTTTGGCGCAATGTTTGCGTTCAAACTTCGCTCTTCATGAAGCTGTCTCGTAAGCTCCAAAACCTTCTTTTCACTCGCGTAGAACTGGGCTTCAAAGGTGTCTCATTCTTCCTTCAGCTGGATCCAAGCTCTTTGTAAGTCTTCAATAGAAGTAGGCATGGTAGGGTGAAGGATAGCATAAGGGACATCTCCTTCAACTAATGGCTCCATGATGATAGGCAAAGTGGAAGGGTATGGCATACCGAGTCTTTGAGCATGAGTTCGTACCCACTTAAGATAAAGCTCCAAAGGAATGGAGTTCTTACTCCCCAATGTCTTGCTATCCACTTTGTTTATCATTCTCCAAGCTCGTATGAATCTTTGATGGCAGCCTTGGTTGCCGCCCACATAGTCGAATACCAAACCTTGGATGAGTGCATCATGAGGACCATCTCTTTGTGCATACCCAAATTGTCGTAATGCAAGAGAAGGGTTATAGGTGATACCTCCCCTAATGCCTAAGAGTGAGACATTATGTAATTCCCCACAACGGTCAATGATAGTAGTATCCTCCAAGGATCGAGAACACCAATAAATGTCATAGTGTATGAGGGACATCATCCTTTGAGACCATGTCAATCCTTGCTCGCTCTTCAATATTGATCGAGGCAGGTGCGAAGTAAACCACTTGGAGAGTATGGGAATACAACACAAGAGAGTACCTCTTTTCTTCATGGTGCGAGCATGGAAACAATGTAAAATGTCTCCAAGGAAAGTAGGTATAAGATTATGAGATAGGAAGACCTTGATGGCATTCACATCTATGAATAGGTCCGGATTGGGAAATAGAACCAAACCATAGATTAGAAGGGCCAAGACATCTTCAAAAGCTTTAAAATCCATATCCTCCCAGAATGAACGAGCCTTTTCCAACAGAAATTTGGCTAGGAAACCCTTGACTCCGCTTCTTGTCTCCCAATTTGCTACAATGTCGACTCTCTTCAGATGTCGGGCTTTGGAAAATGCTTCAGGCTTTGGAGTCTCCTCTAAACCGGTGAATGGTATTTGATCAAGTATGGGCACTCCTAAGAGTTGAGAGAACTCTTCTAATGTAGGCACCAACTGATAGTCAGGAAATGTGAAGCAATGGTGCATGGGATCAAAGAATTGGAAGAGCACACACATAATTTATTCTTGGAAATTGGAGGTAGCCAAGCTGAGAAGTCGACCATATTTCTTGGTGAAGGGAGAATCTCCAGGCACCCTTGATGCTAATTCTTCGAGTTGAGGGTGTGCTTTCATGAAGCTGATTCGGATGGTATTCCTTCGGATGGGATTCATGGCCTACAAAATAAACAAAGATAAATTCCTAAATCCTTGAAATGGTTAGTAAGAATGCTTATGATGTTATGATGTTTATGATGTTATGTACAAGTATGCAAAGCAAGCAAGTTTCTATGTATAAATAATCATATACACACAAAGCAAGACAAGTCCTTAGGTATAGGCTTGTATGGAGTTTGTAGGTAAGTACCCTCTTGAAGTTTAGTTGGCTCAACCTGTCATAGAAACTAACCGGGTTCTAGGGGATCTCAATATCACTAACCTTTATTTTAGGCATTATCTCAGCACAATCAATCTTTTCTTGCAGTTGAGATATCCCAAAATTCCGATCTCAATGAGTGTAGTATCGAGTATCAACGAATTTTCAGCTTTTCGTCGAAACCGGCTATCTCACTACTTCCTAATGGCCAAGTTGTTCAATTAAGGTTCTAAGGTCAGTTAGTGCTTTATGATTCCGCTCAGTGCCCCCGTATTCTCCTCGATTCAACACAAGGGATACTGGTACCAACAAATGCGTCAGACTAACATAACCATTGCTTCAACCATATCGGTCTATGTTGTACAGTTTCCACAATCTATTGCTACTTACCTAAAAGGTGCCCCAGATCCGGGTGGAGTATTAAAACAAGCCCAAACAAGGAACCATAATATAAAGCAAGCAAGTCAAACATGTAAATAAAATAAAGAATAAACTAAACTCTAAGGTAACCCCACTTTTTATTATAAGTCCCCAGCAGAGTCGTCAGTTCTGTAATACGGTGGGAGAACTGACTTAGGTGTTTTGCGTTTGATCTCAATTATTGCGGATAGCAAGAGTCACCACCGACTTTTCTTTTATCCAATAAGGAAAGGCTGAAAAGAACAGGAAAGACCTTTCTAGATTATTTCTTGAGTTCTGGGGGTAGGTTATGAAAAGGGAAGGTATTAGCACCCTCTTCATCCATAGTTATCTACGGGCTCTTAGTTGCTTGCTAGATCACTTGCTTTTGTTTGAAAATGTGCTTGTGGCGTGGGTTTGAAAATATTTTGAAAAGGACTTTGTAATGATTCTCGTCTCTATAAGAATGCGTACAAAGTGTTGGTTTTGAAAATAGTTCAAAGAGGTGTTTGTGGAAGATGTTTTTGAAAGGGATTTTGAAAAGTGCCTTTGTAATGATTCTCGTCTTTATAAGAATGCGTACAAAGAGCTTTGTCTTTTGAAAGTGTTTCAATTGGAAGTGTTGGTGTGAAAATGCTTTTTTAGTTGTGAGCAAGCAAGCAACTACGAGCGTCCTACCTACTCAAAAGGTCTTATGTTCTTTTCCTCCTCCTTTAGATGTTGCTATCTTACCAATGATTTTGGTAAGAAGCTCCATCGTTGGATGTGAAGGGACGGGCGTGGGAAGTTTGTATAGTCATGAATAGAAATATTGTGAGATATCTTAGCATTTCTCTTTAGGGACTAAGATCATTTGTAAGGCAACATTCGAAGTGTCATCGAGGGACTATGATCTTTTGATTGTTTTTGCTAAAATGTCTAACATGCATATTATAAACATTTTTCTCAGTGCAACAAGTGGATTTAACCCTAGAGGTGTATGTGTACAAGTGTGTTTGATTGCATGTATTTTTGTCTTGAATTTAGGGTTTTCTAAGCATTGGTTTAATCTTGCCATACACACCCTAATTAATAGCATTTATATGAAAGCGATAGATTGCGGAAAGTAAATTTACTATGCTATTACATCACTTGGGGATGGGGATACAAATGTACAAATAGGGGTTGCAAGAAATAAAATTCTAATTATCTATTACAACCATATCGAATGTGAATAAATGTACAAAAATTGGAATGAAAATAAGATGAACTTTGTTTTGACTTTTATTTAAGGAAAGGTTTTTATTAATTAAAGTAATTATGAAAATAAAATATTTTTTGTGATATTTTTATATATTCATGAAATAGAACTTGTAAAAAAATATTGTGTAAAAAATCAACTCAAAAGGAGTTGTTTTGATTGGTTGAAAAATATTTGAAGTTTTATTACAAAAAGACAAAGAACACAAACAAAAAGGCAAAAACTGTTTTTGGTCCTGCCAAGGTTTGAACTCAAGTCCCTAAACAGAAATGCTTTTCATGCGTGCTGTTTATACCATTGGGGTGGTCTGTTTGACCCGTTTACAAGGCAACTTTGATTGGGTACAAGGTAAACTTGTTTCTGAATGTTTAAAGTGCCCAGCCCCCCCCATTAGATTGCAGGAATGCAAATCTTCCCCAGTTGAGATCCAAAAGGCTTCCCCGTTCAGCCAATCGAAGAATATACACAACCTGCCTAAAGTTTAGATATGAACCTAACAAAGGTAACTTTCAAAAGCTACAGGCCTAGGGTTAACACAAATTCATTTGGCACCAAAATCCAAAGATTAATTATACATGGCAGTGATAATCGAAAGCTAAAGCATGGCCAATTTCCTAGATGTGACATCTACATTTTTTTCTTTTATTTATATGTACAAATGATATTTAAATGGAAAGTTCCAAGTTTAGAGGAGCTTACCTCTTGAAGTGTCAATCGAAGAAGTTGTATGTGACTTCCTTGGTGGTGGATCAAACTTTGATGGACCTTCCTTAAGCTACTGGGACCACTTATCTTCTTGAATCGAAAGGTTGGTATTTGCCAATTATGAGGAAATTGAAGGTTTTGTTATACTGCAGTTTGGGGGAGTGAATCGAAGGTTGTGTTATACTATAGTTTAGAGGAGTGAATCGAAGGTTGTGTTATACTATAGTTTAGGGGAATGAATTGAAAGGTACACTAGTGTGATTTTTTTATGAAAATTTTAGAGTTTTGAAGGTTTGAGAATGTTGGAGAGTTTGAGAGTTTGAGAGTTTTTTTAGAATGTTTGAGGATTTTATGATTTTTCTCTTCAGCAAAAATCTCGCCCTTTTCTTTGTCAATGGTTTCTCTATTTATAGAGAAAAGGTTTGGGAGTTTGAACAAAGATATGGCTTGGTTGAAACGTGAATATTATGTTATGTCAGATTTTCCATGATCCCAAGGTGAAGTACTAAAGTTATTGGTTAAAAGGGGCTGACTTCCCTAACTTATGGTGAAGTACAATCAGGATTTAAGCAAAGCATGGGCTTAAGACAAATTTTGTATTAGCAAGTTTACTTTCATGAAAAAATCTTTTGGACAAAGGCTTAATTACCTGGATAATAACTTAATCCATGATGTAAACAATTAATTATGGAGTGAAATACAAGCATCGCGGCATGTAAAGTAAGATCATGTAGCATGGCCTATGGATTTGATCAACGTTCTTTCAAAATTCTGTTTTCCACTTGTGTGCCGAATATTTTTAGAAATGTATCAAAGAAGACTGCTTCGAAGGGAGCAAAACGCCCAAACGAAGCTTATGGATTAAACTTGTATCGAAGGAGACTTCATGCCCAGACGGAGGACGTAACCCAAACTTTCATTCAAAGGAGGCCACAAACCCAAACAAAATATGCATGCATGAGGTCTAAATGCCCAAACGAAGCTTGCATCAAAGGGGGGCCACATGCCCAAACGAAAGATGCATGCAAAAGGTATAAATGCCCAAACTAAGCTTGCATCAAAGGAGGGCCACATGCCCAAACGAAAGAGGCATGCAGGAAGTCTAAATGCCCAAACGAAAGAGGAATCAAAGGAATGCCACATGCCCAAACGAAAGAGGCATGCAGGAAGTAAATTGTGCAATCGAAGGATACCAAAAGGAGGTAAAAGGTGCAATCGAAGGAAACCAAAAGAGGCCTCTTCCTTCTGAATCGAAGGAAACCAATCAGGAGGCTTTTGCCTATGAATCGAAGGACATCAGCAGGAGGCTTTTTGCCTTGTGAATTGAAGCTAGTTGAAGATAAGTGTTGCCCTGTCGAAGCTTGCAGCAAGTTGTTTCAAAGGGAGATTTTGCCCAGTCAGAGCTTGCATGCAGGTAACCACTGCACTGTGGGTGCTAATGTGAATCCAGTGAATGCTAGCCATAGGGAGGCTTTTGCCTTGTGCATGCTAGCATGGTGGGAAAATATGCCTTGTGAATTTGGAAAACATGCAGGAAAGAGGCCATATGGACAAACGAAAGATGTATACCAATCTTGCACAAAGAAACTAAAATGTCCAAACGAAGCAGGAATCAAACTTGCCCAAAATAAGTCCAGTGCACAAACGAAGCAGGAATCTTTCTCAAAAGAAGTCAAATGCTCAAATGAATACTCTGAACCAAAGCTTGCATCGAAGGGGCCAAAGTTCCCAATCGAAAGATGCGAAATCGAAGAAAACTTGTTTTTTCTCCAATTTTGTCAAAAATATTATTTTTATCTGTTTCCCCTTTTTTGACAGTTTCCTCTTTAACCTGATGCTGGAAAATCCAATTGTATTTGTGCAAGCTTGAATTTTGAAAATCCTTGTGAGGAAATGTATTGAGAAATGAGAGGGAAAAAATTGGGGATACAACACATACACATGTGTTATACCCTAAAATTTCCCCTCTAATTTTCTCAAGATTTCTCTCACAAGATGTCCATTAGTTCAAGAAGGCACAAGGATGGATCAGCTCAAGACCCCTCCTCAAGCACTGATGACTTAAAATTAGGGTTTGAGTTTGCACAAGTACAATTGGACTTTTAAGTCCCCATATGACTTTCATGGATCATTTAGGACTCTCAAGATTTCTCATGTCAAGTTTCAAGCTTTGGATCACATTTTTGCTCAGTCAATCGATCAATTGACCTAAAATTAACTATATTGGGCAAAAAGTCAACTGTGGTCAATTTACAGTCAAACTTCATAATTTTTGATCCATATCAACATTTTGAACTCATATATGTCAATTGGTCAAGTTTGGGTCACAATTCCTCAATAAATTTGATCAAATCACCAAAAGGGCAAAATGGTCAAAATTAGGGTTTTGATTGAGAAGGCTCAATTTTTGATGTTTGACCAAATGCATGACTTATTGGTTTGAGACATGATACCAAGGATTCAAATGCATCATATTGACCTAATGGAATGGTTCAAAAGACTTCTCAAGATCAATTGATTCATAATTGAAAATTTGTCAACTGATGAAAAGGTCAACAGTACACTGAAAAGTCAAACTTTGACTTTTTGATCAACATCAAGTTTCAAAAATCACATTTCATCAAGACATGTCAAAATATGAATATTGTTCATCATTAAATAAATAAAGTCAAATTTCATTCTAAAAAGTCAAAATTTCCAAGACTTAGAATTTTTCTAAGTGTTTTAAACATGTTTTTTTCTTCATGAGTTTGTACCAAATTTTCACCATGATGAAAGATGACTCAAAGAAAACTTCTAACATGAAAGTTGTAGATTTTAATGAGATCTAAAACTTTGTAGGTCAGAAAAAGTTCTAGAAATTCTTGGATCTCAAGTTATTAATTTATGAAGACATGCTCATGAAATTAAAAACACAATGGAATTTTGAGCATTTTAGTCAGGATTTTGACCTAACTTCTTGGCCAAGTTTCACATAGTTCCAATTGGATTTTGCAAAAATTATTAAAAGAGGAGTTGTAGATCATGTTACAAGCTTTCTAAAAACTTAAATAATTCCTTGAGATTATTCTTGAGCAAGGATAATCGAAGAGATGAAGTTAGGGTTTAAAACTTGTTTTTCACCCCATAATTAAATGTTTACACAACTGATAGAGCCATTGTCCAAGCATTTGAGCCCTTATCCAATTAATATTTTCATTAATGGCACAAAGTAACATTGCTATTCTAGTAAAGTTGCTTAGTCAACTTGTAATGAGCCTCTAACTTGCTCCCTCTGCACAAACTCAACATATAAAGTCAGATAAACATGTTTAAAGTTGGTAACCACTCTAGATATCCTTGTATCATGCCTTGGAACCAAGTTTGTCAAGATCGCTTCAAAAACAAGGCAAAAATCCATAACATGTGATCTTTGTTTTCTGACAATCTCAAGTCCTTAAACCTCTTGCCTATAAATTGAGACATCATTTGCAACCTAACACACGAGATTACAAGCACAAAAGCACCCTCAAACTCCCTCAAGCCAGAAATTGCACAAAACCCCCATCTTTATGTCATTTTTGATTTTGAATACCCAACTCATAATTCCCTCGTGCGTTTCTTGGCCAAACCATTCACAAAGATTTTAATACACATATAGAGACTATCCCAACCTCTGTTTTCAAACTTTAACATCATCTTCCTCATTCTCCATAACCAGAAGCAGAGGTCTGCATCTTGACTTCTCTAGGCCATTTCAGCTACTCTCAATTAAAACCAACTATTGCATTAGCTTCCTAGAGATTCAAGGAAGCTAACCTGATCATCACCACCACTTGAAACAAACTCAAACTCATTTAATGATTTCCAGTTTTTGAGGTATTTTTCTGAACTTTCATCTCTTCATTTAGGCATTATTAGACTTCCATTTTCAAAGACAAAATGTAGATATCATTGCCCTAAAATTGTACATGTCCATAGTTTTTATTTATATTGACTGAGTAGGGAAAATTTTGAAGTTGAAGTTCCTAAAAAAATTAGGGTTCAGATTAGGGCCAACAAAATTCATGTTCATCTTTGATTTATAGTTTTAGTAAGTTATATTTCTGAGACTGTGATGAAATTTTCTATAACTTTCATGTTTACATTTTCAATTTTGGTTGAGAATTAAATGAGATATAGTTGATCTGGCTGACGCGAGGTTGAAGATGAAGTTCAGGACATGGAAGTGTTTTGTAATATATTATCATGGTTTTGTTTTATACACCGAATGTATAGCCACCCCAGTGGTAAGGCAACACGCGTATTATGGTTAGGGTGTGGGTTCGAGCCCCAGCGCTGCCATTTTTCATATTTCACTAACATTTTCTTTTTTTTTTGTTCCTAGCTAGCGCGCCTGGGCCTGGGATTTTTGCTCACTTTCCACCCCCTGCTAACTTTTGTCACACGACCCATTCTTTTTATTTTATTTTAATACCATTATTTTCTTTTTAATTATTTTATTTTCATCAAAAATAAAAAATCATAAAAAATCATATAAACATAGTTTTAGGTATTTATTTAATTTATTTATTTTTTTGACATAAAAATTATTTTAATTTAATCATACTTTATTTATTTTACTAACTTGTTTGTGAAATTAATTAAAATTTAGGGGTTTGATTATTTTTCTTTACACATTAAAAATATTTTCTTAAACAAATTAATTTCTTTTCTTAAATAAATTAATATTAGAACTAAGTTTGTTTTCTTTTATTTAAATTTAATCTAAAACTTAGACTTCTTTTAATTAATTCTAGTTCTATTTAATTAAAATCATTTTTTTACAAAAAAAGCACTAAAAATATTTTATTTTTTAAATTAAATTAGTTTAAATTTCTTTTATTAACTAATTATTTATTTTTTACTTTATTTAGGTTAAAATAAAAACCTTTTCATAACAAAATCAAACAAAAATCCATTCTTTTTTATTCATTACCTTATACATTATTTCTTTTCATACTTTGTATATTGTATATTTCCATTCTTGTACATTATTTATTCAAGTTCAATATGGTTGTAATAGTAAATTAGGGTTTATTGCTTTCATCCCCCATTCATAAACTTGTACCCTATCCCCAAATGATGTAGTAGCGTAGAATATTTACTTTCCGCAATTTATCGCTTTCATATAATGTTAGTAATTAGGGTTTGTATAGAAAGATAAAACCAATACTTAGAAAACCCTAACCCAAGATAAACTCAAGCATGAAATGGAATACACTTCCACACTTTCCCCTATAGGGTTTAGCTCCACTTGTTTCCTTGAGAATAAATGGCCATGTTATGCATGTGAGTCACCTTAGCAAAAGCAATCAAAATACAAGATCACAGTCCCTTGATGATGCTACGAATGTTGCCTTACAAATGATCTTAGTCCCTTAAGTACATGCTAAGGTATCTCACAACATTGCTATCTATGACTATACGATGATCCATGCTCGTCCCTTTACATCCAAAGATAGGGCTACTTACCAATCAATGGTAAGGTAGCAATATCAAAGGAAGAGAGGAATGAACAAAAGACTTTTAAGTAGGTAGAACATTCTTAGTTGCTTGCTCACAATCCATCTTCAAAAGCAAACATCTTTTCAAATATACCAAAAACTTTCAAAAACATGAAATATTTTCAAAAAGTCCAACACTTTGTCTGCATTCTTATAGAGACGAGAATCATTACAAAGTTTTCCTAAACAAAGGCGCTTTTCAAAAATACTTTCAAAACCCACCACAAACACATTTCAAACAAAACAATTTTAAAAGTGATCTAGCAAGCAACTAAGAGCCCATATATAACTATGGATGAAAAGGGTGTTAACACCCTCCCTTTTCATAAACTACCCCCGAACTCAAGAAAATATCTCAAAGGTCTTTCCTGTTCTTTTCACCCTTTCCTTATTGGATAAAAGAAAAGCCGGTGGAGACTCTTGCTATCCGCAACAATTGCGATCAAATGCAAAACAACCAAGTCAGTTCTCCTAGTATTGCAACATGCATCTCCATATATCCCATACATACATTTGGATATGGTTCATATCCATTTCCACTTTCGAACATTATCCAACTATCATATGCTAGCAGGGTTTCTCTATACTCATAAATGAACTAAAATATCTATCAGGAAATTCAAGAGATACAAGTCTTATTTGAGAGATATGGCAGCCCATCACCATGATAACTACGGGCCTACACAGCGCCTCATATGCCACTACTATGGGTAACTCCCATACATCAACAATAGTAATTGCCATATTAGTTAAATAGGTATGCCCAACAAAAGAAAGGATAAATGTCACCCCTTACTTTAACAATCCAAGAATTAAGAAGTATCTCCTAAAGTCAAGTGGATCAACAAAAAACCTCTTCCATAGGATTATTGGACTTGTCTATTTTAATTTATAATTTACAAGTTGCTAAGTTGTATTTGACTTTGTATCTTTTGATTAAGTAATTCAAATAAATAATCATGCTTGTTTTTGAAATTGATCTATTCGTATCCACTCTTCTATCACTTTCCACAAATAATCAACGACTTTTTATTTTCACTCTTCTTTGATATCTTCCATTGCACAACTTTAACAAACTTCGGGGGAGAATGATGAAAACTAAATAACTGAATTTTGCTAAGCGTATGCTTTCAATGGTAAAATCGAGCTGGCGATGTAAGGCATTGTTTCAATTCCTAAACAGTGGAGAAATAAGGAGTTAATCCGTAGTCAACCCCCTCGAGCCAGGAGTTGGAGTTTTGTTCAATTTTCTAAAATAAAAAACCTTAATTTCAACCAGGGGCGGGATAAATTTCAATTAATTCAATGATTCCTTCAAATCCCAGGAGAATCGGGCCATCTAAGCAAAGGTTCAAGAATATCTCCTTCCTCGATACATCATTGAGGAAACAATCTAAGAAAAGGTTCGAGCACATAATCTTCCTCACGCACATCAATAAAGATTGAGGAAACAATCGATAAAAACAAAGTCCATGACATCTTTTTCCTCAATACATCATTCAAGATCGAGGAAACAATGAAGACAAATCTTACAACAATTAGTATGGCAGTCACAAATGTTCAAAATAAAATTAAAATAATAAAGCCCACTAAGTCAAGTAAAAAAAAACTTTATTTAGGCAAAAGTTAGGGTATCCCGATGGACCAAAATTCAAAAGAATCGGTCCATGCAAAAGTAAGGGATTGAAAACAAACAAATTGGAGAACAATATTATGAATTCCACCTCAAAAATCTTCAAGGCTTCTCATCAATTCTTGGATCTTATCAATGCTTTTCATCGGTGCTTGGATCTTTATCTACGCTTCTCATCATCTGCACGTCTATGAAATTTCTCTTGGAGATTAAATGCATTTGTTACATTAATTGGATTTAGGATTGGAGAAAATCAAGGAGAATGGGGGTGGGCTAAATAAATTTTGAGATTTATATCCTATGTTTCTTAAAACCCGAAACCATGGTCATGTTATAACCTTCAAAAGTTCTAATTGAAGCAAGGTTAACTATGAAAGCATACTTGGCAAAATTTGTGATAAACTGACTCCTATGTTTGTTAAAATTATTGCCAACCACTTCGCCTCTTAGAATATCCATCTCTAATCATCCATTTCTATTCAAACTTTGATTTCAAAACTTGCATGTGCATTACTAAGAACAAATTTTCAAAAATGTACAATTTTACATACGAATAGAGACTTAGCATCAAAGGAGATCCCAAGAATTGGTTTAATCAAAAGGGATCCATTTCAAAACGCTCCTAACTAGGGGGAAAAACTTCTAAGGAGAAACCCTATGGTCATAGGCAAGGCTAATGATCGTAGGGGTATATCGCATGAAGATACTAATGACAAAGGGTGATCATTCTGAGATTCAATCAACTTGGATCAAGTTTCAAAGTGTCGTTCAATCAGGGGCATAACTTTCGAAGGAGCATTACTTAATCAAGTCATATCATAATAGGGTATGACTCGGTTTCATCGTTTTAACAAACTTCTCAAGGCCTTGATAATCAGAGGCAACCTTCCAGGATTTAAATGTTGGGGCAGTACGTACCAAGTTCATCCTACTGCATGTAGGGACCAAGTTCCCTATTAAATAACTTCAAGAATAAACATTTTTAAGCTTCTAATACTTAGGGAAACCCATGTCAAGTTCATTGGTGAGACCCAAGGGCACTTCCTCCAGATCCTAGAGATTGGGGGCATATCTTTCCAAAATTTGAATGTTAGGGCAAACCACTGCAAGACTCGATCAAAGGGATTTAGTTTAAAATAGTTCAAATCATCCAAGAGTATCTCCTCCAAATTGTGGATATTGAAGGTGTTGTACCCTAAAATTTTCCCTCTCATTTATCCATATTATTCTTACAAGATCTCTTTGACTCAAGACTGGATTAGGGTTTGGTCAGCTCAAGACATCTCATCTTACACTATTAGCCCAAAATTAGGGTTTGAGTTTGCACAAGGATTTTTGGACTATCAATGCTTCATATGACATTCAAGCATCATTATATACCCCTAAGAATACTCATGTCAAGTTCCAAGCTTTGAATCACATTTTTGATCAGTCAATTGGACAGTTGACTTAAAAATCAACTGTATTGGGGAAAAAGTCAACGATGGCCAATTTACAGTCAAACTTCATAATTTTTGATCCACATCAAAATTTTAAACTTATATGTATTATTTGATCAAGTTTGGATCACAATTCCTCAAGAAATTTGATCAAATCATCAAAAGGGCAAAATGGTCAAAATTAGGGTTTTGACTGAGGAAGGGCAACTTCTGATTTTTTGACCTAGCAAATGACCAATTGAGTTAAAGCATGATTCCAAGGATTCAATGGTATAATATTGATCTAATTACATGATTCAAAACATTTCAATTTCATTGATAGACAAATGAAATTTGTAGTCAATTAATCAAAAGTCAATTGTACACTAAAAAGTCAAACTTTGACTTTTTGGTCAAAATCATGTGCCAAGGGTCACAATTCATCAAAACATGTCAAAATGTGAAACTTTTTCATCAAGAAATCAAGGATTGAAGATTAGGGTTTAAAATTGGAAATTTTCTTAACTTAGAAATTTTTCTAAGTATAGAAAATTTCTTATTTTTTCTCAACTTTAAGCCATTTTTTCACCATGATACAAGATGATTCAAAGGATGTTCCCAACATGAAAGTTGTAGACCTCCATGAAATCTACAACTTTTCTTCACACACTTTTCCCTAAAGATGCTTTGATCTCAAGATATAATTTTGTAAATACATGCTCATGAACTAAATAACTTAGTGAAATTTTGCCCTAATTTAGGCAGGATTTGGACCCAACTTCATGGCAATTTTTCACCTAGTTCCAAGAGGTATCTTGAAATGCATTTAAAGGATGAGTTATAGATCACATTGAAAGCTTTCCAAAATGTCCAAGAACTCCACAAGATCATTTTTTAGTAGGGAGAATCAAAGAGATGAAGTTGGCAATTTCTCACTTTTGATTCAAGCCATTTCATTAAGAACAAAGTTCCAATCAGTACCTATGCTGCCTAATCTATGCTTTACAGGTCCAAAACTTATTCCTTACTCCTTAATTTAATGCTTAATCAGTTGACAAATCTTTAATCCAAGCCCCAGAGCCATTGTCCAAGTTGTAATTCCATAAATGGCATAAAGTGGCCATTGCCATTTTGAAAAAGCTTCACTTTTGCAAACTTTACAATCTTGAGCATTGAACTTGTCTCCTTTGCATATACAAGTACCACAGACCTAAGGCAACTTATATAGAACAGATACCAACCCTAAGCAAGTCAGTACAAGCAAATGAAGCCTTGTCCCTTCACTTTGCTTAAAAAGCAAGAAAGTGTGCAAAAAGGCAAGGATTGAAAAACCTGTGGAAGAGCTGACTTAAAACCTTCTCCATACTAATATACAAAGACATTACAACAGAAAAGACGATGACTAGAGGCTGGAAACACTCCCAAACTCCATATCACCCAAAAAACTATCAAAACTTGCAATTTTTGCATAAGCATAACAATCCCTCATTTGGCTCGTGTATTTCAAGTCTTAACCATCAAAACACTTTACCTACTTGATATCTAACTGATCCAGACCCTCATCCCTGTACTGTAACTCCTTCTCCATCATCTGCCATTTTTGTTTTCAAAACTTGCAGGTTGACTTGGATAGAGAGTTCCAGGCACTTCCAAGGCAAGGAAAGGATTGGAACACACTCAGAGAGGTTCAAGCAAGCTCAAGCAATCATCAGGCCTTCATAAAACTCACTCCAACTCCATCCACGATCTCAACTGAAAGATGTAAAAATCTCAACTTCTATCTCTTCATACAGGCATCCATTGGCCACAATTTGTGAATAAACAATGTAGACCTCATTGCTACATAGCTGTATATATATATATATATATATATATATATATATATATATATATATATATATATATATATATATATATATATATATATATATATATATATATATATATATATCTTGCACTTATTTGGCCTGAGTTGAGAGAATTTTGAACTTGAAGTTCCTGGAAAAATTAGGTTTTAATTTAGGGCTTCTAAAATTCATCTTGATCTTTGATTGTTAACTTACATAATTTATATGGTTAGAATCGTGAGACAAAATGCTACAACATTCATGTTATGAGTTTTCATTTTCATGGAGAAATGAGAAAGTTACAGAGCATCTGGCTGGCTAGAGGAAGAAGACGAAGTACAGGGCCATGGAAGCGTTTCATGTTATGTTATTTTTGTTTCACATTAATCAACGGATGTATAGCCACCCCAATGGCAAAGTAGCGCACTGGTGAGACCCATGTCCTGGGTTCAAACCTTGGCGCTACCTTTTGTTTTTTACACTTTTCCATTTTTCCATTTTTGTTGTTCTTGCAGGATTGGGCTTGTTTCTTTGGGCCTGAGCGTTTTACTAACATATTACTCCCAGTTTCCTTACAGCACCCCCTGGCCCAACTATTTCCATACATTTTATTTATTTATTATTGTTTTCATTTTTGTTTATTAAATATTTTCTTTAATATATAAAAATCCTAAAAAATATAAATATGATAATATTGCATTTATTTTATTTTATTTTATTTTTCATATAAAAAATATATTTTATCTTCAATATATACTAACTATTTTTCTTAAATAAATTTGTAAAAAATAAATTTAGATATATTCGTGTAAATATTTATTTTAACATGTAAAAACTAAATATTTCCTTACAATATTATTTATTATTTATAATACAAAGAATACATAAAAAAATAATACATAAGAACTTTAGTTTCTTTCAAAACTAGAAATTAAGGTTAAACCTTTTTTAAAGAATTAATTTCTTTTCCTTATATTTTTAGGATTAGGTAAAAATTCCTTTTCACACAAAAAAACAAAACAAAATCTTTTTCTTGCATGCATATAATATTGCACATTGAAATATTGTATATTGTCTATTCTAATATTCGTACAAATTCGATTTGATTGTAATAATTTATTTAGATTTACAGTCTTGCAAATCCCCATTCAAATTTGTATTCCCCCCTCCCATAAATTGTTGTAATAGCTTAGTAATATTTACATTACGCAATTTACCGCTTTACATGCCATTTTATTAATTAGGGTTTGTATGGTAAGATCAAAACAAAGCAAATAGAAAACCCTAATGCAAGATAAAATCAATGCATGAAAATAACACACTTGCACACAAGCATCCTTAGGGTTTCTCCACTTGGTTGCCTTATACAAAAATGGCCATATTACGCATGCGAAGTATCTTGGCAAAAAAAACAAATATAAGATCATGGTCCCTCGATGACGCTATTCAAAGTTGCCTTACAAAATGATCTTTGTCCCTTAAAGATGCTAAGATACTTTGCAAACATTGCTAATCATGGTTATACGATGACCCACGCCCCTCCCTTTTACATCCAAAGATAGGGTTGCTTACCAAATCAATAGTAAGACAACAATGTAAAAGGAATAGAAAAAGCATAAGAAAGACATTTGAGTAGGTAGATTTCTTCTAGTTACTTGCTCTATCTTCAAACAACTATCCTTGCTATTTTCAAAACAAGCACACACATTTCAAAAACATCTTACAAACATTGAAAACATTTTCAAAAGACAAACATCTTTGTATACATTCTTACGAACGAAAATCATTACAAAGATTTCCTAAACAAATGGCCTCTTTTACAAAATACTTTCAAAACTACACTAAACACATTTTCAAACAACAAAAATCAAGTGATCTAGCAAGTAACTAAGAGCCCATGGAAAACCATGGATGAAAAGGGTGCTAATACCTTCCCTTTTCATAATCTACCCCCCGAACTTAAGAAACAATCTCAAAGGTCGTTCCTGTGCTTTTTTCACCTTTCCTCTTGGATAAAAGAAAAGTCGGTGGCGACTCTTGCTAACCGCGACATTTGCAATCAATTGCAAAACCCTTAAGTCAGTTCTCCCACCGTATCACAGAATTGGCGACTCTGCTGGGGAATTTTATAAAAGTAGGGTTACCTTAGGGCTAGATCACATTTATTTGCTTACATTGTTTGACTTGTTTGCTTTACATTATGGTTCTTTGTTTGGGTTTGAAATCCTCTACCCGGATTTGGGATACATTATTGGTAAATAGCAATACATTGTGGAAACTGTGCGGGGTATACTGACATGGTCTAAGAAATAGCTATGTTAGTGTGACCTATTTGTGGGTACCGGTAGCCTTTGAGTCAATCAAAGAGAATACGAGGCCGCTGAGTGATGTCATGAAGCACTAATGAACTTCTAGAACCCTTTACTTGACCAACTTGGCCTTTAGGATGTAGTGAGATGACCGACTTTGGTGCAGTCCGAAGTTGGTAGATACTCGATACTACACTCATTGAGGGTTGGTTTCTTGGGATATTTAGGTCGCCATTAAAGAAGCTTGAGCTGAAATAATGACCAAGGAAGCAATTCGGTGATATTGAGCTCCTTAGAACCCGATTACTATTACTAGGACAGGTTTGAGCCAACTAAACTTCAAGAGGGTACTTACCTATAAAACCCCATGGAAGCCTAAACTAAGAACTTGTTTGTTTTTCTTGTATATGCATACTTGTACATACATCATGGACATCATATACATCACTAACCATTTCAAGGATTTTTGGGATTCATCTTTGTTCTTATTTTGTAGAATATGGAATCACTTCGCAGGAAAACTATCCAAGTCAACCTTGTAAGAATTCCTCGATAACTCAAGGAGCTAGCTTCAAGGATCCCTGAGAACTCTCCATTCACCGAGAGGCAGGGTCGTCTACTCAACTTGGTCACCTCCAACACAGAGGAGGATATGATGAATGTGCTCTTCCAATTCTTTGATACTTTGCACCATTGCTTCATGTTCCCCGACTATCAGCTTGTGCCTACTTTGGAAGAATTCTTCCAACTCTTGAGAATTCCCATTCTCAATCAACTACCTTTTAATGGTACGGAAAGAGACCCAAAGCCAAAAGAGATTGCTCTAGCTCTGCACTTGCATTCATCTGATGTCACAACTCATTGGGAAACTAGAAGTGGTGTCAAAGGCTTCTTAGCAAAGTTCCTGTTTGAGAAAGCCCAAATCTGTTGGAATTCCTTAGACTTGCAAGCTTTTGAGGAAATTGTGGCTCTCCTCATCTATGGGATGGTCTTGTTCCCCAATCCCGACTAAATCATAGATGTAAGCGCCATCAAAACCTTTATGTCACGCAATCCAGTGCCTACATTGCTAGGGGATATCTTACACTCTTTTCACACTCGCACAATGAGGAAAAGAGGTGTCCTTATCTGTTGCACTCCTCTCCCGGAAAGATGGTTTATTTCTCATCTTCCCCAATCAGTCTTAAGGAATGAGCAAGGATTAAGGTGGTCACAAAGGTTAATGACGCTCAAACATTCAGATATTCATTGGTGCTCTCGATCCAAAGAGAATGTTATCATTGTTAATCATTGTGGGGAATTACATAATGTCCCTCTACTTGGCATTAGGGGAGGCATCACCTACAACCCATGCTTAGCTCTAAGACAATTTGGTTATGCCCGAAGGGATGGCCCGCATGAGATGCTGATTCAAGGCTTGGTATTCGACTACGGCAACGACGATCAAGGTCTTCGCCAGAGATTCATCCGAGCATGGAGGATGCTAAACAAGGTGGATAGCAAGAGTTTGGGGCACAAGAATTCCATCCCTCTTGAGACTTACCTCAAATGGGTACGAACCCGCGCTCAAAGTCTTATGATGCCTTATCCTTCCATTCTCCCGGTGATCATTGAGCCTGTTAAGGAGGGAGAAGTTCCATACACTATCCTACATCCTGACATGCCCACATCTCTTGAAGACCTACAAAGTGATTGGATACAGCTCAAAGGAGAGCGAGATACTTTCGAAGCCCAATTCTACGCAAGCGAGAAGAAGGTTTTGGAACTCACTAGGCTACTTCATGAGGAGTAGACTCTAAATGCCTACATTGCACCAAAGAGAATGCTGTGATACGGTGGCAGAACCGACTGTTTAATACTGGTTTGTGTTTTGCGTTTGTTTTTGCAAAATGTCGCGGTAAGTAAGATTCGTCATCGTCTTTTATTTTATCCAACAAGGAAAGGAAAAAATCACAGAAAAATTCCTTTTTCGAGATATTTCTGAGTACGGGGGGTAGATTATAGAAAGGGAAGGTATTAGCACCCTTTCTATCCGTAGTTATCTACGGGCTCTTAGGTACTTGCTTATTATTTTCAAAATTGTTTTCTTTGTGTTTGTGGGTTTTGAAAAAAGTTTTTGTTTTAACTTCGATTTAACTCTTGCTTCTGTCTTCAAGAGTGTAATGAAGTGTTTTTGAAAACTTTGTTTGTAAAGGAGTGTAAATGTGAAAAATTTGTTTGGAATGAGCAAGTAATTAAGAACTAATCTACCTACTCGAAAAAAGAATCGTTCTATGTTCGTTTCCTTTAGACAATGTTATCCCACTATTAGTGAGTAGGTAGCACCGTCGTTGGAGTTTTGAGGGTCAATTCGAAAGGGACGTACGGTCACTAAATCAATGTTAGGACGTCTTAGTAATTACCCTAATGTCTTAGATCAATTATTCGAGGCAACCATTCCGAGGCAACTTTTCTGAATCGGGACTTTGATCTTTATTTAGACAAAAGGACGACCACTAAAGTATCCTATACTCAATGACTATTTACCGAAGGCAACCAAGTGGGAGTGTACCCTAGGAGTGCGCATGTGCGAATGATTCAATTTCAGTTTATTTATCTTTGCACATTTAGGGTGATCTAACTGTTTTAAAATTAATCATACATTCTTGTCATGCATCCCTATATCATACATCTAACAGTTAATAATTTGCGGAATTTAAAGTGCGGAATTTAAACTATGCTATTACAAGGCTTCAGGTATTTACATAGCCAAAATCAAACCCTTTGAAAATAAAGCGATAAATGTAAATAAACGTCCTAATTAAACTATTACAAACTATAGGCAGTTACATCAATATGGTAAATAATAAAAATAAAGCGCGCGAGAAGAATTAAGATCTACGAGAATTTAAGGTTTTGACCCTTCTAACCTAATTAAAAGAAAATTTGTTTTTTTGTTGTTTTTAATAAAAGAAATAAGTTTTCTAAATTAAATATGCAATTAATTAATAAAAATAATTACATGACCTATTTTGGTTTCTTTGGTTATTTTAGGAAAAAATAAAATATAATTAAATTAGTAATAAAACCTATTTATTCTAATTATTTTTAAGTTATTTACAAAAAGAAATTAAAGTTTTACCTAAAATTAAAATTTAATTAAGAAAAAAATCCTAAATCTATTTTTATGTGATTTTTATATTTGTTTATTGATAAAAAAATAAAAGGGATTAAAAGAAATAAACAAAACGAATAAAACATGAAAATAAAAACGGGCCTAGTAGCAAAAGTAAACAGGGGGTGCAATCATTAGAAATCCCTAGGCCCGAATCTTCAAAAGTTTCATGCTCTAACTATGGTGTTTTTTTATTCTTGCGTGGAACCTATGATTCAACCATCCATAATTGTTCTATATAAACTCAAACAAACAATAGCATACCATAAAATGTGATTAAAATTAGAGATTCAAAGTTTAAAATTTTACCAAACCAGTGTTGTCAAATGGGGACGTGCTAGGCGTGTAGTGGATTGCTCTTGGGCCTTGTAAGACTCTTGAGGACTTCAAGAGGATGGTTTGAGGCTTGATGTCAATTGAGAGAGACCGGAACCTCGAGATATGACTTGCACCAATTCTTTGATTTCTGGAGAGCTTTTTGAAGAGCTTTTAGAGAGCTTTTTGAAGAGCTTTTTGAGAGCTTTTTAGAGAGGATTTTCGTCTCTTTCAATCTTTTATGGCTCTATATTTATATAGGAGAATGGTGAGACAATAAAGCATGGAAAGAATCTCCCTCATAATGTTGTGTTTTAAGACCATGATCAAGATTTGAAAAAAATGCCATATTTGATTATTTTATGCCATTTTTCACATGTGGATAAACCTGGACATATTTGAAGAGTTATTGCACGAAATCAATTGACATAAATCAGCATAAAACTTTCCCAAAATGTATTCACATCAAAATTTACATTATTTCCATTATTTATTTATTTAACTCTGAATTTTAATGAATAAAATATCAAAATAAATAGCATAAATAGTAGAAAAATGTATGGGTGGGCTTATATGTCGTGGACCATGTTAGCAATGAGTTTCAAACTTGAAAAGATAGGCCCATTTGGAAAAAATCCAAGTTTGGTCAATATTTGCTTCATGCATTTTTTCAAAAATTGTCCAACTTTGACAATGCATATCTCTCTCAATTTTAACCTTATGAGGGTGTTATTGGACTTTTTAGAAATCTTGAGATGTCCTCTAATCAACCCTTTTGGTCTCATCTCAATTTGATATTCCATGCTCATGTATGAAGCTTTGACAAAAAGGGTGTTTTTGTTAACTTTTCAAAATGACCTATAATGCCTAAATTCATAACTTCTTGTGAGTGCATATTTTAAACTTGGGAGATGAATATGGATTGTATTAAATTTCATCCTCTTCAAAATGAGATTTGGATGGGTCATTTCTCATAAAGTATGAGAAAGTTATGCTTGGTCAAAGTTGAGTTGACTTTTCCTGCAAAACCCTAATTTAACAACTTTTGGTTCTTGATGAATTATGAGCAATCCTTGATGAATCATGATCAACCCTTGATCAAATGATGAAATATATTTAAAAATGAGGATTTTGACCAAAAATCTTGAAGTTTGACTGTATGTGGGCCACAGTTGACTTTTGCCCTAGCATAGTCGATTTGCAGGCCTTTGAGCAATTGACTGAGCAAATTTCCTCTGAAGGGCTTGAAACTTGACATGGATGATCTTGAGAACATTTTAGGAAAATGTTGAGAATTTGGGACCACTTGGACTCAACTATCTTGATGCAACATGAAACCCTAATTTGAAGTAGACTGCCTTAGGAGGTAGTTTGTCTGGTCAACTCTTGGACTAACTTGAGCCACTTGAGGATCTTTCTTGCAATGTTTTGAGAAATATGTGAGGGAAAATTTTGGGGTACAACAAATGCACACTAATTTTTTATCTTAGAGTTTTATATTATTTTTCACAAGGGGCATTGATGTACTCAAACTCTATTTTATTAATATAACGTGTGTTTCTTTTTGTCTAAAATGAACTTGAATCTTTTAAAATCATTGAAAACATTACATATGCACATATAATTCATCATGACATAAACATGTCTTTTGCAACGAGTTTACTCATCTCTCTACTGCTTATTTCAGTAAGATGGATCTCGAACAGACAGCCAAAGATCTTCAAGTTCAAAACATGCAGTTTCAACAGTTACTCACAACCCTGGCCAAAGGACAAGAGGATTTGAAGACTCTGTTGGCCAAAGAGAAGAAGAAAAAAGAGAAGAAACCAACCGGTGTTGTAATCATGGGGAGAAGGTTTCAAGGACAGACTAGAAGAACCTTGAATTTCGCCACAACATCTGATGAAGGAGAAGGAAAAGGAAAAGGAAAAGAAACAGCGGTTCCGTCAGAATCTGAAGAGGAGGAAGAAGAGGAAGACTATTCCGAGGAACAGTATCCTCCAGCAGATGATAAGTACAGACATATTGAAGAGCGTCTAAGCTCTATGGAAATACAGAGGGTGCCAGGTCTAGACTTTGAAGAATTAGGACTGGTGTCAGGAATTGTGATCCCACCAAAGTTCAAAGTTCTGTTGTTTGCAAAATATGACGGGGGTGTCATGTCCTAAGATGCACCTCCGATCATACGTGAGAAAGATTCAGTCACACTCTGCCGATAAAGACCTATGGGTGCATTTTTTCCAAGATAGCCTATCTGGAACACAACTCGATTGGATTTACCAATTGGAAAGGGCCGACGTCCACAATTGGGAAGATCTTGCCGCAGCTTTCTATAAGCAATACCAATATAATGCTGATTTGGCCCCTACCCGTACTCAGCTTCAGAGTATGGCTATGGTTTCCAATGAGGGTTTCAAGGATTACGCGCAGAAATGGAGAGATCTAGCTGGGAGAGTGAAACCCCCTCTGTCTGAAAGGAAATTGGTGGATATGTTCTTAGGCACTCTATCGGGCCCTTTCTTCAACCATTTGATTGGAAGCTCATATGCTGGATTTACTGAGTTAATACTAACCGAAGAGAGGGTGGAAGCTGGCATAAAAAGTGGAAAGATTCAGAAGGATTAATCTGCCCCTACAGTTGTGAGAAAGCCTTTCATTGGGAAGAAGGAGGTATATGCTATTTATCCACAAAGGAACCAAGGGAGAGCTGAGCGTCGACCAATGGTAGGATCCGTTATGATCCCAAAGCCTACATCTGATCAACCAAGAAGTAACCAACCGAGGGTGGAAAGGCCAGTCCGGCAATTCACCAGAATCAATATGACACTAGCCCAGGTTTTACCACATCTTCTGAAATCCAATTTGACAACTCTAAGGGAAGCTCCAAAGAACCCCAACACTGCATCCCCTCATTATCACCCAAATGCCAGACGCGCATATCATTCCGAAAGTCCGGGTCATGACACTAACAACTGTTGGGCCCTGAAAAACAAAATTCAAGACCTTATAGATGCAAAAGAGATTGAGTTTGATGCCCCTGAGAAACCAAATGTCATTTCCGCTCCTATGCCTAGGCATGGTCACAACACCAATATTATCGAAGAAGATTTGTTTGCTACCATAGTTGATGAACTCTTGACTCCACTCCCAATCATGAAGATAAACTTGTTGAAAGCCGGTGTATTCCCAGGTTGTAATGAAGACTGACATCTTTGCTTATCCTCACCAATTGTTTGCCCTTTGTTGAAGACATGCATTCAACGCTTGATAGACAACCAAGAGATTCTGTTTGAAAGTGCTCCTGTTTCACCTGTTCCTGTTGAAGACGTTTCAATCATAACCATCTCCGTCAATCCTTCCGGGGTCCCTAAAAGACCCGTTAGGATTACATTGGTTCTAAAAACTACTCCTCGTATAATCACAATGCCCGGGCCGATCCCGTATGAATCAAACAAAACAGTGTCGTGGAATTATGGTGGAGACATTTACTACCATGGTATCAAACAAGATGGGCTGGCCGCCGAAGAAATAAGCTCTGAAGAAGAAGACTCTGACATTAGCAATATTGCTGGAACCAGTAAGATTACCCGTAGCGGTAGAATCTTCTCTCCAGAAATTTCCCCTCCAAAGGCAGTTTTTGGACCCGTGGCTGTTCCAAAGGTTACCTCCGTACCAATAATCAGATCTGCAAGTGCTCCTATCAACAAAGACGACACAACCCCTGCTGTTATCCCTACCAACACTTCCACAGCTGAAACTCGAGGAAAAAGTATTCAAGAAGAGCCTGTCCGGACGAAGGCTCAACCACTAGCTATTCCCGAAACCTCCAAAAAGGAAATGGAGGTGTTGTACCCCAAAATTTGCCCTCCCATATTCTTCAAAGTTTATCAAGAATCATCTTCAAATGGTTCAAGATTTGCTCAAGGGATTGCACAGTCAAACATCCTCCTAAGCCAGTCAAAATTAGGGTTTTGTTTCTCTAAAGGAATTTGAGGTTTTCAATGGCTCAATCAAGTCCCATGGGCCTATATACATTTCCAAGCATCTATATGCCAAGTTTCAAGACTCACAGTGCCAAATTCCACAGTCAACTGTAGGGGTAAAATGGTCATTTTGTAGTCAAAAGTCGGAATTTTTGGTCAACATCTTATTTTGAGTCCACAATCATCATTTGATCAAGTCTTGATCATGATTCCACAAGAATGGCTCAAAAATCATCAAAGATGCAAAAGTTACTATTTTTGGACAGTAGAAAAGTCAACTGTAACTTGACCAGGGCATAACTTTTTCATGGTTCATCAGAAAAATCCCATCCAATGCTAATTTTGAGGGGGATGACATTTCCTACAACTCATCTTCACATTCCAAGTCCAAGAAATGCTCTCACAAAAAGTTATCAATTTCTACATTATAGGTCAATTTCAAAAGTCAACAAAAATGCACTTTAAGTCAAAGACCATAACTTGAGATTGGTAAATCCAAATGACATGGGACCAAAGGAATTGGTTAGAGGACTTCAAGACCTTTCCAAAATGTCAAAGAACATGTTCATATGATCAAAATTGAGCAAGATATGCATTGGAGAAGTTGGGAAAGTTTTGTGAATTTGCAAAAGTCAACTTTGCTCAAAACACCTCATTTTTGCTAATGGGCCTCAAATTTCTTCTTGAAACTTTATCCAAGGCTTATGCACGACCCATTGAGATTATTTGAATTTATTTTCTTATTTTTATTAATTAATTGGATTTTTAATTGATTTTTAATTCATTTATTAATTTAAATTGTAGGAAATTCAAAGATATGGTTTTTCCAATCTTTTGTGAAGCAAATAAGCTGAAGACAAGCTGGAAAATTCGTGTATCAATCAAGGACATCAAAATCTCCATGTTTGGTAAGTTTTATCAATCAAAAAGATGCAAAAAGATATGATTGAAAATCAAATATTGAAACATCAATGCAATGGATTTCTTGTGCAAGATTTAACCTAAATCCATTCTACTATATATGCACAACCTAAACCTAATGCCACACACGTGAGAATTGCTGCAGAAAGCCATAACCTTATTAAAAAAAATCAAGAAAAAGCCAAAATTGTTTTCCAGGTTCCAGGCCCATTCAAGGCGTATCAGTGATTCAAACACATTGCTAGAACTCTCAGAAACGCATTGCAACCAAAACCAAGTGCTAAGGCCTAAGAAACCACCAAGAACTGTCCCACGATTTGTCAATCTTTTTCAGAATCGTAACTCTAAATTTATGCATCATTAACATGATTTTCTGTGTGTTTTGTGTTGCTAGCAATCATACAAAGCTTTTGGCATAGGTTAATTGGATTGAAACGTCCAGAATCCAAAGATGCCATGAACATGTTTTAGGGTTCGTAAGCTTTTAATTTAGGGCTTTTCAAATCCAGTAAAATTGGGACCCCTAATGCCTATGGTTGAAACCGTCAGAACAAGACGAGTCCAACGCCACCCTCGCGAAACATTTATGTTGCTTACAGCCTTATTCACTATTTTTGGTTATGGCAGTTTGTGGGGGTTAAAAACCCCCGCTATTTGTTTGTCTTTTATAGGGAAAAAGGAAGACGATGATGAGCTGTTAGTACGTGGTTGGACGGTTTGAATAAGTGCGCGCGTTTTTGTTTTTCTACAGCATATGAAATAATTGTTTAATATATTAATTATTTGTTGTTATATTAACAAATGTGTTCAGATGACTTAGTGGAAGATGATGTGGCTGGTAACCATTGGGACCTGGGTTCGATTCCCAGGTCCATCCAAAACATTTGTATTATTTTGCTTAATATGTTCATATGCAGCGCTTGCCAAGGAGTCTACCATGCATATAAGATACCCAGGCGCCAAGTGGACATAAACGTGAATCCAATGATCAAAAGGTGAGGAGCACCATGCTCCCAGTCAACAAGCGCTCTGGAGGATCCAGAAAGTCAACAGGGCTTGTGCTTATTGGGCCAGAATTGCAACTTTCACCTCCTAATGGGTCAACACACACCCCTGGTTTTCTTTTTATTCTTTTATTCTTTTTCCTTTTTATTTTCTTTTTATTAACTACTATTATTATTATTTAACTCACAAATTATTATTTTCCTAATAAATTCAGTAAATATATATTATTATTATTATTATTAATCTCACCGTTTAATTATTTTTGTAAATAAACACTAACATGAATTAATTTAGTTTAATTAGGTTTAATTTTAATTTTCTTTTACAATAAATAAAATAAATTAGACTTAAAGTTTTTTTACTAACTTTTGACCTTTACTTTTTATTTTCATCAAAAACATAAAAAACACAAAAAATAATTTTTCTTTTAATTAATTAATTAATTAGTTATTAGGTTTAATATTTAATTAATTGCAAAAAAGGACAAATTTCTTTCTTTTCTCAAAAAGGGTCAAAACCCTAAGGACGTCCCGATTCAATTCTTTCGCGCGCATATTTATTTTTAATTCATTATTTTGATTATATTTATGTATCTGCTCCGAGAATGTAATAGATAATTAGGATTTTATCGCTTTCTTTATTTTCTCGCAATTTATTTTCAAGGGTTATGTTTTTGGCGATGTAAATACCCGACGCCTTGTAATAGCTTAGTTTATTTTCCGCAACTATTAACTGCTAGATGTATGTTATCTAGGCTATGCATGACAAGACTTATCCTAAATTAAAATCAATCGTAGCTCACCATAACATGTGCAAAGATAACTTAACATGAAACCTGACACACTCGCACATGCCACTCCTAGGGTACGCCTCACTTGGTTGCCTCGATGTGGTCATTGAGTATAGGGTGTTTTAGAGGTCGCCCTCTTGTCTAAAGATCCAAGTTGCCTCGAAACGGTTGCCTCGGATAAAAAATGATCTAAGACATTAGGGTTACCGCTAAGGCGTCCTACTATTGCTTTGGTGACCACATGTCCCTAAAATCGAATTGACCCGAAAACTCCAATGACGGTGCTACCTACTTCTCAATAGTGGGATAGTACTGTCTAAAGGACATTTACACAGCTTAATTTCTTTTGAGTAGGTAGAGGTTCTCACGTACTTGCTCTTTCAAAACAAAATACTTTTTCGCACCTACACTTTCAAAAAGTTTTCAAACAAATACTTCATACACTCTTGAGGACTGATACAAGAGTTACCTAGAAGTTTTCAAAACGAAACTTTTTCAAAACCCACAAACACAGAAAAGCAAACATTTTTGAAAACATAGTGAGCAAGTACCTAAGAGCCCGTGGATAACCACGGATAGAAAGGGTGCTAACACCTTCCCTTTCTATAATCTACCTCCCGAACCGAGAAACATCTCGAAAAGGAATTTTGTTGTGCTTTTGTCCTTTCCTTGTTGGAGAAAATAAAAGACGGTGGTGACTCTTGCTTACCGCGACATTTCGCGAACCAGCATTTCAAAAACAGTCAGTTCTATTTCCACCGATCACAGAACTGGCGACTCTGCTAGGGAATACTATAATAAAGTGAGGTGTACCTTAGGATTAGATCATTCTATGTTTTTTATTATATGCCTTGTTTGCTTTTATATTTGTGGGCTTGCATCGGAGTTTCATAGATCCTAACCCGGATCTGGGGAATACCCTTTAGGTAGCAATAAGCTGTGAGGGACCTGTCCGGCGTAGACCGACACGGGTGAAGCAGTAGCTACATTGATGTGACACATTGGTCTGTACCGATATCCCTTGTGTTGGAACGAGGAGAATATGGGTCTTCTGAGGAGTCATTAAGCACCAACCGAACTTAGAACCCTAAATTGACCCAACGTGGCCATAGAACAGTAGCAATATGCTACACTCATTGAGGCTAAACTCTCGCGATGGTTCCGGCCGCAAGAAAAGATTGTGAAGCTGGAGTTATGACCGATTGAGTGTAGTCAGTGATATTGAGATCCTCTAGAACCCGGTTACTATTTTCTAGGACAGGTCTTAACCAACTGAAACTGAAAGAGGGTAGTACCTGAACTTCATGCTGGCCTAAAATCTAAGGGCTCTTTGTGTGACTTGTGTGCCTTCAAACTTGAACTACTTGCACATTCTTGTTATCTGACAACATGAGTTCCTTGCAGGTTTTGTTTACAGTCCTTAATCTGGGCTTATAACAGGGTTTACTTACATCACTCCACGCATAGCATAACATCATACCATCATAACATTGCATACATCCTGCATAAGGACTAACCCATTTCAAGGATCTCAAAGGTTTGTGATGCAGGTCATGATGAACCAACTGTCTAGCAAGGGGCAAAGGGGATTTATTTTCCTCTAGCCAAGGTTATTTGGAGATCAAAGCACGATAACTTGAGTCAGGGGCTATGACCCACTCGATATGGTGAGCCTAACTCTTGAAGAAGGACTCTCAACAACATGAAGCTCCTTCAATCAAACTACCAGATTCAAATTCTAACAAGTTTCTTTGTTTACCCCGTGAGATCCTTGAAAACATTGCATACATATATCATACATATCATTGCATAACAGGTCATCTGATACAGGTTTCTCATATTCTTGTTGTTTATTTCAGCAATGGCTTTCCAACCAGACAACCAGGATCCTCACACTCAAGAGACTCAGTTCACGGAAATCTTCCTAAGCCTATCCAAGGGGCAGGAAGAGTTGAGAACACTCCTCATGGGGAATTTGGTCAAGAACAGTCCTAAAGACGATAAGGACGAACGGCTGAAACACTTGCAAGATGAGGTAGATACTATGAGAACCCAGATGCTGGGGCAAATGGCCCTTATCCAAGGCTTAGCTCGGGAGCAAGAAGAGTTGAGAATTGTGATCAACCAGCTTCAGCAAGACAGTTTGAAGCAAGTAGTCAAGGCTGGGGACCAAACTGATAATCAGCCTCCAAGAAGTCAAAGGTTTGGTTCGATGAATAGACCTCTCCAAGCTGCTACTACTTCACAGGTCCAACAACGACCTCGCCAAGAACAACGGGTTGATCAGAGCAAGCCAGACAAGCCTAGGAGGAAATTCACCAAGCTCAACGTGTCGCGGTCTCAAGCTTTTCAACGCCTGTTGAGACTGAATCTGGTAATGTTAAGGGACCCTCCTAAGAATCCCAACACTTCCTCTTCCAGGTATAACCCTAGTGTGAGATGTGCCTACCATTCTTACAGTCCTGGACATGACACCGACGACTGTTGGACTCTGCAGAACAAGATCCAGGACCTGATTGATGAAGGAGCAGTGGAATTCATCCAAGATGGTCAGGCCGAGTTCTTTTACTATCCCTTCAAGGTTCACCATTCGAAGTGACAAGTCCTGAGACGAGAAACTTTTGTTCATTCGAATGTTCAAGTTGTATTTTTCTTTGATTGTTCAGACATCTATTCATGTCAAACGTTATTATTTCATTAATGCATCGCATATGTCTGTTTTGAATCAATCCATTCGTATTCACTATATTCAAATTGCTTTCATTTTTTGTGATGTTCAACTCTCGATTGAAAATTCTAAGCCTTTTGAGGGAGGATGACGAAAATGATACCATGATCTTTACAGTATGCTTTTGAACAGACCCCGCTGATGAGGTACAAGAATTGTTTCAAATCCTAAACAGTGGAGTTATAAGGAAGATAATCCCTCGTCAACCCCTTTGAGCCAAAGAAGTCGGAGTTTTTCTTTTCGAAAATTAAAACCCTTAATCATAACCTGGGGCAGGGTAGTTCCCTCAGTTAATCCAAGTGCACAATGAATAACACCAAAGAAGTCCTTACAAAACAAAAGACAGTGATGGTTCCTATAATTGTCAAGACAGACAGTCATTATCTCTCAAAATAAAAGCCCAATAAGTCAAAACCTATGAAGGAGACTTACAAAACTAGGGCATCCCGCTGACTGTAAATACAAAAAAAAATAGTTCAGGCAAAAAACAGGGATAATGAAATCAAAAAGAAAGAGATCCTACAGACTCTCCACAAAAAAAAAGAAATGACTGCCTATTCAAATAAATTGTCAGTATCCGAACCATCACCGGAATATCAGAGCAAAGACTCAAACAAAATCTAACGCACGATTAGTTGAGTTTAGGATCGAAGAACATCACGAAGAACGGGTGGGTACAAATCAAATTTGAGCCTTTATCCTTTGTTTCTAAAACCATGAAACAGGCCACGTTATAACCCTTAAAAGTCCTAGCTGAAGCATGGGTTAGTTCGAAAGCATACTGTTACAAAAGGTATCCTGACTCCTTAAGGCTCGCTGTAAAATCTTGAGTTGACATCACATTTTACAAAATTCACTGGTTTTACTGAAAAAATGCATTTCCAAAAACTTCAAGACAGACATAAGCTTTGCATTTTTAACATAACATTGTTTGCATATGACTATTTGTTTGAACAGCATAGAAGTTCGCACGAAGAATATCTAGTGAACAAAAGCTCTTCCAATACAAGGGCACGACATGACCCTTGTCCATCATCTGGGGCAGTCAAGTTAAGATTCAGAGAATCTCTCAAAGGCCAAATAGCCAAGGGCAAATCTCCGCCTGAGTCACTTGGGGAATTGGACGTGAATTCCAGCAACGAATCTTGCACAATCAAAGGTCTTCTGGTAGTATGGCAACACAACACTACTGACAGTGACAACTCCCTACACTCTGAGAACGTGGACATAGTCGAAAAAGTACTACACACAATCAAAGACCCGCTAGGTCGACTGGCCTAGGCAAAAATAAGGGCTTCCCGGCGAACCAAAAGGGTTCGGGCAAAAAAATAAGGGATGAAAATGAAAAAATCTGTACACCCGGCAAGTCGAAAACCTGAAAGGGCGGCTTGGGCAAAAATGGGTATCCCGGTGGACTGAAAACCTGAAAGGGAGGTCCAGGAAAAAGTTAGGGATCAGCGTAATACTATGTCTCATTGGATCACCCTGCATCCAGACTTCGGCATCAACTATCAGGCTCATACGGCATCGATCAATCAGCTTCATCTTCAACTAAGCAGCAAAGTGATGAGACGCTTGAAGACATAAAGGCGATAGCAGAGTTGGAACCCAGTGGGATTATTTTTCACATAGATGTCTTTTTTTCCTTTTTATATAAACTCTATCTCGTTCGGCGGCGTTCTCTTACTAGGACGTCAGCCTCTTGTACACAAAGCGCCTATTTACAGGCAAATTTCAAAATCAATACAAACTCACTTTTCAGACAAATTGCCAATTGTTTTTCCTTTATCTGTTTTGTCTTGCGAAGAACGTCCAATGTTCATTTTTGATATATGCATTTGACATTAATTGCTAACTCATAAATATTTGCATGCGAAACAAAGGACTAATTACAAGTGACATCAGAAACAGGGGCAATAATGAATTGTCTAAGCGATCTAGTTGCTCTGTCCACCAAGGTACCAAGGTAGGTTCGGATGAAGAATGTAACCAAGATACCTTCACTCACCACAGAGTAAGACAAGACTCAGCAATACTCCATCCAAGCAGAGTTGGTCTCCCATCGGCCCTAAAAAGGCACAGTATTCCCCAGCAAGTCAGCGATACTCTCCCCAAGCAGAGTTAATCTACTGTCAGCCTTAAGGAAGTTGGATATCCCCAGGAAATCTCAATGTTCTCCAGCAGAGTATACAGATGTTCCTAAGCAAGCATCCCCGATAGTCTTGATATTCCTCGACGGAAATATAAGATTGTTCCCCGGCAGAATACAGATGCCCTAGTGGAGCCATTTCCCCAATGCAGACCAAAAAGTTTCCACAGGAGAGTTGAATCAATTCCCCCAGTAGATTCTAGAAGCTTATCCCCAGTAGATTCTGGAAGCTTATCCCCCGCAGAGTGCAAATATCTCTCCCCAACCATGTTCAAAGGTTATTCCCCACCAGGGTCTAACTGGGTTATCCTCTGCTAATTACAACGGAAAGACCGTCCTCGGCGAAGTTCTTCCTATCCCCCAGCGGAGTTCATCAAATTCCCCAACATAACTTATCAATGGAATCCCCAACGGAGTTCTCATTAAAATCTCAGTGAAGTATCTCTTCCCACAGAGTATTTCCCCGCAGAGTAATCTCTTCAACAAGTTTATTCCCCAACGGAGTCATCTTCTCCTACCGGTTTATTCTTGCAACCATTATCCCCAGCGGAAATGAAGAACTCTACTCTTCAGCATCAGCCAAGGATTCAACGAACTTCCCGGCATTCGTCAAGGGTTTATTTTCCTAGACGAAAATACATTCATAGACATTTCACATTTTATACCTCCTGCTTACATACATGATAAAGTGCATACGACACGATCTCATTTATTCCTGAAAACATCATGACATCATGCATTTCATACATCATGACATTGCATACAACTAATGTTTTGCCTTTTCAGGAAAAGTTCAATCAAAAGATGATTACCATCAACTTTCGCAGTTCCAGATTCGATACCTGTATCTAGCCAGGGCATATCTGTGAGCGATTGATTGTAGATTTGATACCTGTATCTAGCCAGGGCATATCTGCATGAAGAGTTTGAAGATCAACCCCTGTAACAGGCCAGGAAATTATCTTTCATTCTCAGGTCAGAGGTCTACGCCTGTATCCAGCCAGTAAAGTTATCTCGATCAACCTTTTGAACTTCCAGATTCGATACCTGTATCTAGCCAGGGCATATCTGTGGACGATTAATTCCAGATTCGATACCTGTATCTAGCCAGGGCATATCTGTGAGCGATTGATTGTAGATTCGATACCTGTATCTAGCCAGGGCATATCTGCATGAAGAGTTTGAAGATCAACCCCTGTAACAGGCCAGGAAATTATCTTTCATTCTCAGGTCAGAGGTCTACGCCTGTATCCAGCCAGGAAAGTTATCTCGATCAACCTTTTGAAATTCCAGATTCGATACCTGTATCCAGCCAGGGCATATCTGTAGACGACCAATCCCAGATTCGATACCTGTATCTAGCCAGGGCATATCTGTAGACGACTACTTCCAGATTCGATACCTGTATCTAGCCAGGGCATATCTGTAGACGACTACTTCCAGATTCGATACCTGTATCTAGCCAGGGTATATCTTTGAGCGATTGATTGTGGATTCGATACATGTATCTAGCCAGGGCATATCTGCATGAAGAGTTTGAAGTTCCAGATTCGATACCTGTATCTAGCCAGGGCATATCTGTGAGCGATTGATTGTGGATTTGATACCTGTATCTAGCCAGGGCATATCTGCATGAAGAGTTTGAAGTTCCAGATTCGATACCTGTATCTAGCTAGGGCATATCTGTGAGCGATTGATTGTAGATTCGATACCTGTATCTAGCCAGGGCATATCTGCATGAAGAGTTTGAAGATCAACCCCTGTAACAGGCCAGGAAATTATCTTTCTTTCTCAAGTACGCAAGTTCTCGCTAAGGAATCTCTTACGCGATCGACACCCCCGGATGGCATGTTTAAGCCCATCTCCACAACTATCTGTTACATCTCCAAATGGCATCTATAAGCCCATTCCCGACAAGATTCTGTCACATCTTCAGATGGCATCTATAAGCCCATCCTCCCATCCATCATCTCTCCAAATGGCATCTGTAAGCCCATTCCTGACATCACATTGCTGATACTACACCATGCGAGTGCAAATTTCTGGGCACTTTAGTGTTCAATCATCTTCCACCTTCGGATCACGAAAGGCACGCAAGCCAATCTACATCCTCAGGTTTAAGAAGATTGAATAGGGGCAACTGTTGTACCCCAAAATTTGCCCTCCCATATTCTTCAAAGTTTATCAAGAATCATCTTCAAATGGTTCAAGATTTGCTCAAGGGATTGCACAGTCAAACATCCTCCTAAGCCAGTCAAAATTAGGGTTTTGTTTCTCTCAAGGAATTTGAGGTTTTCAATGGCTCAATCAAGTCCCATGGGCCTATATACATTTCCAAGCATCTATATGCCAAGTTTCAAGACTCACAGTGCCAAATTCCACAGTCAACTGTAGGGGTAAAATGGTCATTTTGCAGTCAAAAGTCATAATTTTTGGTCAACATCTTATTTTGAGTCCACAATCATCATTTGATCAAGTCTTGATCATGATTCCACAAGAATGGCTCAAAAATCATCAAAGATGCAAAAGTTACTATTTTTGGACAGTAGAAAAGTCAACTGTAACTTGACCAGGGCATAACTTTTTCATGGTTCATCAGAAAAATCCCATCCAATGCTAATTTTGAGGGGGATGAAATTTCCTACAACTCATCTTCACATTCCAAGTCCAAGAAATGCTCTCACAAAAAGTTATCAATTTCTACATTATAGGTCAATTTCAAAAGTCAACAAAAATGCACTTTAAGTCAAAGACCATAACTTGAGATTGGTAAATCAAAATGACATGGGACCAAAGGCATTGGTTAGAGGACTTCAAGACCTTTCCAAAATGTCCAAGAACATGTTCATATGATCAAAATTGAGCAAGATATGCATTGGAGAAGTTGGGAAAGTTTTATGAATTTGCAAAAGTTAACTTTGCTCAAAACACCTCATTTTTGCTAATGGGCCTCAAATTTCTTCTTGAAACTTTATCCAAGGCTTATGCACGACCCATTGAGATTATTTGAATTTATTTTCTTATTTTTATTAATTAATTGGATTTTTAATTGATTTTTAATTCATTTAATTAATTTAAATTGTAGGAAATTCAAAGATATGGTTTTTCCAATCTTTTGTGAAGCAAATAAGCTCAAGACAAGCTGGCAAATTCGTGTATCAATCAAGGACATCAAAATCTCCATGTTTGGCAAGTTTTCTTAATCAAAAAGATGCAAAAAGATATGATTGAAAATCAAATATTGAAACATCAATGCAATGGATTTCTTGTGCAAGATTTAACCTAAATCCATTCTACTATATATGCACAACCTAAACCTAATGCCACACACGTGAGAATTGCTGCAGAAAGCCATAACCTTATTAAAAAAATCAAGAAAAAGCCAAAACTGTTTTCCAGGTTCCAGGCCCATTCAAGGCGTATCAGTGATTCAAACACATTGTTAGAACTCCCAGAAACGCATTGCAACCAAAACCAAGTGCTAAGGCCTAAGAAACAACCAAGAACAGTCCCATGGTTTGTCAATCTTTTTCAGAATCGTAACTCTAAATTTATGCATCATTAACATGATTTTCTGTGTGTTTTGTGTTGCTAGCAATCATACAAAGCTTTTGGCATAGGTTAATTGGATTGAAACGCCCAGAATCCAAAGATGCCATGAACACGTTTTAGGGTTCGTAAGCTTTTAATTTAGGGCTTTTCAAATCCAGTAAAATTGGGACCCCTAATGCCTATGGTTGAAACCGTCAGAATAAGACGAGTCCAACGCCACCCTCGCGAAACATTTATGTTGCTTACAGCCATATTCGCTATTTTTGGTTATGGCAGTTTGTGGGGGTTAAAAACCCCCACTATTTGTTTGTCTTTTACAGGGAAAAAGGAAGACGATGATGAGTTGTTAGTACGTGGTTGGACGGTTTGAATAAGTGCGCGCGTTTTTGTTTTTCTACAGCATATGAATTAATTGTTTAATATATTAATTATTTGTTGTTATATTAACAAATGCGTTCAGATGGCTTAGTGGAAGATGATGTGGCTGGTAACCATTGGGACCTGGGTTCGATTCCCAAGTCCATCCAAAACATTTGTATTATTTTGCTTAATATGTTCATATGCAGCGCTTGCCAAGGAGTCTACCATCCATATCAGATACCCAGGCGCCAAGTGGCCATAAACGTGAATCCAATGATCAAAAGGTGAGGAGCACCATGCTCCCAGTCAACGAGCGCTCTGGAGGATCCAGAAAGTCAACAGGGCTTGTGCTTATTGGGCCAGAATTGCAACTTTCACCTCCTAATGGGTCAACACACCCCCCTGATTTTCTTTTTATTCTTTTATTCTTTTTCCTTTTTATTTTCTTTTTATTAACTACTATTATTATTATTTAACTCACAAATTATTATTTTCCTAATAAGTTCAGTAATATATATTATTATTATTATTATTATTAATCTCACCTTTTAATTATTTTTGTAAATAAACACTAACATGAATTAATTTAGTTTAATTATGTTTAATTTTAATTTTCTTTTACAATAAATAAAATAAATTAGACTTAGGGTTTTTTTACTAACTTTTGACCTTTTCTTTTTATTTTCATCAAAAACATAAAAAACACAAAAAATACTTTTTCTTTTAATTAATTAATTAATTAGTTATTAGGTTTAATATTTAATTAATTGCAAAAAAGGACAAATTTCTTTCTTTTCTCAAAAAGGGTCAAAACCCTAAGGACGTCCCGATTCAATTCTTTCGCGCGCATATTTATTTTTAATTCATTATTTTGATTATATTTATGTATCTGCTCCGAGAATGTAATAGATAATTAGGATTTTATCGCTTTCTTTATTTTCTCGCAACTTATTTTCAAGGGTTATGTTTTTGGCGATGTAAATACCCGACGCCTTGTAATAGCTTAGTTTATTTTCCGCAACTATTAACTGCTAGATGTATGTTAACTAGGCTATGCATGACAAGACTTATCCTAAATTAAAATCAATCGTAGCTCACCATAACATGTGCAAAGATAACTTAACATGAAACCTGACACACTTGAACATGCCACTCCTAGGGCACACCTCACTTGGTTGCCTCGATGTGGTCATTGAGTATATGGTGTTTTAGAGGTCGCCCTCTTGTCTAAAGATCCAAGTTGCCTCGAAACGGTTGCCTCGGATAAAAAACGATCTAAGACATTAGGGTTACCGCTAAGGCGTCCTACTATTGCTTTGGTGACCACATGTCCCTAAAATCGAATTGACCCGAAAACTCCAACGACGGTGCTACCTACTTCTCAATAGTGGGATAATACTGTCTAAAGGACATTTACACAGCTTAATTTCTTTTGAGTAGGTAGAGGTTCTTAGTTACTTGCTCTTTCAAAACAAAATACTTTTTCGCACCTACACTTTCAAAAAGTTTTCAAACAAATACTTCATACACTCTTGAGGACTGATACAAGAGTTACCTAGATGTTTTCAAAACGAAACTTTTTCAAAACCCACAAACACAGAAAAGCAAACATTTTTGAAAACATAGTGAGCAAGTACCTAAGAGCCCATGGATAACCACGGATAGAAAGGGTGCTAATACCTTCCCTTTCTATAATCTACCTCCCGAACCGAGAAACATCTCAGAAAGGAATTTTGTTGTGCTTTTGTCCTTTCCTTGTTGGAGAAAATAAAAGACGATGGAGACTCTTACTTACCGCGACATTTCGCGAACCAGCATTTCAAAAACAGTCAGTTCTATTTCCATCGATCACAGGAGGAGATCCTGAGAGTAATAAATAAGAGCGACTACGACGTAGTTGAACAGTTGGAGCAAACCCCCTCCAAAATATCCATGCTGGCATTGTTACTATGCTCAGAAGCACATGCGAAAGCCCTAGTGAAGTTTCTAAAGATAGCCCATGTGCCTCAAGAGACGTCTGCTGACCAATTTCAAGATTGTGTGGCCAGTTTGACAGCTGATAACTGCCTAGGTTTCTCTGATGCTGATTTGACACCAAGGGGGAGAAAGTACAACAAGGCATTGCATGTCTCTGTGGAATATAGAGGAACAACTCTGGCCCATGTCTTGGTGGACACTGGCTCATCTTTGAATGTTTTACCGAAGAAAGCTCTCGACCGATTGGACTGCGAAGGACTGACGTTGAAACCCAGTAACATATTCGTGAGAGCATTTGATTGCTCAAAGAGGATGGTCCACGGGGAGGTGGACATCCCCATAAAGGTTGGGACTCATACTTTCAACTCAACCTTCTATGTAATGGACATCCGCCCCTATTACTCCTGTCTGCTAGGAAGACCATGGATCCATAACGCCGGTGCTGTCACCTCTACACTACACTAGATGCTAAAATATCCGGTCCATGGTTAGATTATCACTGCCCACGGAGAGGAAAAGTATATGATTAGCCACCTCAATTCCTTCCGGTATATGGAATTGGACGACAAGTTCATTGAAACTCCTTTTCAACATTTCAAAGAAGTCTCTCAAGAGGTAGCAGTAACCAAGACGGTTTCCCAAATCCCTAAGATTACAAGACCTCCGCTCCGGATGTCATCTCTAAAAGACGCCAAGGCAGTAGTAGAGGAGGGTGGATGCACCATCTGGGGGCAACTTCTGGATATTCCGTATAAGTCTGATAAGTTTGGCTTAGGGTTCACTTCAAGTGCTCAGAAGGCTGTGCGTCGTGCCCGTGCTGGAGGGCCACCCCTGAAGATTAGCAACCGAGAGGTCAATGCAGTGGAAGATGGTGAAGAGGATTGCAACTTGGAGGATTGGATATTTCCTACTGTCAACGGAGGACTTCACAATTGGGAAGCCAGAGACTTTGTCCCAAGAACTTTCATCTCTCAGTAATTTATCTTTTACATTTCTGTTGGACTTGTAATATTCACAAACAATTCGCACATTTAAAACCTTGTGTCTTGCGCGAGGCACAATGGTCCATTTGTAAGGTTTTTTTTATATTTCATCTTCATATGACATTCAATGAATCATGGACGTTTGTCACATACAAACTTTTGTGCTCATTGTCTTTCTTTTACATTTTATTGTTTAAGGATGGCTATACCCTTATGCACACCCACACTCACAAATGCAAGTACCCCTCCATTCCGGATCCCATGGGTAACAATACTGCTATGGCCTTTTGTGACTCTGAGGATCTAATCTACCAAGCCGAAGACGAAGGTGAGGAAGATTGTGAAGTACCAGGGAAATTGGCCAGACTACTACAACAAGAGGAAAGAGCTATTAAGCCTCATGAGGAACCGGTGGATACAATCAACTTGGGTACCGAGGAGGATAAAAAAGAAATCAAGGTGGGTGCCAATCTAGAGCCAAATGTTAAGGAACGTCTGACTCAGCTATTGCATGATTATGTTGAGATCTTTGCCTGATCAAATGGAGACATGCCAGGACTCGATGCAGACATCATGGTACATCGTCTACCAACAAGAGAAGACTGTCCACCAGTAAAACAAAAAGTCCGCCGCATGAAACTTGATATGTCAGAGAAGATCAAAGCGGAAGTCATGAAACAATTCAATGCTGGATTCTTGGCTGTCACTTCCTATCCTAATTGGGTTGCCAACATTGTTCCCGTACCTAAAAAGGACGACAAAGTACGAATGTGTGTGGACTATAGAGATTTGAATAGGGCTATCCCTAAAGATGATTTTCCACTCCCCCACATTGATATCCTGGTTGACAATACGGCCCAGCACAAAGTGTTTTCCTTCATGGATGGATTCTCAGGTTACAACCAAATCAAAATGGCACCTGAGGACATGGAGAAAACTACATTTGTCACACAGTGGGTCACATTTTGCTACAAAGTGATGCCTTTCGGACAGAAGAGTGCTGGGGCAACCTATCAGTGCGCCATGGTAGCCTTATTTCACGACATGATACATCATGAAATAGAGGTCTACGTAGACGATATGATAGCCCGATCACAAACAGAAGAAGAGCACATGGATCACTTGCAAAAGTTGTTTGAAAGATTGAAGAAATACAAGCTAAGGTTGAATCCAAACAAGTGCACATTCGGAGTACGGTCCGGTAAACTCCTAGGCTTTGTCGTCAAAAACAAAGGTATTGAGGTCGATCCCGCCAAGGTTAAAGAAATTCAAGAAATGCCTGCTCCTCGTACTGAGAAGGAAGTCATAGGATTCTTGGGACGCCTGAACTATATCGCCAGGTTCATTTCTCACCTCAGCTACTTGTGAGCCAATATTCAAACTATTGAAGATAGATCAAGTAGTCATATGGAATGATGAATGCCAGACTGCTTTCGACAAAATCAAAGAGTATTTACAAGAGCCTCATGTTTTGATGCCACCAGTCAAGGGAAGACCATTGATCATGTATCTGACTATTTTAGAAAACTCAATGGGGGTGTGTATTGGGGCAGCATGACGAGTCTGGCCGAAAAGAGCACGCTATTTACTACCTGAGCAAAAAGTTTACCGACTGTGAAACCAGATATTCACTGCCCGAGAAAACTTGTTGCACTATGGCATGGGCTGCTCGCCGGCTAAGACAATATATGCTGACTCATACTACCTTGTTGATATCTAAGATGGATCCGATAAAATACATCTTCGAGAAGCCTGCTCTGTCTGGGAGGATAACTAGATGGCAGATGATCCTAATAGAATATGATATACAATATACTACTCATAAAGCTATAAAGGGCAGTGTATTGGCTGACCATCTTGCTCATCAAGCTGTAGAAGACTATCAATCCATGAAGTTTGAATTCCTGGATGGAGACATCATGACATTAGACAACTGTGAAGAAATCAGACCATATGACGGACCTGAACAAGGATCTCGATTGACCCTGTTCTTTGATGGGGCCTCCAATGCACTTGGTGATGGTATCGGCGCTGTACTCATATCTCTGGAAGGGTGTCATACTCCCTTTACTGCCAGACTTTGCTTCAACTGTACGAACAACATGACGGAATATGAAGCATGCATATTTGGTCTCAACGCTGCCATGAATTTGGGAATCAAGTATTTAGATGTGTTTGGAGATTCAACTTTGGTCATCAGTCAGATCAAAGGAGAATGAGACACTAAACACCCAAATCTTATCCCTTACAAAGAACATGTTTTGACATTGCTACCACATTTTGAGGAGATTACCTTCGAGCATTTCCCGCGAGAAGAAAATCAGCTAGCAGACGCTCTAGCCACAATGTCATCTATGTTTAAACTTAATTGGGATAACGAGGCTCCCTAGATCACCATCGAATGAATGGATGAACCAACACACTTTCACGAGATTAATACTGAAGAGGTAGTGAACCAACCTTGGTTTCATGAAGTCAAGAGGTATCTCGAGGCTCAAGAATACCCAGAAGGAGCTTCAATCAATGATAAGAAGTTGTTAAGGAGATTCTCTACTAAGTTCTTCCTTAATAATGGCATCCTGTACAAACGCAATCATGACTCCATTCTGCTCCGGTGTATGGATAAGATTGAGGCGGAAAAGATTATGGATGAATTACATGAAGGTACTTTTGGCACTCATTCCAGTGGGCATACGATGGCAAAGAAAATCCTAAGGACAGGCTATTATTGGTCTACCATGGAAGCAAATTGCTATCAACACTCTCATACCTGTCATAAGTGTCAAATTTATCCTGACAAGGTGCACGTACCTCCGGTTCCTCTGAATGTCTTGATGGCTCCTTCGCCCTTTGCTATGTGGGGAATTGATATGATTAGGGAGATCAAGCCTACAACCTCCAATGGACACCGCTTCATCCTAGTGGCCATTTACTATTTTACAAAGTGGGTCGAAGCAGCTTCCTTAGCTTCCGTTACTAAGAATGTTATTGCCCGCTTCATCAAGTAAAAACTCATTTGCCGGTATGGTATCCCATAAAGGATCATCACTGACAATGGTACAAATCTTAACAATACTATGATCACCGCCTTGTGCGAGCAATTCAAGATTCAGCATCACAATTCTTCCCCCTATCGGCCAAAGATGAATGGTGCTGTCGAGGCTGCAAATAAAACATTAAAAAGATCATACAAAAGATGACAGTCACCTACAAAGACTGGCATGAGATTCTACCATTTTCTCTCCACGGGTATCATACCAAGGCTCATACATCAACTGGGGCAACACCCTTTTCTTTGGTATATGGCATGGAGGCTGTTTTACCTATTGAGGTTCAGATCCCCTCTTTAAGGATTATGAAGGATGCAGGTTTGAATGAAGACGATTGGATCCAAACTCCACTTGATCAACTGAACTTAATCGACAAAAAGAGACTTACTGTTGTTTGCCATGGTCAAATGTATCAAAAACGGATGATCAAGGCTTTCAACAAGAAAGTCAGGCGTCAAGTGTATCAAGTTGGGGATCTAGTGATCAAACGCATCATCTTGCCACAAAGTGATCCCAGGGGAAAATGGACTCCTACCTATGAAGGACCATTTGTAATCAAAAATATATTCTCCAGTGGGGCAATGATTTTGACCACCATGGACAGTGATAACCTGCCACACCCTGCGAACACAGATATAGTCAAAAGATACTACGCATAAAAGACCCTCTAGGTTGACACACCTAGGAAAAACAAAGGCATCTTGGCGAACCAAAAAGGTTCAAGAAAAAATTAGGGATAAAATAAAAAATCTGTACACCCGGCAAGTTGAAAACCCGAAAGGGCGACTTGGGCATAAAAGGGTTTCCCGGTGGACTGAAAACCTGAAAGGGCGGTCCAGGAAAAAATTAGGGAATTAAAGCGTATGACTATGTCCCGTCGGATCACTTATTGGACAACATTCGACCTCCACTGACAAACTCGGAGTTTCTGATCAATTCAATCATCTTCGGACGAAGCAACAAGTAGACAAGATATTCAGAGATATGAAGGCTATAGCAGAATGGGAACCCCATGGGATTATTACACATAACTATCTTTCTTTGTATAATTTTGTTTTGTTTTTATGGAACCATTCTCTTACTAGAATGTTTGTCTCCCTTGTAAAAAATACTTATTCAAAGTCAAATACAAAGATATCTCTTTGAAAGTACAGAAAACTATTTGTCTTTTTCTTTACACTCGTATTTTATTTGCAAAAACATCCAATGATTCATTAATGAACATATGCATTTGAACATAATTACTGTTTACAAATAAACAAAATGAGAAAGATAATTACTGATAGGTTGGAAGGATAGGAAAACGTCTCCAGGCTATTCCATAAACAATCCCTACAGTACGTCATTTAGATCCCCAGCAGAACTAAAATTTTGCATTATTAATCCCCAGTAGAAATCGTCAAAATCTCAGGATTCCCCAAGCAGATCTTACAAGCAGTACATGGCTCTGTCCTCAAAACGAAATTTACTTCTCTCAACAAGAGCTCATCAGTACTTCAACTTCCAAACATGAAAGTTCAACATATCTCCAGCAGCTTTCAGGGATTTATTTTCCTCAATCAGACAACAATACAACAAATCAGCTTACATGCACATACATTACATCCACATATCATAAACATTGATGAAGCAAATATATTGCATCATACATTTCATACAATATAACTTTGTTTCAGCTAACATTTTACCCTTTTAAAGATAAGATTAAACAGCTATGATTAACAATATGCAATCAGATATAGTACGGATACGCTCCAGACATGGATGCCATTCTGTTGCTCATTCAGATTTAACTTTCAGATACAGTACGGATACGCTCCAGACACAGATGCCATTTTGTTGCTAATTCAGATTCAACTTCAGATACAATACGGATATGCTCCAGACACGGATTCCATTCTGTTGTTCATTCAGATTCAACTTCAGATACATTACAGATATGCTCCAAACACGGATGCCATTCAGATACTCATTCAAATTCAGACTTCAGATACAGTACGGATACACTTCAGACGCGGATGCCATTCTGATACTCATTCAGATACAACCTTCCAGATACAATACAACATGAATACACTTCAAACACGGATGATATTCTATTGCTCATACAGATTCAAATCCGGATACAGTTCAGATACGCTCTAGACACAGACGCCATTCTGATACTCATTCTTTCAGATTACAACTTACAGCTCAACAAACATTCTTGGACGGAATCTACAAGCCCATCTCCAACAAGGTTCTATCACTTCTCCAAATGGCATCTTTAAGCCCATTCCCTCAACTACACATCGTCAAGTGCAAATTTATGGGCACTCTAGTGTCCAATCATCTTTCACCTTCAAGTCACGAATGGCAAAACTCGCCAATCTAACTCCTCAGGTTTAAGAAGATTTAACAGGGGAAGATATTGTACCCCAAAATTTTCCCTCTCATTTATCCAGATTATTCTTACAAGATCTCTTTGACTCAAGACTGAATTAGGGTTTGGTCAGCTCAAGACATCTCATCTTACACTATTAGCCCAAAATTAGGGTTTGAGTTTGCACAAGGATTTTTGGAATATCAATGCTTCATATGAATTTCAAGCATCATTATAGACCCCTAAGAATAATCATGTCAAGTTTCAAGTTTTGAATCACATTTTTGATCAGTCATTTGGACAGTTGACCAAAAAATCAACTGTATTGGGGAAAAAGTTAACCATGGCCAATTTAAAATCAAACTTCATAATTTTTTATCCACATCAACATTTTAAACTTATATGTATCATTTGATCAAGTTTGGATCATAATTCCTCAAGAAATTTGATCAAATCATCAAAAGGGCAAAATGGTCAAAATTAGGGTTTTGACTGAGGAAGGGCAATTTCTGATTTTTTGACCTAGAAAATGACCAATTGAGTTAAAGAATTATTCCAAGGATTCAATGGCATCATCTTGATCTAATTACATGATTCAAAACATTTCAATTTCATTGATAGACAGATGAAATTTGCAGTCAACTGATCAAAAGTCAACTGTACACTAAAAAGTCAAACTTTGACTTTTTGGTCAAAATCAAGTGCCAAGGGTCACAATTAATCAAAACATGTCAAAATTTGAAACTTGTTCATCAATAAATCAAGGATTGAAGATTAGGGTTTAAAATTGGAAATTTTCTTAACTTAGAAATTTTTCTAAGTATAGAAAATTTCTTATTTTTCTCAACTTTAAGCCATTTTTCCACCATGATACAAGATGATTCAAAGGATGTTCCCAACATGAAAGTTGTAAACCTCCATGAAATATACAACTTTGATTCACACACTTTTCCATAAAGATGCTTGGATATTAAGATATAATTTTGTGAATACATGCTCATGAACTAAATAACTTAGTGAAATTTTGCCCTAATTTAGGCAGGATTTGGACCCAACTTCATGGAAAATTTTCACCTAGTTCCAAGAGGTATCATGAAATGCATTTCAAAGATTATTTATAGAGCACATTTCAAGCTTTCCAAAATGTCCAAGAACTCCTCAACATCATTTTTTAGTATGGAGAATCGAAGAGATGAAGTTGGCAATTTCTCACTTTTGATTCAAGCCATTTCATGAAGAACAAAGTTCCAATCAGTACCTATGTTGCCTAATCCATGCTTTACAGGTCCCAAACTTGTTTCTTACTCCTTAATTTAATACTTACTCAGTTGAAAAAGCTTTAATCCAAGCCCTAGAGCCATTGTCCAAGTTGTAATTCCATAAATGGCATAAAGTGGCCATTGCCATTTTGAAAAAGCTTCACTTTTGCAAACTTTACAATCTTGAGCATTGAACCTATCTCCTTTGCACATACAAGTACCACAGACCTAAGGCCACTTGTATAAAACAGATACCAACCCTAAGCAAGCCAGTACAAGCATGTGAAGCCTTGTCCCTTCACTTTGCTTAAAAAGCAAGAAAGTGTGCAAAAAGGCTAGGATTGAAAGCCTGTGGAAGAGTTGACTTAAAACCTTCTCCATACTAATATAAAAAGACATTAAAACAGAAAAGACGATGACTAGAGGCTGGAAACACTCCCAAACTCCATATCACCCAAAAACTGTCAAAACTTGCAGTTTTTGCATAAGCAAAGCAATCCCTCATTTGGGTCGTGCGTTTCAAGTCTTAACCATCAAAACACTTTACCTACTTGATATCTAACTGATCCAGACCCTCATCCCTGTACTGTAATTCCTTCTCCATCATCTGCCATTTTTATTTTCAAAGCTTGCAGGTTGACTTGGATAGAGAGTTCCAGGCACTTCCAAGGCAAGGCAAGGATTGTAACACAATCAGGGAGGTTCAAGCAAGCTCAAGCAATCATCAGACCTTCATAAAACTCACTCCAACTCCATCCACGATCTCAACTGAAAGATGTAAAAATCTCAACTTCTATCTCTTCATACAGACATCCATTGGCCACAATTTATGAATAAACAATGTAGACCTCATTGCTACGAAGTTGTACATATATATATATATATATATATATATATATATATATATATATATATATATATATATATATATATATATATATATATATATATATATATATATATATATATATATATATATATATATATATATATATATATATATATATATTGCATTTATTTGTCCTGAGTTGAGAGAGTTTTGAACTTGAAGTTCCTGGAAAAATTAGGTTTTAATTTAGGGCTTCTAAAATTCATCTTGATCTTTGATTGTTAGCTTACATAATTTATATGGTTAGAATCGCGAGACAAAATGCTACAACATTCATGTTATGAGTTTTCATTTTCATGGAGAAATAGTTACAGAGCATCTGGCTGGCTAGAGGAAGAAGACGAAGTACAGGGCCATGGAAGTGTTTCATGTTATGTTATTTTTGTTTCACATTAATCAACGGATGTATAGCCACCCCAGTGGCAAGGTAGTGCGCTAGTGAGACCCATGTCCTGGGTTCGAACCTTGGCGCTACCTTTTGTTTTTTACACTTTTCCATTTTTCCATTTTTTGTTGTTTTTGCAGGATTGGGCTTGTTTCTTTGGGCCTGAGCGTTTTACTAACATATTACTCCCAGTTTCCTTACAGCACCCCCTGGCCCAACTATTTCCATACATTTTATTTATTTATTTTTGTTTTCATTTTTGTTTATTAAATATTTTCTTTAATATATAAAAATCCTAAAAAATATAAATATGATAATATTGCATTTTTTTATTTTATTTTATTTTTCATATAAAAAATATATTTTATCTTCAATATATACTAACTATTTTTCTTAAATAAATTTGTAAAAAATAAATTTAGATATATTCTTGTAAATATTTATTTTAACATGTAAAAACTAAATATTTCCTTACAATATTATTTATTATTTTTAATACAAAGAATACATAAAAAATAATACATAAGAACTTTATTTTCTTTCAAAACTAGAAATTAGGGTTAAACCTTTTTTAAAGAATTAATTTCTTTTCCTTATATTTTTAGGATTAGGTTAAAATTCCTTTTCACACAAAAAACAAAACAAAATCTTTTTCTTGGATGTACATAATATTGCACATTTAAATATTGTATATTGTTTATTCTAATATTCATACAAATTCGATTTGGTTGTAATAATTTATTTAGATTTACAGTCTTGCAAATCCCCATTCAAGTTTGTATTCCCCCGCCCATAAATTGTTGTAATAGCTTAGTAATCTTTACATTATGCAATTTACCGCTTTACATGCCATGTTAGTAATTAGGGTTTGTATGGTAAGATCAAAACAAAGCAAATAGAAACCCCTAATGCAAGATAAAATCAAAGCATGAAAATAACACACTTGCACACAAGCGTCCTTAGGGTTTCTCCACTTGGTTACCTTATACAAAAATGGCCATATTACGCATGCGAAGTAACTTGGCAAAACAAACAAATATAAGGTCATAGTCCCTCAATGACGCTATTCAAAGTTGCCTTACAAAATGATCTTGGTCCCTTAAAGATGCTAAGATACTTTTTAAACATTGCTAATCATGTTTATACGATGACCCACGTCCGTCCCATTTACATCCAAAGATAGGGTTGCTTACCAAATTAATGGTAAGACAACAATATCAAAGGAGTAGAAAAAGCATAAGTAAGACATTTGAGTAGGTAGATTGCTTCTAGTTACTTGCTCTATCTTCAAACAACTATCCTTGCTATTTTCAAAACAAGCACACACATTTCAAAAACATCTTACAAACATTGAAAACATTTTCAAAAGATAAACATCTTTGTATACATTCTTACGAACGGGAATCATTACAAAGAATGCCTAAACAAATGGCCTCTTTTACAAAATACTTTCAAAACTACACCAAACACATTTTAAAACAACAAAAAGCAAGTGATCTAGTAAGTAACTAAGAGCCCATGGAAAACCATGGATGAAAAGGGTGCTAATACCTTCCCTTTTCATAATCTTCCCCCCGAAATTAAGAAACAATCTCAAAGGTATTTCCTGTGATTTTTTCACCTTTCCTTTTGGATAAAAGAAAAGTCGGCGGCGACTCTTGCTAACTGCGACATTTGCAATCAATTGCAAAACCCTCAAGTCAGTTCTCCCACCGTATCACAGAAGGCATAATGTTTCAAAGTGAAAAATAGTGGGGTCATTCATATTATGATCAAACTACTTCCAAGCTCATATTAATGATAATCTTCTCCAAGACCCAACATATTCCACATAGGGGCAAGCTCTCTGCATACTTTCATAATCTCCAGTGGATCTTTCTCCCACATCAACAATCTTCGAGATCAATCGAGTATTGGGAAATCATGATAGCATAACATTCAACCATCTCGTGACAAGCAACCTTGTTGCATAGGAAACCTCTCTACATCTTAACCACCTGCATCAGTCAAAAGCATATGAGTCGGTATAAATCATTGTCATGCATTCATTAGGTTCCTTCGATATAGAATTAAGCTATACCTATCATCTCATGTGTCTGACGAATTCCGACAGCATGGATCTAAACAAGGGCCTAATCTCACTTGGCGTCAACCCTTAAGCCTGATTGGCACCTCAACAGTCCAACATCCATTGATATATATCCAAGTTATACATTACATGCAATGGTCAGTCATTATACACATTAACGCCTACATCTGCATACATACATGACATATCATAGACCAAGACTTAGGACTTCCCAAAAAAAATCCTGAGTCAATTTCCAGGGGAGTCACTATTCTCAATCCAAGTACAATCTCCGACTAAATCAGTAATATCTCTCTGGCTATTCCTCCCAGTGAGTTTGTCGTACAAGCATTCTTCGTCAAATTGAATCGTAAGCAGCCTTACATACAACCGTCCAAGATGCTTTACGTACAACCATCAAAGTTGTGAGCAGCCTCACACTTTCCAATCACCTGATCATCATCTTCGAGTGACCTTACCGATGTTAGCAACCCTGCCATCTGTTCCATCTTTCCAAGCCACCAAATTGATATTATTCCTGTAGCCCTACTAACATTGGTGTAAAGTCTAGTTCTCGTCGGGCAGTGTTCTAATATTTGTTTGGAATCCTTATCACCAGTTCTCGGCTGGTAGCCTGCCTTAGGCACTAATTTCGTAGTTCAAATAAAATGGGCATTGCATTTATCAATGACCACATCATTTCAATTAATAATATTATCATATTAAGCATACATACCATGCATCATGCATACATCAAGCATAATCATATCAAACATTCATACATTCATTGCATTCAATCATATATTCCCATGAAAACTGGAAAAAAACCTCAAGGCATGATTACTAGCTAAGACAAACTCAAATTCAAATCCAAGCATAACACTATCCATTCATCTTGCTATCACTATAACTACCTCGGTTGAGAACAGACACAACCGTCAAAGGTACCTCTATCAAAATTTCACCAGGAAGCTTACCTACGATTCATATCCAAGGCCTAGTCATCACCAGCCTCTGAGAATTACACTTGCAATTATCAAATTCAAACTTTTCAAGTTCAAACCTTTCAAAAACATTCAATTTCATTTTATTACCAAGCCTTGGTTGAGAACATACACAACGGGCATCATCAGCGAAACATCTATTTCAATTTTCAAACCTAGCATTCTTCATGCTAAACAATTACCTTAATTGAGAACGGACACAACCGATAAAAACTAGGATCTCGTATTTGATCTAGTTATCCAAGATTTGATCATTAAAACACTTTTCAATTATCTACCCCCTAGGTTGTGGTAGGTGTGCGAATTGTCGGGTTAATATTATTCATTCCCTAGGTTGTAATTAATGCGTGAATCTATCTTCGTGCCGTTTATCCTCTAGGTCGTGATAAACATACAAATTCTTAAAATATATATCTCCTAGGTTGCGATAGGTATGCGAATTTTCAGGGTTATGCTATTCATCCCCTAGGTTATGATGAATAACATAAGCCCACCCCATGTTGTCTTTTATCCCATAGGTTGTGATAAATGCGTAGGTTCATCCTCGTAATATTTACTCCCTAGGTTGTAGTAAGCATGACGAAATCTGTGATATAACTCATTACGTCAGTCTCCATGCAGCGATGTGTTATCAAACTTTGTTGTATTTATCCCCTAGGTCATGATAAATTCACATGTTCATCCTCGTACTGTTTACTCCCTAGGTTGTAGTAAACATGACGAAATATGCGCTAAAACTCATTGTGTCAGTCTCCATGAAACAATGTGTTATCAAACTTTGTTATATTTATCCCCTAGGTCGTGATAAATTCACAAGTTCATCCTTGTACTGTTTACTCCCTAGGTTGTAGTAAACATGACGAAACTCGCAATATAACTCATTGCGTCAGTCTCCATGCAATAATGTGTTATCAAACTTGGTTTTATTCATCCCCTATGCTATGATGAATATAATTAGCGTCTTAAGCTTACTACGCTAGTCTCTATATGTTGGTAAGATATTTTCAACTCGTATTGTCTACTCCCTAGGTTGTAGTAGATGTATGAAATCTACAATATAACTCATTGCGTTAGTCTCTAAATAGAAATAGGTTATCTGTCTCTCTGCAATATAATTCATTGCATTAGCCTCAATGCGACAATAGATTATTAAACTCTGTGTTATTCATCCCCTAGGCTGCGATGAATATGCAAAATCTACGTCATTAGCTTACTATGTTAGTCTCAAAGCGCTAGTAAGTCAAATTTCAAACTGATATTGTTTACTCTATAACTGCAATATAGCTTGTTGCATCAGTCCCAATGCAACAATAAGTTATCAATTCTTCAACGTGTGTTATTTACCTACTAGGTTACAATACACACAAAAATCTATGATCTCTTTTCTAGGTATTATTGAGTTATCTGCATTGTCATATCTAGGTCAAATTTACTTTTTGCTATAACTCTGGTAGGATGATATGTCATCATCTTTGCCTATCCTTTATCCAAAATCTGGTAGGATGATACATCATTGTCTTTGCCTATTTCTTTGAGCTCTTGGGTATCCTATATCAGTGTATCCTTATTTAATAATCTTTGGTCCAAATTTTAGGGTCTTCCATTATTTAATAACCCTCCGATTCGAATGTGTGAGACCTTCACATTCTTGCACCATTCAATCAAAGAGTGATTAAATAGGGGCAGCTGTCATACCCCAAACTTGCCCGCCCTTTATTTCTACAGTCAAAAATATTTTCAATGTTGGTTTTATAATATTCTTTTATTTTTATAAATATCCGCTTCCAAACCTATTTAAAAATATAATAATTTATTTCAGATCATTTGTACTTTTGAATAAACAAATACTTTCTCATCTTCTTGTACTTTCAATTGCCTTTTTATTTCAAATAAGTAATATAGCACAGTTGGTAAGGAATTAAGCTTGTAAGTATAAGGTCGCAGGTTCGAATCTTTTGTGTCGCACTTTTTAAATTTTTTTTATATTGTTTGTTACTAATTTTCTTTCCTTTTTTTTGAAAATCAAACTTTGGGCTTTTCATTCATTTCGGATAACTTACTTGCTAAGTTTTTTTAAACCTAATTCAAGTTTATAAATAACACTCTTATTTGTCCTAAATTTTCATCAACAAAACCACAATTTCTCATAATCCACAAATTCACAGAGCTAGAAATCCACGATTCTCTCACAATCAACAATCACCTCTGAATTTCACAAACCCTGTTATTGTTGTTTTCTTTATCAGAATATAGAAATAATTATCAACATAATCAACAACCATCCACAACCGTCAACAATTTCACCTACAAGATCCATAATTTTGCAATTATCCATAACCCAAACTTACTACCTTACTCTTACAATTCTTCTTGCTTTAGGGTTGTTGACTGTATCAGACAACAATCTCATTCATAACTTTTGGCCAATGATTATATATGAGGCCCCTTTTTGTTTTAATTTGTTCACACCAAATGATGAACATGATGGTGGTCCCTTTTAAATTTATTGGTTTAATATATTGTTTGATAATTATTTGTTTAATTATATATTTTTATTAACCTATGGGGAGAGAATTATATTCACACTGTCACACACAAATACATATAAAAATTCACACACTGTTCTTACCAATTTTTTTACTTTCACTAAAAAATAATACAAGTTTGTTTCATTAGAGGCCGATTTCATTCACACAAAAACAACGCTAAATATACCTGACATCTCTCCCATACACTTTCAATACCATCTAGCTGTAAAAAAGATAACCTTTTCTTTTATTCAAACCATAATATTTTCAGATCAGTAACAACAATATCTCATGTTCCTCTAACAAAAAAATATGTATATTTCTTAGAATTTTGTTTTGCAGGAAAAAACAATCCAACGCCACCATCATTTACGCCACCATCATTCACGATAACACAAGCCAGCCGTGAGATCCTCCACGACAACCTCCGCCTACGCTCATAAGTCAACCGAGCAGACCCCTTCACTATCTTCTCTGTGTTAACACCTTCTGTCACACGAAACCAACTCCAATTCTGTCCGCACGCCATTCCCGCAGATCATACCGCAACCATCCATCACCCTTAATCTCTCTTCCATAAATCTACACAAGCATCACAATAACCTTCCCAACTTTTGAATCTGCTCACAGCAACATTCGTCTTCCACAGCTTCAATTCACCATCTTCAACCTCCGATCCACCACCAACATTGCTGACATACACTCCCACTACAGTGCCTGTAACAGTCTGCGCCCATCGTGTTGCGCCGACCCAAAGACATCCAATAACCACGCCGAGTCCGGCCACCTTCTCAAACCGCGTGTAGCCCATTGGTGCTTCAGATCCTCCGCTCTCTCACCAATTTGCCATTGTGATCGCCTCTGTTTCTTTTACTTCCTTTGTTCTTGTGATACGGTGGCCAGAACCGGTACTGTTTTTTTAGGAATTGCTGGTTTGCGTTTGTGTTTGCAAAATGTCGCGGTAAGCAAGAGTCGCCACCGACTTTTATTTTATCCAACAAGGAAAGGAAAAAAGCACAAAAAAAATTCCTTTTTCGAGATATTTCTGAGTACGGGGGGTAGATTATAGAAAGGGAAGGTATTAGCATCCTTTCTATCCGTAGTTATCTACGGGCTCTTAGGTACTTGCTCATCATTTTCAAAATTGCTTCTCTGTGTTTGTGTGCTTTGAAAAGTTTTTTTTACTTCGATTTAACTCTTGCTTTTGTCTTCAAGAGTGTTACGAAGTGTTTTTGAAAACATTGTTTGTAAAGGAGTGTAAGTGTGAGAAAGTTTTTTTAGATTGTGCAAGTACTTAAGAACTAATCTACCTACTCGAAAAAAGAATCGTTCTATGTTCGTTTCCTTTAGACAGCGCTATCCTACTATTAGTGAGTAGGTAGCACCATCGTTGGAGTTTTGAGGGCCAATTCGAAAGGGACGTACGATCACTAAAGCAATGTTAGGACGTCTTAGTAATAACCCTAATGTCTTCGATCAATTATTCGAGGCAACAATATTCGAGGCAACCATTCTGAGGCAACTTTGATCTTTGAGACAAAAGGACGACCACTAAAGCATCCTATACCTAATGACCATTTACCGAAGGCAACCAAGTGGGAGTGTACCCTAGGAGTGTGCATGTGCGAGTGATTCAATTTCAAGCTTATTATCTTTGCACATTTTAGGGTTGTCTAACTGTTTTAAAGTTTTACATATATTCTTGTCATGCATCATAATATCATACATCTAATAGTTTAATATCTTGCGGAATTTAAAGTGCAGAAATTAAACTACGCTATTACAAGGCTTTGGGTATTTACATAGACAAAAACAAACCCTTAAATAATAAAGCGATAAATGAAAATAAAAGTCCTAATTAAAACTATTACAAACTTGTGAGCAATTACAATAATAGGATAAAAAATAAATAATCAAACGCGCGCGAGGAAAATTAAATCGGGAGAGCACTAGGGTTTTGACCCTTTCTAATCTAAATAAAAGAAAAATGTTTTTTTGTTGTTTTTAATTATTTCTTTAAGAAAAAGAATTAGTTTAAATTAAATGCACAATTAATTAGTTAATTAAATTAATTAATGAAAATAAATAAATGGCCTATTTTTGTGTTTTTGATTATTTTTAGGAAAAGAAAATATAATTAAGTTAAAACCCTAATTGTTCTAATTAATTTTAATTATGTACAAAAAGAATTAAAGTTATCTAAAATTAACAACCTAATTAAATTAATTTAATTTTTGATAAAAAATAAAATCTAAACCTAATTTGGTGAAAAATATTATTTTGTGATTTTTTGATAAAAAGAAAATAATTAATTTTGTGTTAGTAAATAAAATAAATAAATTAAATAAAACAAAAGTAAAAAGAAAAGATAAAGAGATTGGGCCTGAAAACAACAATTTGGGGGTGCAAACATTAGCTATTGGGCCCAAAATAAAGCTGTCCACATTGACTTGCCAGATTCCCTATGATGCATTGACCATGGCCTATTGTACTCCTTCGGTGATGGCCCTTGGATCTCGCCATCTGGACACTTGGAAGGCTGGATGATGAGGTCCCATGATGGACCTTGGACTTGTAAGCACGCTGGATCCTGAAAAGGAAAATAATATGAAGAAATTGGGGGACTTGGGATTCGAACCCAAGTCCTAAAACACTTTCCAACGCTCCACTTACCAACTGTGTTGGCTGTCTTAATTGTACATCAAATATCAATAATAGATAATATGAAAAATAAAGGGAGTTAGTGGAAAATAATGAAAACGCACGCTAGAATTCAAATGTTCCAATGGAAAGGTGCCACGCAGGTTATGCCTAACCTTGTTCCATTGGTAAAAGTCCCAGACTTTTATCTACGGACGTTCTTCCATAACTACAGGCCTGCACATTCTCAACATCAATTACAGGTAAGATAAATCAAAACTAAAGCCATGAATAGCTTCGTCTGGACCTGTTGAGTTCAATGGTGGCCCTTTCATGGCTCAATTTTTCCTGTAAACAATAATCCCAAATCGAAACTCCAAACCCTAACAATGGTGAAATCTCATACAGTCCATATAAATGCAATTAAACATCACAGAAAGCTTGCAACTGTACTAAGGATTAAGAATCTATAATTATTTCATGCTAGGGATGCCAAGATTATGATATTTGAATTCAAGAAAGAAGCAATGTCGTGACTGACTTACAGCGAGATATAGGGCCTGAAAACGCTTGTTCTGGATTGGTTCTGCTTGCTGATGACCTCAGGAAACGATTGGGATGGTCAGGAAGGCATGTAATTGCTTGCAACTAGGAATTCGATTCAACACTTTTTCTTGTTTTTTTCAAGTTTGCTTTTGGTTGTTGCGCCTCCTTCTAGCCTTCCTTTGGGTCTACAAATACTCCTTATGTATTGAGGAGTGAATTAGGGTTGAAAGAGTGTGCTCAATCTTCCTCCATCATTGAATTTGATTTTGATTTGATACACTTAAATATCTTTACAAAAATAGGCCTAATCCAATCTTTTTGTGCACACCATACCTTTACATGAATTTGATCTCATGCTAGCTGGATATTAAGACCTGAAACATGTAAAAAATCTCGAGTTTTCAATATTTTGGATTTTCTATGATTTGTTTTGATTTAAATTGATTTGATTCATATAAAAATAAAAATAAATAATAAAAACAAGATAATTACAAGTGGAAAAGTCTAGGGCTAGTGGACCATGTTGCCAACTCAAAACAAATGCAAAAGATTGGGCCCATTTGGCAAAAATTGCAATTTGAGGCATAGTTGACTTTTGGTAATTTTGCAAAAAATGTCAACTTCACCAATGCATAACTTCCTCAATTTTGACTCTTTGAAGGTGTTCTTGGAATTTTAGAAAGCTTGAGATATCCTCTAAGCAAACCTTTTGGTCCCATCTCAATTTGGTATTCCATGCTCATGTATGAAGCTTTGACAAAAAAGGTGTTTTTGTTGACTTTTCAAAATGACCTATAATGTCCAAATTCATAACTTCTTGTGAGTGCATATTTTGAACTTTGGAGATGAATATGGATTGTAGAGAATGGCATCCTATTAAAAATGAGCTTTGGATGGGTCATTTCTCATAAATTATGAGAAAGTTATGTTTGGTCAAAGTTGAGTTAACTTTTCCTACAAAACCCTAATTTAGCAACTTTTGGTTCTTGATGAATTATGAGCAATCCTTGATGAATCATGATCAACCCTTGATAAAATGATGAAATATACTTAAAAATGAGGATGTTGACCAAAAATATTGAAGTTTGACTGTATGTGGGCCACAATTGACTTTTGCCCTAACATAGTCGATTTTTAGGCTTTTGAGCAATTGACTGAGCAAAATTTCTCTTCAAGGCTTGAAACTTGACATGGATGATATTGAGAAAATATTAGGACAATGGTGAGCATTTGGGGATCCCTTGGACTCAAGTATCTTGATGCAACATGAAACCCTAATTTGAGGTAGACTGCCTTAGGAGGGAGCTTGTCTGGCCAACCCTTGGACTACCTTGAGCAACTTGAGTATATTTCTTGAAATGTTTTGAGAAATATGGGAGGGCAAATTTTAGGGTACAACAGCTGACCTTGTTCAATCTTCTTAAACCCGAGGATGTAGATTGGCTTGCATGCCTTTCGTGATCCAAAGGTGGAAGATGATTGAACACTAGAGTGCCCAGAAATTTGCACTCGCATGAAGTGGTGTCCGTCTTGCGATATCGGGAATGGGCTTATAGATTCCATTTGGAAATTTCTGACGGGAGATGGGATTACAGATGCCATCCGAAGAAGTGTCGACCACATAAGAGATTCCTTAGCGAGAGCTGTATACCTATTGTTGAGGAAGATTCTGCTGAGGAATGCTGTTCTTTGTTGGGAGAAATATTAGGAGCTTCGGTCGTCCGTTATTCTACTGGGGAATCATCTATGTTGAACTTTAGGAACTTCGGTCGTCCGTTATTATACTGAGGAACCGTCTCTTAGTCGAGTAGGTGAAAATGAACTACTATCTGGCGTGGTACAGGCTTCATAGTAATAAGACCGACTGCTATCTGGTCGTAATCCAGGCTTCACAATTCCTCAATTCTTATCTGGTCGTAATCCAGGCTTCAGAAGGAATTAAGTTTTTATCTGGTCGCATCCGGCTTCAACTTGAATTCAGGGCACACTAATATCCGGTCGACTCCAGGATTCTTAGTAATTGTCCAGGTGAAATTTCTATTTGGTAGAAATCCAAGCTTCGCAATGTCTTATACCGCTATCTGGTCGTAACCCAGGCTTCAGTCCTTTTATCGTTATCTGGTCGTAATCCAGGCTTCATGATGCTTTACTTCTTATCTAGTCGTAGTCCAGGCTTCAGAAGAGATCAAATGGTTATCCGGTTGTAACCCGGGCTTCCCTTTGGCTTTGGGCCTACTAATATCCGGTCGTAATCTGGGCTTCATAGTATTTGGCTGAGTAAACTGCTATTTGGTCGTAATCCAAGCTTCACAGTGTCCCTCACTGTTATCTGGTCGTAATCCAGGCTTCACAGTGTCTCTTACCACTATCTGGTCGAAATCCAGGCTTCATGGTGTTCGGAGGAAATTAAGATACTATCCGGTCTTAATCCGGGCTTCATAACTTGTGTTAAAGATATACCACTATCTGGTCGTAATCCAGGCTTTGCGGTGTCTTTGGCTGCTATCTGGTCGTAACCCAGGCTTCACAAAAACTTGTATTGCTATCTGGTCGTAATCTAGGCTTCACAATAACTTGTTGAGCTGTTATCCGGTCGTAATCTGGGCTTCACGGCTTGCTGGGGATTAAACTATTATCTGATCGTTCTTCGGGTTTCACAGTTTAAAGATAAACCACTATCTGGTCGAATCCAGGCTTCGCGGTGTTTGATACTGTTATCCAGTCGTAATCCAGGCTTCACAATATGCTGTAGAAATCAAGATACTATCCGGTCGGATTCGGGCTTCATAGCTTGAATCTTGGTGGCAATTTGATTGTATCTTTCCTGAAAGGTAGAGGTTAGCTGTATGTAATGCATGATATGTATCAGGCAATGATGTTCTCAAAATAAATGAGATTGTGTTGTATGATGAGTATGCGCATGTCATGATGTATGGACATGTAATGTTTTTTATGACATTCTCTAGCTGGGGAAAATAAATCCTGGATTGCTGCTAGAGAAAAGAGTTGAATTCTTCGTTTCGCTGGGGATAGTGAACGAAGATGATTGTGAGAATGATCCTGCAGGAGAGAATAACTCCGCTGGGGAATACACTGTCGAGGAAATGATTCTGTGGGGGAAGAGAGATACTCTGCTAGAAGCTCTGTTGATTTGGAGAAACAACCTCGGCTGGGGAGAGAATTATCATTGCTTGGCGATGATGCACTCTGTTGGGAATTGAGTTTCTGTTTGTGAAAGGAATGATCTCCGCTGGGGATGATTTTCCAGTGGTGACTTCACTGGGGATAATCTTTTAGACTCTACTGGGGATAATCTTCTAGTGGTGACTTCACTGGGGATAATCTTCCAGACTCTACTGGGGATAATCCTCCCGACTCCACTAGGGATAATCTTCTAGTGCTGATGATAGATAAACTCTATTTGGGGAGAATCTTGCCGACTCATTCGCGGTTGGGACCTTAGCTGGGGAGAGTTGATAATATTGTCCTTCTCTTTACTATGCGGGGAGTGAATGTATATTTAATTGTTTTCTCCAACTAGGTCTATCCCTATACCTGGTGGACAGAGCAACTGTAAGGTCTGGACATTTCTTGTTTGCCCCTATTTCTGATATTACGAGTAATCGTCTTTTGTTTCGCACAGCAACAATTAATGTCAAATGCATATATCAAAAATGAACATTGGACAATCTTGCAAAACAAAACAGAAAAAGAAAAACAATTTGAAATTTCTTTGTGAAAAAGAATTGTATTTAACTTTAAAGTTGGCCTGTAAATAGGCGTTTTTTTGTACAAGAGGCTAACGTCCTAGTAAGAGAACGCTGTAGAACAATAGAATTTATACAGTTTGTGAAAAAGAAAGAAAAACAGCTATGTGAACAATCCCACTGGGTTCCAACTCTGCTATTGCCTTTATACCCTCGAGCATATCATCAGTTTGCTATTTGGTTGAAGGTAGATCAGATTGATTAGTGTCGTCTGAGCTTGACAGTTGATACCAGAGTCTGGTTGCAAGATGATCCAATGAGACATAGTGTTACGCTTTGATCCCTAATTTTTTCCTGGACCGCCCTTTCGGGTTTTCAGTCCACCGGGATACCCTTTTTTTCCCAAGCCGCCCTTTCAGGTTTTCGACTTGCCGGGTGTACAAATTTTTTCATTTTCATCCCTTATTTTTTCCCGAACCCTTTTGGTTCGCCGGGAAGCCCTTATTTTTGCCTAGGCCAGTCAACCTAGCGGGCCTTTGATTATGCGTAGTATTTTTTCACTATGTCTGCATTGACGGGGTGAGGAAGGTCGTCACCATCCATGGTGGTTAGAATCATAGCTCCTCCCGAGAAAATATTCTTAACCACAAATGGTCCTTCGTATGTAGGGGTCCATTTTCCCTTGGGATCACCTTGAGGTAGTATGATGCGTTTGATCACCAGATCCACGACTTGATACTCTTGTCGTCTAAATTTCTTGTTAAATGCCTTGATCTTCCGCTTTTGATACGTCTGACCATGACAAATAGCAGTAAGTCTCTTTTCGTCGATTAAGTTCAGCTGATCAAGTCGGGTCTGAATCCAATCGTCCTTGCTCAAACCTGCATCTTTCATAATTCGAAGAGAGGGTATATGGACCTCAATGGGTAAGACCTCTTCCATACTATTGTACCCCAAAATTTTCCCTCCCATATTTCTCAAGACATGGCAAGAATAATCTCCAAGTTGCTCAAGATTGCTCAAGAGTTGGACAATCAAGTCATCTCCTAAGACAATCAACCTCAAATTAGGGTTTTGTGTTGCATCAATGTCCTTACATACAAATGACATCAAGTGCTCCCCAATGTCCTAATATGTTCTCAAGTTCATCCATGTCAAATTTCAAGCCTTGCAGAGGAAGTTTGGTCAGTCAATTGCTCAAGAGGCCCAAAAATTGATTGTGCTAGGGCAAAAGTCAACTGTGATCTATGAACAGTCAAACCTCAAGATTTTTTGTCAAAATTCTCATTTTGAAGGATATTTCATCATTTGATCAAGGATTGATCATGATTCATCAAGGATTGCTCAAAATTCATCAAGATTCAAAAGTTGCTAAATTAGGGTTTTGCAAGAAAGGTCAACTCAACTTTGACCAAGCATAACTTTCTCATACTTTATGAGAAATGACCCATCCAAATCTCATATTGAAGAGGATGCAATTTCCTACAATCCATCTTCACACCCCAAGGTCAAGAAATTCACTCACAAGAAGTTACAAATTTGGACATTATAGGTCATTTTTGAAAGTCAACAAAAACACCTTTTTTTCCAAAGCTTATAACTTGAGCATGTAATATCAAAATGAGATGAGACCAAAAGGGTTGGTTAGAGGACATCTCAAGGTTTCTAAAAAGTCCAATAAAACTTCCAAAACTTCAAAATTGAAGAAGTTATGCATTGTTGAAGTTGGGCATTTTTCCAAAATTGCCAAAAGTCAACTATCCCCAAAACTTCGAATTTTGTCAAATGGGCCCACTTTTTTCCACTTGATTTGATCTTGTCACACTACACACGTGTCCTATTTTCAATCTTGTGTCCAATTATTAATTTTTATATTTTATTTGATTTTTATTGAATTAATTCATTTTAAATCAATTTAAATCCAAATAAAATCTAAAAATTGATCACTTGGTATCTTTTTGATTGATATAGGTCTTAAATATCATCATGTACACAATCAAATCCGAATCAAGCCATATCATGCACAAAATATTGGATTTGGAATGAAATTGGAAGCTTTTTAATGGAGGATCATATCATATCTTCAAACATCAATGCACCAAGATTCCGAGCCCAAGACTTAACCTAATTCATTCCATTATACTTATACAAGTAAAAGGCACGAGCAAAAAGGACCAAGAGGATGCATAATCACAAAAACAAAAACTCTTTTCAAACCCCCAAACACAAAGAAAAGCAAATTTTGAAAACACATTGAGCAAGTACCTAAGAGCCCGTGGATAACCACAGATAGAAAGGGTGCTAACACCTTCCCTTTCTATAATCTACCCCCCGGACCCGAAAAACATCTCAAAAAAGGAATTTTTCTGTGCTTTTTTCCTTTCCTTGTTGGATAAAACGAAAGACGGTGGCGACTCTTGCTTACCGCGACATTTTGCGAAAACAAACGCAAAATGCAAACCAGCATTCCAAAAACAGTCAGTTCTCTTCCCACCGTATCACGGAACTGGCGACTCTGCTGGGGACGCTTATAAGTGGGGTGTACCTTAAGATTAGATCATTGTGTTTTCAATTGCTTGCTTTGTATGCTTTATATTTATGGGCTTGTATCATAGTTACTATAGATCCTAACCCGGATCTGGGGGATACCCTTTAGGTAAGTAGCAATAATTTGTGAGGGAACTGTACGGCGTAGACCGATACGGTTGAAGCAGTAGCTACGTTGGTGTGGCACTTTAGTGTGTACCGATATCCCTTGTGTTGGAACGAGGAGAATATGAGTCTTCTAAGGGGTCATTAAGCACCAACTGACCTTAGAACCTTTAAATTGACCAACTTGGCCATAGAACAGTAGCAGTATGCTACACTCATTGAGACTAAACTCTCGCGATGATTCCGATCGCAAGAAAAGGTTGCTAAACTAGAATTATGACCAATCGAGGGTAGTCAGTGATATTGAGATTCTCTAGAACCTGGTTACTATTCTTAGGACAGGTTTAAACCAACTGAACTAAAAGAGGGTAGTACATAAGCTCCTTGCCATCCTGAAATCTAAGGGCTCTCTGTGTGACTTGTGTGCCTTTGCCATGTTTGCTATTTGTGGATACCTGTGGTGTGCTTACTATCATGACATCATGAAATCATAACATTGCATACATCTTGCATTGGACTAACCTATTTCAAAGACAGGAGGGATTCATCTTTGTTCTGTTTTGTAGGTCATCATGATGCCCATGCGTAGAAATACCATCCGGATTAACTTTGCCCAGGTTCCCACCTTGCTTAAAGATTTGATTGCAAAGATGCCTGATACTAGCTCATTCATCAGGAGACATGGTTATCTTCTCAGTTTGGTCACCTCCAAATTGGACGAGCAGATGATGAGTGTTCTGGTCCAATTCTATGATCTGCTGTACCATTGCTTTACTTTTCAGGACTACCAGTTGGTCTCCACCCTAGAAGAGTTCTCGGAGCTGCTCGGTATCTCTGTTCTGGAGCAGACCCCGTTTACTGGATGGGAGAAGATTCTGAGATCGGAAGAGATTGCTGCAGCCCTTCATATGACCAAAGAAGAGGTAATGGCTAATTGGGATACTAGAAGTGGAGCAAAGGGTTTTTTGACTAAGTTCTTGGTTGGTAAGGCTAACTATTTCTGGGATAGTCTAGACTTCAAGGCATTCGAGGATATTCTGGATCTTCTGATATATGGCTTGGTATTGTTTCCGAATCCTGACACTTTTGTTGATGTGAATGCGATAAAGATCTTCATCTCTCGGAATCCGGTACCCACTCTCTTGGGTGACATCCTTCATCAGCTTTATGCTCGTACTGCCCGAAAGCGGGGAACCTTGATGTGTTGTGCTCCATTATTGTCGAGGTGGTTTATTTCGCACCTCCCCAAGTCAGTGCTGAAGAACAAAGAAGGAATGGGCTGGGCTTATAGGGTTATGTCTCTATCTCATAATGACATCATCTGGACTCTCAAGGGTATGGATGAGGTGACTATCATTGATTACTGTGGGGAGTACCCTAATGTTCCACTGATAGGAACTTGTGGAGGAATTTCTTACAACCCATGCTTAGCTCTACGTCAGTTTGGGAGAGCTAGAAGAGAAGGACTTCATGAGCTGCTAATGCCTTATATCATCTTTGATTTTCAAGGGGATAACGACAAGCAACGTCGTAGATTCATAAGGGCTTGGGATAGAGTTCACAGATCCGATCCACATGAGCTGGGTCCAAAGAATTCTCTTTCGATGGAGTCATATCTCAGATGGGTCCGTATCCGTGCCCAAAAGCTGGGTATGCCATATGAAGCTATCCGGCCTATCATTGTTGAAGTTGATAATGAAGAAGGGGTTCTTCCAACCATCCTCCATCCTCATATGCCCACTGACATTAGGGCACTGAAAAGATCTTGGATGCGGCTGAGGGAAGAACGGGATTCTTATCGAGAGAAGTTCAACGAGCAAGAGCAGAAGATCCAGAGGTTGACTAGGCAGTTGGAGAACGAGTGGATTCTCAATGATTATGTCCGCACCGACAAGAAGAGACCATGGGAGCATTGATTGACCTTTGATGGTTTCCTTTCCAATTTTTATTTACTTTTCAGTATTTCCTTTCATGTAACGCCTTAATGGCATCAGTTGAACAATTTGAATTCCAAATTTTATCTAATAAAGCGTGTTTCCTTTCTGGTTTACAAATTTGAATCTCTCGATTGTCTTTGAAATCATGTCATACGCATTTCATCTCATGCATTCCATAACAGGTACCCATTACAGGGCTCTTATCTTCTTCGCTGTTTATTTCAGCATCTTGTCTGCTGAACCTTCAACCGAGCAAGCAATCAAGGCCCTCCAGGCCCAGAATGCCCAATTTCAAGAGTTGTTCATGAATCTAGCTAAGGGTCAGCAAGATCTGAAGACCCTGATTCTGAAAGAGAAGAAGAAGAAGAAGAAAAGGACAATCCTGTTCAACAATGGTCCCAGGTTTGGAAACAGGCTACGGGATGAAGTTGATTTGACCACCTCATCTGGAGGGAAAGATAGTTAGGAAGAAAGGAGGGATCCTAGCCCTGTGGTATCCGAAAACGAGACAGACTTCGACGAAGAGCAGTATCCTCCAGCCGAGGACAGATACAAACAACTGGAAGACCGGTTGAGTGCTATGGAAGTTCAGAAAGTTCCTGGTCTGGACTTTGGTGATTTAGGTCTATCATCTAGGGTGGTGATTCCCCATAAATTCAAAGCACCAACCTTTGCTAAGTATGACAGAGTTTCTTGTCCGAAGTTGCACCTCCGGTCATATGTGAGGAAGATTCAGCCGTACACTGCTGATAAGAACTTATGGATCCATTTCTTTCAAGACAGTCTCTCAGGGACTCAGCTTGAGTGGTTCTACCAGTTGGACGGAGCCAGTATCCGCAGTTGGGAAGATTTGGATACTGCTTTCTACAGGCAGTACCAGTAGAACTCCGACCTCGCTACTACGCGTACCCAACTCCAGGGTATGTCAATGGGAACGGGTGAAGGATTCAAAGATTATGCTCAGAAGTGGAGGGACCTCGCCGGAAGAGTACAACCACCCTTGGCTGATCGGGAGCTTGTGGATATGTTTCTGGGGACCTTGTCTGGTCCATTTTTCAACCATCTGATTGGAAGCTCTTCGTCTGGGTTTACAGAGCTTATTTTGATCGGTGCAAGGATTGAGGCTGGTATTAAGGCTGGGAAGATACAGAAGGATGCCTCATCGAGCACCGAGAAGAAGCCCTTTAATAAAGAGTCCAGTGTTGTCTACAATACGAGAAGACATAATAGACCTGAACACCGCCAATTTGTTAATGCGGTTGTTATTTCAAAACCTGCTGGTGCTCCTCAGCATAACAATCAACAAAAGGACGAGAGACCTCGAAGGCAATTCACCTGTCTCAGCATGACTTTGTCTCAGATTCTGCAACAGTTGCTGAAAACCAATCTGGTGATTCCAAAGGAAGCCCCAAAGAATCCAAATACAACATCACCAAAGTATAACCCTAATGCCCCTGTGCTTTTCACTCTGATAGCCCGGGGAATAATAAAGATGATTGTTGGGTTTTGAAGAACAAGGTACAAGATTTGATTGATGCAAAGGAGATCGAGTTCGGGGCACCAGAGAAACCTAAACAAGATGCAGGGGTGAATGCTATCGGGGATGACAATGATGAAGAGTTTGATATCGACAGTTGGATCTACCCGACTGCTAATGGTGGATTAAGCAAATGGACAGCAAAAGATTCTATGCCCGTTTCTGTTATCATCCAGTAATGAAACTTTCTGTTTTGAATTTGTAACAGACAATGTTTTAAACTTTATGGCACAGTGCTTTACTCGGGGCACTGTGGCTTCATTTGTGAGGGCTTTTGTGTGTCATCTACATATATCATTAATAAAAGCATTGGACGTTCTCTTGCATTTCAAATTTTGCGCTCCTTGTTTTTCTTTATTATATATTGCAAAACAACTATTTTACACACACTCACATATACAGGTATACATCCACTATGGATCTCGCTGGTAACAACTCTGCTACTGCCAGTTATGACTTCGAAAATCCGATCAACTTAGCCGAAGACGATGGTGAAGATGATTGCGAAGTGCCTGGTGAACTTGTAAGACTGTTACTCCAGGAAGAGAGGGCTATACAGCCATATGAAGAGCCGGTGGAATCAGTGAATCTGGGTACAGAGACAGATAAGAAAGAGGTCAAGATCGGTGCAAATCTAGAGCTTAATGTGAAGCAATGATTGATTCAGATGCTGCGTGACTACGTTGAGATATTTGCCTGGTCTTATGAAGATATGCCTGGGTTGGATACTGATATTGTGGTTCATCGCCTGCCTACCAAGGAAGACTGTCCTCCAGTGAAACAGAAGGTCCGCCAAATGCGCCCAGAGATGTCTGAGAAAATCAAGGCTGAAGTTATGAAACAGTTTGACGCTGGTTTTCTAGCAGTTACTTCTTACCCTCAGTGGGTGGCCAATGTGGTTCCTGTACCGAAGAAGGATGGTAAAGTTCGAACGTGTGTTGACTATAGGGATCTGAACAGGGCAATCCCCAAGGATGATTTCCCTCTACCTCATATCGACGTTCTGGTTGACAACACCGCTCAGCACAAGGTATTATCATTTATTGATGGTTTCTCCGGTTATAATCAGATTAAAATGGCTCCCGAAGACATGGAAAAGACAACCTTTGTTACTCAATGGGGTACCTTTTGCTACAAGGTCATGCCCTTTGGATTGAAAAATGTTGGGGCAACGTATCAGCGTGCCATGGTTGCTTTGTTTCATGACATGATCCATCATGAGATTGAGGTATACGTTAACGATATGATTGCAAGGTCCCAGACTGAGGAAGAACACCTTGACCATCTGCATAAGCTGTTTGACAGGTTGAAGTTGTACAAGCTGAGGTTAAACCCGGACAAGTGCACCTTCGGGGTGAGGTCTGGTAAACTGCTGGGTTTCGTCGTGAGTGACAAAGGTATTCAAGTGGATTCGGAAAAAGTGAAAGCTATACAGGAAATGCCCGCTCCCATAACAGAGAAAGAAGTCAGAGGCTTCCTGGGACGACTGAATTACATTGCCCGATTCATCTCGCACCTGACTCCTACTTGTGAGCCAATCTTCAAGCTACTGAAGAAAGATCAAGTGGGACATTGGAACGATGAATGCCAAGCCTCTTTCGAAAGGATCAAAGAGTATCTCCAAAAGCCACCTATTCTGATGCCACCAGTTGAAGGGAGACCTTTGATCTTATACTTGACAGTACTCGACAACTCATGGGGTGTGTGCTGGGTCAGCATGACGAGTCTGGCCGAAAAGAGCATGCTATTTATTACCTTAGAAAAAAGTTTACCGAATGTGAGACCCGATACTCACTGCTCGAGAAAACTTGCTGCGCTTTGGCATGGGCTACTCGCCGGCTGAGACAGTATATGTTGACTCACACTACTCTGTTGATATCAAAGATGGATCCAATCAAGTATATCTTCGAAAAGCCTGCTTTGTCCGGAAGAATAGCAAGATGGCATATGATCTTGACTGAGTATGACATCCAATATACGACCTAAAAGGCAATCAAGGGAAGTGTGTTAGCAGATCATTTGGCACATCAGGCAGTGGATGATTACCAGTCTATGAACTTTGAATTCCAGGACGAGAATATCATGTTGATAACTGATTGTGAGACACCTGGACCGGATGAAGGACATGAGGAAGGATCCTGATGGTCTATGTACTTTGATGGAGCTTCGAACCCTTTGGGTAATGGAATTGGTGCCATGATCATATCCCCTAAAGGGTCTCATACTCCATTTACCGCCCGACTATGTTTCAAATGCACCAACAGCATGGCAGAGTATGAAGCATGCATCATGTGTCTTCGAGCAGCAATAGACCTAAGGATTAAGTTTCTGAGTGTCTTTGGAGATTCCGCTCTCGTAATCAGTCACATCAAAGGCGAGTGGGATACGAAACACCCAAATCTTATTCCTTACAAGGAGTATGTGTTGACGTTGCTTCCCCATTTCAAAGAGATAACCTTTGAACACTTCCCGAGGGAGGAGAATTAGTTGGCGGACGCGCTGGCTACAATGTCTTCTATGTTCAAAGTCAATTGGGACAACGAGGCTCCCCGGATTATCATTGAAAGATTGGACGAACCTGCACATTGCTGTGATATTGAGACTGAAGAGGTAGCAGATAAACCCTGGTTTCATGAGGTGAAGAGATACCTTGAGGCTCAGGAATACCCTGAGGGTGCATCTGTTAATGACAAGAAGTTTCTGAGGAGGTTCGCGGTGAAGTTCTTCATCAGCAATGGCATTCTTTACAAACGTAACCATGATTCAACCTTACTACGTTGTGTGGATAAGAATGAAGCAGAAAGGATCATGGCAGAGTTACATGAAGGTACATTTGGAACTCATTCCAGTGGACATACCGTGGCAAAGAAAATCCTCCGGGCAGGATATTATTGGTCCACAATGAAGGCCGACTGTTATCAGCATTCTCAGCATTCTCAGCATAACAATGGAGGAATATCAAAATGAGATGAGACCAAAAGGGTTGGTTAGAGGACATCTCAAGGTTTCTAAAGAGTCCAATAACACTTCCAAAAGTTCAAAATTGAAGAAGTTATACATTGTTGAAGTTGGGCATTTTTCCAAAATTGCCAAATGTCAACTATCCCCAAAACTTCGAATTTTGTCAAATGGACCCACTTGATTTGATCTTGTCACACTACACACGTGTCCTGTCTTCAGTCTTGTGTCCAATTATTAATTTTTCTATTTTATTTTATTTTTATTGAATTAATTCATTTTAAATCAATTTAAATCCAAATAAAATCTAAAAATTGATCACTTGGTATCTTTTTGATTGATATAGGTCTTAAATATCATCGTGTACACAATCAAATCCAAATCAAGCCATATCATGCACAAAATATTGGATTTGGAATGAAATTGTAAGGTTTTTAATGGAGGATCATATCATATCTTCAAACATCAATGCACCAAGATTCCAAGCCCAAGACTTGGCCCAATTCATTCCATTATACTTATACAAGCAAAAGGCACGAGCAAAAAGGACCAAGAGGCTGCACAATCACAAAAACAAAAACTCTTTTCAAACCCCCAAACACAAAGAAAAGCAAATTTTGAAAACACATTGAGCAAGTACCTAAGAGCCCGTGGATAACCACAGATAGAAAGGGTGCTAACACCTTCCCTTTCTATAATCTACCCCCCGGACCCGAGAAATATCTCGAAAAAGGAATTTTTCTGTGCTTTTTTCCTTTGCTTGTTGGATAAAATAAAAGACGGTGGCGACTCTTGCTTACCGCGACATTTTGCGAAAACAAACGCAAAACGCAAACCGGCATTCCAAAAACAGTCAGTTCTCTTCCCACCGTATCACACATACCATATACCAAGGAATAGGGTGTTGCCCCTGTTGACGTCCGCGCTGAGGTACGGTACCCATGAAGAGCAAACGGTAACATCTCGTGCCAATCTTCGTATGTCACCATCATCTTCTGCACAATCTTCTTGATATTCTTATTAGCCGCTTCAACAGCCCCATTCATCTTCGGTCAGTAGGGAGAAGAGTTGTGATGTTGTATCTTGAACTGTTTGCAGAGCTCGGTGATCATCGTATTGTTGAGATTTACACCATTATCCGTAATGATCCTCTCTGGTACAGCGTATCGACATATAAGATTATGCCGAATAAACCATGCCACGACGTTCTTGGTTACAATAGCAAAGGAAGCTGCTTCAACCCACTTTGTAAAGTAATCAATAGCTTCCAGGATGAAACGATGCCCCTTGGACGCAGTAGGTCTGATCTCGCCGATCATGTCAATGCCCCATATTGCAAAAGGCCAAGGTGCCGTCAAGACGTTCAGAGGAACTGGAGGTATATGCACCTTATCAACATAGACTAGACACTTGTGACAAGTCCGAGAATGATGATAACAGTCGGCTTCCATAGTAGACCAATAATATCCTGCCCGAAGGATCTTCTTTGCCATGGTATGTCCACTGGAATGAGTCCCGAAAGTACCTTCATGTAACTCTGCCATAATCCTTTCTGCCTCGTTCTTATTTACACATCGCAGTAAGGTCGAATCATGGTTACGCTTGTAAAGAATACCATTGCTGATGAAGAACTTTGCCGCGAACCTCCTCAGAAACTTCTTATCATTAACAGATGCACCCTTAAGGTATTCTTGAGCCTCAAGATACCTCTTCACTTCATGAAACCAGGGTTTATCTGTTACTTCTTCAGTCTCAGTGTCGCAGCAATGTGCGGGTTCGTCCAACCTCTCAATGGTAATCTGGGGAGCCTCATTGTCCCACCTAACCTTGAACATAGAAGACATAGTAGCTAGCGCGTCCGCTAACTGATTCTCCTCTCTTGGGAAGTGTTCAAAGGTTATCTCCTCAAAGTGTGGAAGCAACGTCAATACATACTCCTTATAAGGAATAAGATTTGGGTGCTTCGTATCCCACTCACCTTTGATCTGGCTGATCACGAGAGCGGAATCTCCGAATACACTTAAGAACTTAATCCTTAGGTAAATAGCTGCTCGAAGGCCCATGACGTATGCTTCATACTCTACCATGTTATTGGTGCAGTTAAAACATAGTCGGGCGGTGAATGGAGTATGTAAGTGTTTAGTTATTGGCATGTATTTTTGGTAAAACCAGGTGTGTAAATGTCATGACTGATGTCATAACATTCTGGATTATTAGGTACTTTATGCAGAAAAAAAATGGCATACAGTAGCTACTGTTTATGAGTGTGTATCTGAGCATTTTGCAATGATCACATTTATTTCCTTCTACCTAAATCAGTAAACAGGAATTCTGATGTCATAACAAATGTTAAGACATCCTGTACTGATCTAACAGATATGCAGTTTGGTTAATTCTGAGTTTTTTCAGGAAGATGGCTCATTCCTTCCAGAACAGAATCTCACGTGGACTTTGGGTTAACCTAGCTCAACCCTAATCTGGTTGATAAAGTCTTGTGACCAAGTCTTAAGGTTAAACCTAATTAACCCTAGATTTTTGTGGAAACCCTAACTGAAGAAACAGCTGCATATATATTCAACAGGAATGCTGGTTGCAAAGTAACTCTTTTGACTGAAGATCAATTAGGAGCTGTATAGTTTTAACTGTTGTAATCCAAGCAAGTATCATTGTGATAAGTGACTTGGAATAGGTTTTGATTGTAAGGGTTTTTGTATCACTCAAAGCTTTGAAGCAAGACCGTTTTGTGTCTCTTGACTAAAGCTTTGAAGCAAAGTCAAGTTAGGTTTATGTATCACTCAAAGCTGTGAAGCACGAGTGTTTGTGTTACTTGATTAAAAAGCTGTGAAGCATAATCAAGTGTATGTTCTGAAGAGTGTCTTCATTATTTCATTAGACAATTATTTTAAGTATCACTGCTGTGATTGAGGGGGAGTGAGTAGGAACTCAGGTTTAAGTTGAACTTAGATTGAAGTTGCATTGGGTAGGTCTTAAGTAAAGGAGATAAACTGGTTGGTTTATTCCTGAATTAATATCTCTTATAGTGGATTTCCTCCCTGGCTTGGTAGCCCCCAGAGTAGGTGTTGTTTCACACTGAACTGGGTAAACAATTGATTGTGTTCTTTACTGTTTTTATTTACTGTCTTATAGAAAGTCAGATACGGTGTCATAACATTCACTGTGACATTGATTATCTGCTGCCAGAATTTCAATTGGCATCAGAGCAGGCACCCTGCCTGTATTACTGGGTGAGATCTAGGGATATCACTTTCTGGCACTATGGACAAAGAAGGTGTTTTTGGAAATAGACCACCCATTCTGGATGGAACAAATTATGACTACTGGAAACCTCGTATGACTGCCTTCTTAAAATCTCTGGACAAAAAGGCTTGGAGAGCTGCTGACAAAGGATGGAACCATCCCACCATAACTGAGAAAGATGGGACAATCAGTCTGAAGCCTGAGGAAGAATGGAGCAAAGAAGAAGATGAGTTCGCCCTGGGTAATTCCAAAGCTTTAAATGCCTTGTTCAATGGAATTGATAGAAACATATTCAGACTAGTACATCAATGTGAACTGGCCAAGGAAGTGTGGGACACTCTCAGAACTACCCATGAGGGCACATCCAAAGTAAAAATGTCAAGGCTTCAGATGCTGACTACCAAGTTTGAGAACCTAAGGATGAAGGAAGATGAAACCATTCATGAGTTTCACATGAACATCTTGGAGATTGCCAACACCTCAGGAGCATTGGGTGAAAAGATGTCTGAAGAAAAACTGGTGAGAAAGATTCTCAGATCCCTGCCTAAAAGATTTGCAATGAAGGTAACTGCTATAGAGGAAGCCCAGGATATCAGCAAGTTAAAGGTGGATGAACTCATTGGGTCTCTTCAGACTTTTGAGATGGGGATCAGTGACAATGTTGACAAGAAAAACAAGAGCATATCACTTGTATCCAACACTGAAGATGAAAACAAGGAGGATGAAGAAGAAAATATTTCAGAAGCTATAGCCATGCTTGGAAGACAATTCAACAAACTCATCAAGAGAATGGATCCAAAGTAAAGGTCAAATGTTGATAACATTCCCTCTGACATTAACAGATCTTATGACTCCAGCAGAAGACCAAAGTCTGAAGAGAAGGGAAATCAAGGCAAAGGAATTCAATGCCATGGTTGTGAAGGATATGGGCATATTCGAGCTGAATGTCCTACCTTTCTTAAGAAACAAAAGAAAGGAATGACCGTTACATGGTCTGACTGTGATTCAGAAAGTAATTCTGAAGAAGAATCTGCCAAACTAGTTACTGCACTAACTGGTGTTTGTACCTCTGAAAGTGACACTAGTGATGAGGAAGTGACATTTGAAAAACTGGCTGATACTTACTAGAAATTGTGTATCAGAAGTGCTGAAGTCTGTGTGCAAAATGAGAGACAAACAAAACTCATCATAAAGTTGGAGGCTGAAAAAAGGGCAGACCTTGAAACTATAAGTCATCTAGAAGGGGAAGTTCAAATGCTGAACTCAAAATTGAACCAGATGACCAAATCTGTCAAGATGCTGACAAATGGAACTGACAAATTGGAAGAAATCCTTCAGGTTGGACAAAATGTGGGAAACAAGTCTGGTCTAGGATTTGTGGCAGCAAAGAAATCTGGTGCAGACAAGAAGATCAGGTCTGATAAACAAATGTCAAAGCAGATGTCACAACATAACACTCAACATCGGGAACAGGGAAATATGAAGAAAAAGTACCAAAGATGGAGATGTCATCATTGTGGGAGGTTTGGTCACATAAAGCCTTTCTGCTTCAGATTGTATGAATACCCTAAATCAGAACCCAGGTGTCAAACCTAAGTCTAACAGGGTACCACATACTCCTCAATGGAAGAAAAAGGCTACTGCCCTGATAGCCCACACTTCCCTGAGAGTCTCTGCAAAGGAAGACTGGTACTTTGACAGTGGGTGTTCTAAGCACATGACTGGAATCAAGAACCTTCTCAATAATGTTAAACCTCACACCACTAGTTATGTGACCTTTGGAGATGGTGCTAGAGGTGAAATCAAAGGAGTTGGTAATTTGGACTGCCCTGGAGTTCCAAATCTGAATGAAGTACTATTGGTAAAAGGCCTGACTGCTAATCTCATTAGTATCAGTCAATTATGTGATCTAGGATTCAAGGTCAACTTCTCAAAATCTGAATGTCTTGTAATTAATGAAAAACAAGAAGTTGTAATGAAAGGAGTCAGATCTAAAGACAATTGTTACTTGTGGGAGCCTGAGAACACTAATTACTCCACTGTGTGTTCTATTGCCAAAGAAGAAAAAGAGGTGAAACTATGGCACCAAAAACTTGGCCATCTTCATCTAAGAGGAATGAAAAGGATTATCTCCATGGAGGCAGTCAGAGGAATTCCGAGACTGCAAATTGATGAAGGGAGAGTTTGTGGTGAATGTTAGGTTGGTAAGCAGACTAGGATGTCACATCCAAAGTCAAGACATCTGACCACCTCTAAGGTTCTGGAACTTCTACATATGGATCTGATGGGACCAATGCAGGTGGAAAGTCTTGGTGGAAAGAGATATGCCTATGTTGTTGTGGATGACTATTCCAGATTCACCTGGATTAACTTCATTAAGGAAAAATCTGATGTGTTTGAAGTTTTTAAAGAACTATGCAAAAGAATTCAAAGAGAAAAAGAAGGGTGTATTGTCAGAATCAGAAGTGATCATGGCAAGGAATTTGAAAACAGTAAGTTTAATGAGTTCTGTTCCTCAGAAGGAATTAGTCATGAATTCTCTTCTCCTATAACTCCTCAACAAAATGGAGTTGTAGAAAGGAAAAATAGGACCATACAGGAATCTGCCAGAGCTATGATACATGCCAAAAGACTTCCTATTCATTTTTGGGCTGAAGCTATGAATATAGCCTGTTATGTCCATAACAGAGTCACTTTGAGAAAGGGAACCTCATCCACCATTTATGAACTCTGGAAAGGAAGAAAACCAACTGTGAAGTACTTCCATGTATTTGGCAGCAAATGCTATATTCTGGCAGATCGTGAACAAAGGAGAAAGCTGGACCCTAAAAGTGATGAAGGTATATTTCTAGGATACTCCTCCAACAGAAGAGCTTATAGGGTATTCAATTCCAGGACCAAAGTCATGATGGAATCAATAAATGTCATAGTTGATGATTATCATGAAGAAACAGATGTCCCTTGTAATGTTGAGACATTCTTTGAGACTCCAACTCAACAGAATGACCCTCCTAACACCACTACAGCAGACTCTGAATCCAAGGAAGCTAGCAAAATCCCTTCCATCAGAATTCAGAAAGATCATCCTAAAGAACTCATTATAGGGGATCCAAATAATGGAGTCATTACAAGATCTAGAGAAATCATCTCAAACTATTGCTTTGTGTCTAAAATTGAACCAAGAAATGTTAAGGAGGCCTTAACTGATGAATACTGGATTGGTGCAATGCAAGATGAATTGAACCAATTTAAGCAACATGAAGTTTGTGAGTTAGTTCCTAGACCAGAGGGAACAAACATCATTGGCACAAAATGGATATACAAGAACAAATCAGATGCTGAAGGAGTTGTCACTAGGAATAAGGCAAGACTTGTTGCCCAAGGATACACTCAAGTTGAAGGAGTTGATATTGATGAGACCTTTGCCCCTGTATCCAGACTGGAATCTATCAGACTCCTATTGGGAATTGCTTGTCTCCTGAAGTTCAAGCTGTTTCATATGGATGTAAAAAGTGCCTTCCTAAATGGGTACTTAAATGAAGAAGTTTATGTGGAACAGCCTAAAGGTTTTGTGGATCCAAACCACCCTGATCATGTCTACAAATTGAGGAAAGCTCTATATGGCCTGAAACAAGCTCCTAGAGCATGGTATGACAGGTTAACAAAATTTCTCTCAGACAAAGGATACAGAAAAGGAGGCTTGGATAAAACCCTCTTTGTCAAAAATGAAGGAGGGAAGTTAAGGGTAGCTCAAATATATGTTGATGACATAGTGTTTAGGGGAATGTCAGAACAAATGGTTAAACATTTTGCTGACCAGATGAAGGCTGAATTCGAAATGAGTCTCATGGGAGAACTGACCTATTTTCTTGGACTGCAAGTCTCACAGATGGAGGACTCAATCTTTCTATCTCAAAGCAAGTATGCAAAGAACATTGTCAAGAAGTTTGGTATGGAGAATTCCAGTCACAAAAGGACCCCTGCACCTACTCATTTAAAGCTATCCAAAGATTCAAGTGGGGTTAAGGTGGACCAAAGTCTATACAGAAGCATGATAGGAAGTTTGCTGTACTTAACAGCCAGCAGACCTGACATTGCTTTTGCAGTTGGAGTTTGTGCAAGATACCAAGCTAATCCTAAAGTCAGTCATATCAACCAAGTAAAGAGAATTTTGAAGTATGTAAGTGGAACTTACAACTATGGCTTGCTGTACTCTCATGGTTGTGAACCAACTTTGACGGGTTATTGTGATGCTGATTGGGCTGGAAGTGCTGATGATAAAAAAAGCACCTCTGGAGGATGTTTCTTCTTAGGAAATAATCCGGTCTCCTGGTTCAGCAAGAAACAGAACTGTGTGTCTCTCTACTGCTGAAGCTGAATACATTGCAGTTGGTAGTAGCTGTTCTCAAATGATCTGGATTAAATAGATGCTTACTGAGTATAATGTCACCCAAGATGTTATGACATTGTACTGCGACAATCTGAGTACAATCAACATTTCCAAGAACCCTATTCAGCATAGCAGGACCAAGCATATTGACACAAGACATCACTTTATCAGAGACCTTGTAGAAGAGAAGACGATTAAACTGGAACATGTTGCCACTGAGCTACAGCTGGCTGACATTTTTACCAAGGCACTTGATGCAAATCAATTTGAAAACTTGAGGGGTAAGTTAGGTATTTGCCAGCAGGAGGAATTGTAGCAATTAATTTTGCTTAAAACAAGGGTTGAAGGAGTTATTTTTGTTAAATCTATTTTGATTGGGTTAATCATATGCTTTCCCATTTCTTTCATAATTATTAAGAAGCTAAATAGACACTCATTTGCCTCCTTCCTCTCTCAACTCTGCAACAAATCCCATTCTCTCAATCAAAGTTCTCTCTCTAGTTGGAACAGGAGGAGACTGAAGGAAACAGAAGGGAAGAGGGTGCTGCTGAAGATCAGCTCAATGCTGAAGAAAGTAGCTCCTCTGAAGATGACAGTGCTTAAAGTTTGGTGGAGTTGACAAGCCTGATGCTGGTTCCTGTTGATGCAAGTGACTTCAGATTTTATTTGTTGTTTTTATTTGTTGTTTTTATTACTTATTTTGGATAACTGCAGTCATATTCATTCTGCTGCTCTCCATTCTCTGATTGCTTAGGGGTTTTAGCCAAAAATCTGCCAAAGGGGGAGTTTGTAAGTGTTTAGTTATTGGCATGTATTTTTGGTAAAACCAGGTGTGTAAATGTCATGACTGATGTCATAACATTCTGGATTATTAGGTACTTTATGCAGAAAAAATATGGCATACAGTAGCTACTGTTTATGAGTGTGTATCTGAGCATTTTGCAATGATCACATTTATTGCCTTCTACCTAAATCAGTAAACAGGAATTTTGATGTCATAACAAATGTTAAGACATCCTGTACTGATCTAAAAGATATGCAGTTTGGTTAATTCTGAGTTTTTTCAGGAAGATGGCTCATTCCTTCCAGAACAGAATCTTACGTGGACTTTGGGTTAACCTAGCTCAACCCTAATTTGGTTGATAAAGTCTTGTGACCAAGTCTTAAGGTTAAACCTAATTAACCCTAGATTTTTGTGGAAACCCTAACTGAAGAAACAGCTGCATATATATATTCAACAGGAATGCTGGTTGCAAAGTAACTCTTTTAACTGAAGATCAATTAGGAGCTGTATAGTTTTAACTGCTGTAATCCAAGCAAGTATCATTGTGATAAGTGACTTGGAATAGGTTTTGATTGTAAGGGTTTTTGTATCACTCAAAGCTTTGAAGCAAGAGCGTTTTGTGTCTCTTGACTAAAGCTTTGAAGCAAAGTCAAGTTAGGTTTATGTATCACTCAAAGCTGTGAAGCACGCGTGTTTGTGTTACTTGATTAAAAAGCTGTGAAGCATAATCAAGTGTATGTTCTGAAGAGTGTCTTCATTATTTCATTAGACAATTATTTTAAGTATCACTGCTGTGATTGAGGGGGAGTGAGTAGGAACTCAGGTTTAAGTTGAACTTAGATTGAAGTTGCATTGGGTAGGTCTTAAGTGAAGGAGATAAACTGGTTGGTTTATTCCTGAATTAATATCTCTTATAGTGGATTTCCTCCCTGGCTTGGTAGCCCCAGAGTAGGTGTTGTTTCACACTGAACTGGGTAAACAATTGACTGTGTTCTTTACTGTTTTTATTTACTGTCTTATAGAAAGTCAGATACGGTGTCATAACATTCACTGTGACATTGAGTATCTGCTGCCAGAATTTCAGAGTATGACAGCCTTCATGAGATATGATCACGACACTAATGCCATTAACCAAAGCATTTGAAGCTCCATCAAAGTACATAGACCATCGAGATCCTTCCTCAGGTCCTTCATCTGATCCAGGTGTCTCACAGTCAGTTACCAACATGATGTTCTCATCCGGGAATTCTAAATTCATAGACTGGTAATCATCCACTGCCTGATGTGCCAAATGATCTGCCAACACACTCCCCTTGATTGATTTTTGGGTTGTGTATTGGATGTCATACTCAGTCAAGATCATCTGCCATCTTGCTATTCTTACTGACAAGGCAGGATTCTCGAAGATATACTTGATTGGATCCATCTTTGATATCAATAAAGTAGTGTGAGTTAGCATATATTGTCTCAGCCGACGAGCAGCCCATGCCAAAGCACATCAAGTTTTCTCAAGCAGTGAGTATCGGGTCTCACAGTTGGTAAACTTTTTGCTAAGGTAGTAAATAGCATGCTCTTTTCGGCCCGACTCGTCATGCTTCCCCAACACGCACCCCATTGAATTTTCGAGTACTGTCAAGTATAAGATCAAAGGTCTCCCTTCAACTGGAGGCATCAGGATAGGTGGCTCTTGGAGATATTCTTTGATCCTTTCGAAAGCGGCCTGACATTCATCATTCCATCTTACCACTTGATCTTTCTTCAGCAGCTTGAAGATTGGCTCACAAGTAGCAGTTAAATGTGAAATGAATCGGGAAATATTGTTCAGACGTCCCAAAAAGCCTCTGACTTCTTTTTCGGTTCGGGGAGCTAGCATTTCCTGTATAGCCTTCACCTTTGCGGGGTCCACTTGAATACCTTTATCACTAACGATGAAACCCAACAGCTTACTAAACCTCATCCCGAAGGTGCACTTGTTCGGGTTTAACCTCAGCTTGTACAACTTCAACCTGTCAAATAGCTTCTGAAGGTGGTCAAGATGTTTTTCCTCAGTCTAGAACCTTGCAATCATGTCATCAACGTATACCTCAATCTCATGGTGAATCATGTCGTGGAACAAAGCGACTATGGCGTGCTGATATGTTGCCCCAACATTCTTCAACCCGAATGGCATGACCTTGTAGCAAAAGGTACCCCACTGCGTAACAAAAGTTGTCTTCTCCATGTCCTCAAGAGCCATCTTAATCTGATTATAACCAGAGAAACCATCCATAAAGGAGAAGACCTTATGTTGTGCGGTGTTGTCGACCAAAACATCGATATGAGGCAGAGGGAAATCATCCTTGGGGCTTGCCCTGTTCAGATTCCTATAGTCCACACACATTCGAACCTTACCATCTTTCTTCGGTACTGGAACTACGTTGGCAACCCACTGTGGGTAAGAAGTAACTTCTAGAAAACCGGCATCAAACTATTTCATAACCTCAGCCTTGATTTTCTCAGACATCTCTGGGCGAATTCAGCGAACTTTCTGCTTTACCGGAGGACAGTCGTCCTTAGTTGGCAAGCGGTGAACCACAATGTCAGTATCCAACCCAGGCATATCTTCATAAGACCAAGCAAAGATCTCAACATAGTCACGTAGCATCTGAATCAACCGTTGCTTAATACTAGACTGCAGATTTGCACCGATCTTGACCTCTTTCTTGTCTTCTTTCGTACCCAAATTCACCGATTCCACTGGCTCTTCATGCGGCTATATGGCCCTCTCTTCCTGAAGTAACATTCTAACAAGTTCCCCAGGCACTTCACAATCATCCTCACCTTCGTCCTCGGCTTAGTTGATCGGACTTTCAAAGTCATAACTGGCAGTAGCAAAGTCGTTATCAGTGGGATCCAGAGTGGATGTGGACATGTATTATGATATGTGAGTGTGTGTAAGACAAATATATGTTTTATAAAGTGCAAGATAGAAAGGAAAAAACAAGGAGTGCAAAATTTGTAATGCAAAAAAACGTCCAATGCTTTATTGATGATATATGGAAATGACACATAATAAGCCCTCACAAAACAAGCCACGTTGTCTCGGGTAAGGCACCGGGCCCTAAAAGTTTCAAATTGTCTATTATAAATCTCAAAACAAAAGTCTATTACTGTGTAATAAAAGAAACGGGCACGAAGTCCTTCGCCGTCCAATTGTTCAAGCCACCGTCGGTAGTCGGGTAAATCCAGCTGTCAAAATATGACTCTTCATCATCATCTTCAATTGCATTCACTCCCTGATCATGTTTAGGCATGGGAGCAGTTATGACATTGGGTTTCTCTGGAGCGTCAAACTCAATCTCCTTAGCTTCAATCAAATCTTGCACCTTATTCCTCAAGGCCCAGCATTTGTTCGTATCATACCCTAGGCTATCAGAGTGATAGGCGCAGCAGGCGTTCAGATTATACAGCGGAGAGGTAGTGCTGGGATTCTTCGGAGCTTCCCTCAGAGTCACCAGGTTAGTCTTCAACAATTGCGGTAGAATTTGAGACAGGGTCATTGTGATACGGTGGGAGAACTGACTTGGGATTTTGCGTTTTGTGTTCGCAAATGTTTCGGTTTAGCAAGAGTCGCCACCGACTTTTTATTTTATCCTAAGGAAAGGTCAAAAAGCACAGGAAAGACCTTTGAGATGTTTTCTTGGGTTCGGGGAGTAGATTATGAAAAGGGAAGGTGCAAGTACCCTTTTCATCCATGGTTATCCATGGGCTCTTAGTTACTTGTTTAGATCACTTGCTTTTGCTTTTCAATTGTTTGAAATGGTGCTTTGTGTGTGGTTTTGAAAGATGTTTTGAAAAGAGGCCATCGTCGTGGCAACCTTTGTAATGATTCTTGTTTGAATGTATACAAAGGTATTTTTGTCTTTTGAAAAGATGTTCCAATGTTTGAAAGTTTGATTTTGGGAATGTTTTGAAATTGTGTTGTGAAGTGTGTTTGAAAATATCAAGGATGTTTTTACAAGCTTTGATCAAGTAACTAAGAGTTGTCTACCCTATTTTACTTAAAGATCTTTCCTATATTTTTAACCATTTTGACAGTATTATTTCACCATTGCATTTGGTGAACAACCTTGTGTTAGGATGTTAACAGGACAGGCGCAGGTCATCGTATAGGCCATGATAGCAATTGTGTTAAGTATTTTTGGCAAATTTTCCGAGAGACTTGATCATTTTGTTTAGGCAACCAAGATAGCGTCATTGAGGGACTATGATCTTTTGTTTTGTTTTTGTTTTGCCAAAGTACCCAACATGCATAACATGGCCCACTTTTAAGGCAACAAGTGGATTGTAACCCTAGGGATGCAAGTGTGCATTGTGTATTGATTTGCATGCATTTTTGTCTTTGATTAGGTCAAGCTACTTGTTGATTTTGGATTTTTGCATACAAACCCTAATCTCTAATCATGGCATAATTGAAAGCATAAAGTGCAAGAATTAAAAGTCTAAACTATTACAACATGATTATGGGGATGGGGGAACAATCTTTGAATGGAGGTGTATTTGACAAGAAATATAAACCCTAGTTTACTATTACATCCAAATTGAATTCCAAGGCATAAATATTAAATGGACAATATTTAAATGAACAAAAATAAATATATAAAATGAAATGAAATGAATTATGCAAAAAAGGTTTTTGTTTAATTATGTATGTAAAATATTTGATGTAAAAAAAAAGAAATAAATAAAAGATTAATTTTTATTAGGTTAAGGGTAAAACCCTAATTTTCTTTAAGAAAATAAATACATTATATTATTTATATACAATAAAAATAAAATAGTATATGTGAAAAAAATAAAATATGTTTAGAAAAAGTATTTATTAAGTATATTTAATAATAAAAGTGTAATATTTTATATTTTTATTCTAAATATATAATAAAATAAGAGTATATATATATGTATATTATATTAAACATGTACAATAAATAAAATATATACAAAAATAAATTATATTTAGAATAATATTCTCAGTGTGAATAAAAATAAAAATAAATAATTAAAGTATAATTTCTATATTATTTTCAAGTTTTAATAAATAAGATAAAAGTAATTAAATTGTTTTTATGTTAGAAAAATAAAAATAAAAATAAAATGCAAAATAAATGTGAAAAAATTATAAAAATATTTTTGAGCATTTTTTATATTTGGGAATAAATAAATAAAATCATAAACGAAAATAAAAATTCAAAAATATAAAATAACAAGAAATTGGGCCAGGGGGTGAAAAAAGGAAAAGGGAGGTGTCAAAAGTATCCAGGACCAAGCCCAGCCCAAACCAACTTCATCTTCAACCTTCTGACTTAGAAAACGTGCGCGCCCTGTTCAAATACCAGATCCTATATACGAGCTCTATTGCAAAAACACATAACATCAAACTTGTAGAGCATTTCAAGACGATTCCAACCATATAAACAACTTGTCTTAACTCTCAAAGACCAGAGAGAATTTCTCTGGCCCTAAAATCTGACCTAGTATTTTCAGTATGTTCATGGATGAAATTCTCTTAGCATGCTTAATATAAATGAAAACTGAGCATATGTACAGCTTCATGGCAATGAATACTACATTTTTTATTCACAAACCTAAAGCTAAGTGTTCCTAAATAGAGAGATAGGAAGTGGACAAAAACCTGTTTCAGATGACTTCGTGTAGGGCAATGTAGAGCTTTTCAACAAGGCTTGAGATGTCTGGGAGCTTGCTTGAACTTCACTTGACCTTCTCCAATAGCCTGCCTTCCTTGAATGTACCTGAATCAGCCTATAGAACTCAACCTGCACAAGCTCAAAATGAAAATGGAAAACTCTGTAAATGGAGTTACAATTGGTGTTTGAGGTTTGGGATAGCTTGGATGAGTTGAATGGAAGGTGTTTGAATCAACTTGGGGCAAAACGCACGAGCCAATTGAGTTATGGAACTCAAGTTGCAAATTCTGCCCTGTTTTGCCAATGGAATGTGATTTCTGGATATGGGGTATTTAGAGGCTCAAGCAATCGTGTTTCTGGCTCAGAGGGATGTGTGAAATATGTTCAAAATGTTTGCACAAGTTGGTATTGGCTGATTCTCTTGTTCTTATGTGTTTTGCATATTTCTTGTATATGAAGCAAAAGTGGGAAGTGATATGTAACAGGCCTGTACAGGCTATCCAACACCTTGTAACTTCTGCTCTTGGCCCTTCTAATTTGTGGATTTGATTAGCTGCAAAAGATCTGGACCAATGCTCAAAGATTGTGGTTTGACATAAAGCAAGATTATTGCAAAAATGGAAATGTGCCTTTTTCTACTTAGGGATTAATTGTGTACAATGTCCTAATGACCAAAACAAAGCATTAGACCAATGTATTTGCATTAAATTATTGAGTGTGAAGTGGTTTAGAGGCCTGTAAACTAGTGTAAGGCATGCTGACTTGAAATTGCAACTTGTATGAACATGAATATGCCATGGATGAAAAGTGTGTTTTTTCCAACTTCAAGCCTTCGATTCTCTCTAACCACAAATGTGTTTGAGGAGTTCTTAGACATTTTGGAAATCTTGCAACATGCTCTACAATCCAGCTTTGAAATGCAACTCGATATGCCAAGTGGAACTATGTGAAAAATGGCCAAGAAGATAGGTCAAAATTCTGCCTAAACTAGGGCAAAATTTCACTAAGTTAAAAGTTTTAGGGACCCATGTTCCAAAAATAATAACTTAAGATCCAAGCTTAATTTGAGAAAACTTTGTGAACAAAAGTTGTAGAATTTGTGAAGGACTACAAATTTCATGTTGGAAGTTTTGTTTGAATCCAAATGCATCATGGTGAAAATGTTGGGCAAAGTTAGGAAAAATTAAGAGAATTTCATAACTTAGAAAAATTCTAAGTTATGAAATTTTTCAACTTTAAACCCTAATTTGCAATTTTGGGTTTCTTGATGAACAAGTTTCATGTTTTGACACATCTTGATGGAAAATGACCTTTGGCACTTGATTTTGATCAAAAAGTCAAAGTTTGACTTTTCAGTGTACAATCAAATTTTGATCTGTTGACTGGAAAATTCATCTGTCAATCCAATGCAATTGAGGTCTTTTGAACTTGTTGAATAGATCAAGATGATGCCATTGATTCCTTGAGTCCATGGTTGAGCCTAATTTGCCATTGGCTAGGTCAAAAAGTCAGAAATTGCCTTTGTACAGTCAAAACCCTAAAAATGACCATTTTACCCTTTTGGTGATCTGATCAAATTTCTTGTGGAGTTGTGGTCCAAACTTGATCAAATGGTTCATATGAGTTCATAATGTTGATGTGGTTCAAAATTCATGAGGTTTGACTGTAAATTGGCCACAGTTGACTTTTTCCCCAATACAGTTGATTTCTAGGTCAACTGTCCAATTGACTGGGCAAAAATTTGATTCAAGGCTTGAAACTTGGTATGGACAAACTTATGAGTCCAACATGAAGTATGAAAGTCACTTTGAGTATTGGAGGTCTTGGGCAGTGCAAAACCCTAATCCTGTCTGGAGTTCAAGGAGCTTTGTGGGGGGGGGGGGAAATCTTGATAAAATGAGAGGGCAAATTTTGGGGTACAAAAGCTGCCCCTGTTCAATCTTCTTGAACCTGAAGAGTTAGATTGGAGAATTTTGCCTTTCGTGACTCGAAGGTAAAAAAGGATTGGACACTAGAGTGCCCGTAAATTTGCACTCGTCAAAATATTGCCGAGGGAATGGGCTTAAAGATGCCATTTGGAGATGATGGAATCTTGCTGGAGATAGGCTTAGAGATGCCATCAAAAATGTTTGTTGAATATCAGTAGAATGAACATCAGAATGGTATCAATATCTGGAATGTATCTGAGTTGTATCTGGAGATTAGATTCGTATGAGCAAAGGAATGGTGTATGTGTCTGGAGCGTATCCGTACTGTAACTGTATTTGATTCTTGAATGAATATCAGAATGACTATCGTGTATGAAGTGTATCTGTATTGTATCTGAACTCTGAATGGATGACAGAGAAACATCTGTGTATGGAGCATCTCTGGGTTGGGGAATATGTCTGAATGAGTGACAGAATGACAACCATGTCTTGGAGCATATCTGGACTGTATCTAAAGTTGAGATCTGTATGAGTAGCAGAATGACTTCCGTGTCTTGGAGTGTATCCGTACTGTAACTGGGATATGAAAAAGTGACAGAATGATTTCCGTGTCTGGAGTGTATCTGAACTTGAAGTTGATAGTTGAATCTGAATGAGAAATAGAATGGCTTCCAGGTCTGGAGCATATCTAGTCTGTATCTGATTGCTGAAGTCGGAATGAGTAGTAGAATGACCGCCGTGTCTGGGGTGTATCCATACTGTATCTTGACTTGAAATTCTGAATGAGTAATAGAATGACCTCCGTGTTTGGGTTGTATCCATACTGTATCTGAGATCTTTGAATATTTGTTAACGATAGCTTTTAATCTTATCCTGAAAGTGGTAAGATGTTAGATGAAAACACAAAGTTATGTTGCATGAAATGTATGATGCAATAAAGTGTGTTCTATCAATGTTTATGATATATGAATGTAATGTATGCGCATGTAAGCTGATTAACTGTCTTGCTGAGGAAAATAAATCCTTGATAGCTGGAGATAATGAAATCTTTGACTGCTGCCGGGGAAAGTAAATCCTTGACTGATGCTGGAGATTCCAAAAATCTTTGATTGCTGAAGATGAGAAATCTTTGGACTACTGCTGAGGATTGAAAATTCTCGGTGACTTGTGGGGAATTAAGAATCCTTCACGACCTTCTGGGGAAAATGAGGACAACTCCGGCGATCTCTATTGGGGAATTAAACCTGGGAGGCTTCCACTAGAGAAATAAGAACAAGAATCTTCGTTCTGCTGGGAAATAACTCTGTGGGGAGAATACTTATTCCGTTGGGGAGTTTTTGAGAGCTTGGGTTGTATGCCAATCTACTGGGGTTTTAAGAATGGTTGGGGATAAAAGTTAACTTTTATCTGATTGATTTTCAGGTTTTAAGATAACTTGCTGTGGAATTTTGGAGAAACCGGATGATCTCTAATGTGGTTTAAATGTTGAAGTCTTGGACTCCGTTGGGGAAGAAAGCTTCATCTTCACTAGGGATTTGTAGTTCAAAGTTTTCTGACTTCGCTGGGGATCGGGAGTTTGGAAACTTAGTTCTGATGGCGATAGGTATTTAACTTCGCTGGGGATTTGGAACCTTAACTCCGTTGGGAAATATGCATTAGATCCGAATGACATATTGCAGGGGATTTCTTCTGGAATAGCCTAAAGACGTTTTCCTATACTTTCGACCCATCAGTAATTATCCTTTCTCATTTTGTTTTATTTGTAAGCAGTGATTATATTCAAATGCATATGCTCATTTAACAAATCATTAGACGTTTTCAAATAAAACATAAGTGTAAAAAGAAAGGAAAGGCAAGCAAATTTCTGCACTTTGAAGTATCTTTGTATTAACTTTGTGTAAGTATTTTGTACAAAGGAGACAGACATCCTAGTAAGAGAATGTTGTCATAAAAAAATGAGAAAAATTTATACAAAGAAAGATGGCTATGTGTAATAATTCCATGGGGTTCCCATTCTGCTATAGCCTTCACAACTCTGAGTATCTGGTTCATTCGTTGCTTCGTTCGCAGATGATTGGATATATCAGAAGCTTGGAGTTTGTCTGTGAAGAGATTGTCTTTAAAGTGATCCGACGAGACATAGTCATACGCTTTAATTCCCTAACTTTTGCCTGGACCGCCCTTTCGGGTTTTCGATCCACCGGGAAACCCTTTTTTGCCCAAGCCGCCCTTTCGGGTTTTCAACTTGCCGGGTGTACAGATTTTTTTTATTTATCCTTAATTTTTGCCTGAACCGCCCTTTCTGGTTTTCGATTCACCGGGATGCCCATTTTTTTCCCAAGTCTCCCTTTCGGGTTTTCAACTCGTCGGGTCGTTTTTGTGTAGTATCTTTTGACTATGTCTGCGTTCGCAGGGTGCGGCAGGTCATCGCCTTCCATGGTGGTCATAATCATTGCCCCACCAGAAAAGATGTTCTTGATTACAAACGGTCCTTCATAAGTATGAGTCCATTTTCCCCTGGGATCACTTTGCGGCAAGATGATCCGCTTGATTACAAGATCTCCGACTTGATATATTTGCCTCTTGACTTTCTTGTTGAAAGCCTTGATCATACGTTTTTGATACGCCTGACCATGACAAACAGTAGTAAGTCGTTTTTCGTCATTCAAGTTAAGTTGATCAAGCAGGGTATGAATCCAATCGTCTTCACTCAAACCAGCATCCTTCATGATTCTCAAGGAGGGAATCTGAACTTCGATAGGTAAAACAACTTCCATTCCGTATACCAGAGAAAAGGGTGTTGCCCCAGTTGAAGTGCGTGTCGTGGTACGGTACCTGTTCAGAGCAAACGGTAACATCTCATGCCAGTCCTTGTAGGTGACTGTCATCTTTTGAATGATCTTCTTGATATTTTTGTTCGCAGCTTCAACAACACCGTTCATCTTTGGTCGATAGGGAGATGAATTGTGATGTTGAATCTTGAATTGCTCGCACAGAGCGGTGATCATAGTATTGTTCAAATTTGTACCATTGTCCGTGATGATCCTGTCGGGGATACCATACCGACATATGAGGTTCTGCTTGATGAAGCGGGCAACCACATTCTTTGTAACAGAGGTGAAGGAAGCTGCTTCGACCCACTTGGTAAAGTAATCAATGGCCACCAGGACGAAACGGTGTCCATTGGATGTTGTAGGCTTGATCTCTCCAATCATGTTGATTCCCCACATCGCGAATGGCCAAGGAGTTGTTAAGACATTGAGAGGAACTAGAGGAATATGTACCTTGTCAGCATAGATTTGGCATTTGTGACAAGTACGAGAATGTTGATGACAATCAGCTTCCATGGTAGACCAGTAGTAGCCTGCCCTTAGAATCTTCTTAGCCATCGTGTGGCCGCTCGAGTGGGTGCCAAAGGTGCCATCGTGTAGCTCGACCATAATCTGCTCAGCTTCAACCTTGTCCACACAACGGAGTAGGACACAATCAATATTGCGCTTGTATAGGATGCCATTGCTCAGAAAGAACTTGGCTGCGAACCTTCTTAAGAACTTTTTTTCATTGACCGAAGCTCCTTCAGGGTATTCTTGTGCTTCGAGATACCTTTTGACGCCATGAAACCAAGGTCGGTTCACCACTTCTTCGATATTAATCTCGTGATAATGTGCAGGTTCGTCCATTCGCTCAATGGTGATTTGAGGTGCCTCGTTATCCCAGTTGAGTTTAAACATGGAATACATTGTAGCCAGAGCATCCGCTAGCTGATTTTCTTCTCGCGGGAAGTGCTCAAAGGTAATCTGCTCGAAATGAGGCAACAATGTCAGGACATGTTCTTTGTATGGGATACGATTAGGGTGTTTAGTGTCCCACTCTCCTTTGATTTGACTGATAACCAAAGCTGAGTCCCCAAATACAACCAGATATTTGATTCCCAGGTCAATAGCAACCTTGAGACCAAAGATACAAACTTCATACTCGGCCATGTTGTTGGTGCAGTTGAAGCAGAGTCTAGCAGTGAAAGGTGTATGGGAACCTTCTGGAGAGATAAGTACCGCGCCGATACCGTTGCCAAGTGAATTTGAAGCACCATCAAAGTACAGGGTCCATTGGGATCCTTGTTCAGGTCCGTCATACGGTCCGTTACCTTTAATTTTGTCCAATGTCATAATATCCTCGTCAGGGAAGTCGAACCTCATAAATTGGTAATCTTCGACAACTTGATGAGCTAGATGGTTAGCTAGTACACTCCCCTTTATAGCTTTTTGGGTTGTGTACTGGATATCATACTCAGTCAGGATCATCTGCCATCTAGCGATTCTTCCGGATAAAGTAGGCTTCTCGAAGATGTACTTGATCGGGTCCATTTTGGAAATCAGCAAAGTGGTATGTGTCAACATATACTGCCTTAGCCGGCGAGCAGCCCATACCAAAGCGCAACAAGTTTTCTCGAGCAGTGAGTAGCGAGTCTCACAGACGGTAAAATTTTTGCTAAGGTAATAAATGACATGCTGTTTTCGGCCAGACTCGTCATGTTTGCCCAGTACGCACCCTATTGAGTTATCCAAAACAGTCAGATACATGATTAAAGGTCTTCCTTCGACGGGTGGCATCAAGATAGGAGGCTCCAGCAAATACTCCTTGATCTTATCAAAAGCAACTTGACAATCATTGTTCCATTCAACCACCTGATCTTTCTTCAACAGCTTAAAAATTGGCTCACAGGTAGATGTTAGGTGAGATATGAACCTTGAAATGTAGTTTAAGCGTCCCAAGAAACCTCTGACCTCCTTTTCAGTGCGGGGGGCAGGCATTTCTTGTATAGCTTTGACTTTGGCAGGATCAACTTCGATGCCTTTGTTGCTGACGATAAATCCCAAAAGTTTACCGGACCTGACTCCAAAAGTGCACTTGCTAGGATTCAGTCTGAGCTTATATTCCTTTAACCTGACAAACAGCTTTTGCAGATGGTCGAGGTGTTCTTCTTCTATTTGTGAACGGGCTATCATGTCGTCTACGTAGACTTTAATCTCATGATATATCATGTCATGAAACAAAGCTACCATGGCTCGTTGATAGGTTGCCCCAATATTCTTCAGTCTGAATGGCATCACTTTATAACAGAAGGTACCCCACTGCGTAACAAAAGTAGTCTTCTCCATGTCTTCGGGGGCCATTTTGATCTGGTTGTATCCCGAGAATCCATCCATGAAGGAAAATACCTTGTGTTGAGCTGTGTTGTCAACCAAGATGTCAATGTGCGGTAGTGGAAAATCATCTTTAGGGCTAGCCTTGTTTAGGTCTCTGTAGTCCACACACATTCTGACTTTGCCGTCCTTCTTAGGTACGGGCACAATGTTAGCAACCCATTATGGATAGGAAGTAACAGCCTGAAAGCCAGCATTAAACTGCTTCATCACTTCAGCTTTGATCTTCTCAGACATATCGGGCCTCATTCGGTGGACATTTTGTTTGATTGGTGGACAGTCTTCTCTTGTAGGGAGACGGTGAACCACAATATCTGTATCCAGTCCCGACATGTCTTCATAGGACCAGGCAAAGATCTCAACATATTCATTCAACAGCTGTACTAAACGTTCTTTGAATCTTGGCTCCAGGTTGGCACCCACTTTAACCTCTTTTCTGTCTTCCTCTGTTCCCAAATTAATAGTCTCTAACAACTCTTCATGGGGAAGAATAGCCCTTTCTTCTTGTTGCAAAAGTCTAGCTAACTCTCCAGGCACTTCACAGTCTTCATCACCTTCGTACTCGGCATGATTGACCAAATCTTCAGAGTCACTGAAGGCCAAAGCAGAATAGTCACCCATGGAATCCGGATTGGATGGATACTTGTATTTTGTGAGTGTGGGTGTGTGTAAGGGATAACCATCCTTAAACAAAATAAAATGTAAAAGGAAAGAAAATGAACACAAAAGTTTATAGATGAAAACGTCCATGATTCATTAAAAATGGCATATGAAAATGAAGAATCAAAACCCTTACAAATGGACCTATATTCCCCGGGTAAGGCATAAGGCTAAAAGAGTGTATGAATTGTTTACAAGTTATTACAGACCAACATAAATGTTCAAAAGATAAATTATTGATTGATGAAAGTAATGGGAACGAAGTCTTTCGCCTCCCAGTTGTTCAGTCCCCCTTCAATGGTTGGAAAGATCCAATCTTCAAAGTTTCCTTCATCATCATCTTCTAAGGCATGAACTCCATAGTGAGTGATTTTTAAGGATGGTCCTCCAACCCGGGAGTGACGCATAGCTTTCTGGCCAGCAGCAGTGAAACCCAATCCGAACTTATCTGTCTTTTGAGAAAAATCAGGCAGTTGACCCCACACCGTACTTCTTCCTTCATTGACTACAGCCTCCGCATCTTTAAGGGATGACATCCGGGACATAGGCTTGGTAATGATAGGCACATCAGTCATTGTTTTTTCTACCGCGACTTCAGGAGAAACCTCTTCAAAGTGTTGGAAAGGTGTTTCTATGAATTCACCATCTAACTCCATGTAGCGGAAAGAGTTAAGGTGGATTATTATATACTCCTCCTCACCATGAACTGTTATAATCTTACCCTGAACTAGGTACTTGAGCATCTGGTGTAGAGAAGAAGTGACTTCCCCAGCATTGTAGATCCATGGCCTTCCCAACAAGCATGAATACAAAGGACGGATGTCCATCACATAAAAGGTAGAGTTAAAAATTTATGTACCCACTTTGATTGGGATGTCCACCTCTCCGTGAACCATACGCTTAGAACCGTCGAAGGCTCTAACAATAATATTATTGGGCTTTAGGGTCAAACCTTCACAGTCTAATTTGTCCAATGCTTTCTTTGGTAGAACATTTAAAGATGAACCGGTATCAACCAGAACATGAGCAAGTGTGGTCCCTCTGCACTCTACCGAGACATGCAGCGCATCATTATGCTTTCTTCCCCTAGGGGTCAAATCAGCATCAGAAAAACCAAGACCATTGTCGGCTGTAAGGCTAGCCACGCACTCTTGAAACTGGTCCGCATAAGTTTCTTGAGGCACGTGTGCCGTCTTTAAAAATTTGGTCAAGGCTTTGGCATGAGCCTCGGAGCAGAGTAATAGAGCCAGCATAGAGATTTTTGAAGGGGTTTGCCCCAGCTGCTCTACGACATCATAGTCTCCCTTCTTGATTATCTTTAAAATTTCCTCCATCTCCTTTTGGGTGGTCTCGGGGATAACCAAAGTCTGAGCCCTCGTCCTGACGGGCGCTTCTTGGATCCCCTTACCTTTATCGGTGGTAACAGCAGAGGGTTCAATTTCGGGAGTAACAATCTCTTCAATAACCGGACTTTGCACAGATGTCTTGACAGGCACAGAAGCTCTTGAGGGTCCGAAGATTACCCGTGGAGGAGCAATCTCCGGAGAGAAGATTCTTCCACTACGAGTTATCTTACTTGTTCCCGTAATATTCCCTATATCAGGAATTTCTTCATCGGAATTCTCTTCGGCTGATTTGATCTGCTTGACAGCATGGTAGAAGATCTCTCCTCCATAATTCCATGGTATCGTCTTGTTGGACTTATATGGGATAGGCCCCGACATGGTAATCTTCAGCGGTACAAACTTAGAATCAGGCGTAATCTTAACAGGCCTTTTGCAAGTTTTGGAAAGATTGTCGGAAATGGTGATTATAACAATATCATTGACAGGAGTAACAAAGGTAACAGGAGTAACATGAGTGATAGTAGAAACAAGAGTTTTCTGAAAGAGGATCTCTTGAGTATCCATCAGGCGTTGGATGCCTGAGTTCAACAGTGGGCAGTCGGATTGCAAGGTTGAACAGAAGTAACAATCTTTTTCACAGCCCGGGAATATCCCGGCTTTCAACAGATTCATTTTAATCATTGGCAGTGGAGTCATTACTTCATCAACAGTGGTAACATGAAGATCTTCCACAATTGCATGGACCTTATGACCATGATTTGGCATAGGAGCGGATATCACATTAGGTTTTTTGGGGGTATCAAACTCTACCTCCTTGGCATCTATCAGATCTTGGATCTTGTTTTTAAGAGCCCAACAATTATTGGTATCATGCTCTACACTGTCCGAATGGTATGCACATTTTGCATTTGAATGATAATAGGGAGAAGAGGTATTTGGGTTTTTCGGTGCTTCTTTCAAGTTGGTAAGGTTCAGCTTTAACAGGTGAGGGAGGACTTGAGCCGGTGTCATATTGATCCGGGTGAACTGCCATTGTGGCCTTTCTACCCTTTGCTGGTTAGCTCTTGGTTGATTATTGCGAGGTTGATCAGATGAGGAATTTTGGATCATCACAGCCCCCACCGCGGGTCGGCACTCCAATCTTCCTTGACTTCTCTGGGTATGAATAGCAGAAACTTCCTTCTTGACTGGGAAGGTATTCTTGATAGTAGTGGAAGCGGATACATCCTTCTGAATTTTACCACTCTTAATGCCAGCTTCGACCCTTTCACCGGTTAGAATTAATTCGGTGAACCCTGCAGATGAGCTCCCGATCAAGTGATTGAAGAATGGACCTGACAAGGTCCCCAGAAACATGTCAACCAGCTCTCTATCCGACAATGGTGGATGCACCTTTCCAGCCAAATCCCGCCACTTCTGGGCATACTCCTTAAATCCCTCATTAGAGGCCATACCCATACTCTGTAGTTGAGTACGAGTAGGCGCTAAATCTGTGTTGTATTGGTATTGTCGGTAGAAAGCAGCAGCCAAATCTTCCTAGTTATGAACATCAGATCTCTCAAGTTGATAGAACCAGTCTAATTGCGTACCCGACAAACTATATTGAAAAAAGTGGACCCAAAGATCCTTATCAGAAGAGTGAGGTTGGATCTTTCTGACGTAGGACCTCAGATGCATCTTCGGACAGGACAAACCATCGTATTTAGCAAATGTAGGTACTTCGAACTTGGGAGGAATGCCGATTCCAGCAACCAACCCCAGTTCTTCGAAATCTAGCCCAGGTACCCTTTGCAACTCCATGGCTGCTAGCCGGTCTTCAAGATTCTTATACTTATCATCCGCTGGAGGGTACTGCTGTTCGGAGTAATCTTCATCCTCTTCCTCTTCTTCCTCTTCAGCCTCAGATTCGGAGGGCATTACAACTCTCTTTCCTTTACCAACCCCTTCGTGGAACGTCGAGGGGAATTCCAGAACTCTCCTAGCCTGATGCTCAAATCTTCTTCCCATAGTGGCCACACCAATTCTTTTCTTTTTCTTCTTTTCTGATTCCTTCTCTTTCTCTAACAGTGCTTTAAGATCCTCTTGACCCTTTGCTAAGGTCATGAGGAGTTGTTGGAATTGCGAATTATGTGCTTGCAGATCTTTAACCGTATGCTCTATATCCATCTTGCTGAAATAAACAACAGAAAGATAAGGAAACCTGGTGTGAAGACCTGTTTATGCATATGATGAATGATATTTTATTCATGTAATGCATTCAAGGATTCAGAAATTCAAATTTGTTGCAAACAAAAAGAACACACGTCATATTAATAAGAAGAAATTTGTTAGTGCATAAATGCCCCATGGGAAAAATATTACAAAATTCTTAATGTAAAAAGACATTGCGCATCCTCTTTGGCGCGATGTAAGTGTTGAGAGTCTCCTCTTCATGAAGTCGGCGGGTAAGTTCCAAAACCTTCTTCTCACTGGCATAGAAGTTGGCTTTAAAAGTATTCCGTTCTTCCTTGAGTTGTATCCAACTCTTTTGTAATTCTTCCAATGATGTTGGCATGTCTGGATGCAGAGGGGTGTATGGAACCTCTCCTTCCATAACAGGATCTTTGATCATAGGAAGAATGTGAGGGTAGGGCATCATAATATTCTGGGCGCGGGTTCGTACCCATTTGAGGTAAGGCTCAAGGGGGATGGAATTCTTGTGCCCCAGTGTCTTACTATCCACTTTGTTGGGCATCCTCCATGCTCGGATAAACCTTTGTCGAAGTCAAAAACCAAGTCAGGAATTAGCATATCATGAGGGCCACCCCTTCGGGCATACCCAAATTGTCTCAGAGCCAAACAGGGGTTGTAGGTAATGCCCCCCCTAATGCCAAGTAGTGGGACATTAGGGAATTCCCCCAATGATAAATGATGATGACATTTTCTCTGGACCGAGAACACTAATGAACATCAGAATATGTGAGGGTCATCAACCGTTGTGACCACCTTAAACCCTGCTCATTCTTCAAAACTGATTGGGGAAGGTGATAAATAAACCACATTGCTAGGAGAGGAGTACAACACATGAGAACACCTATTTTCCTCATTGTTCGTGTGTGAAATGAGTGTAAGATGTCCCCAAGCAATGTAGGCACAAGATTCCGAGATATGAAAATCTTGACAACATTCACATCTATAAGCTGATCAGGGTTTGGGAACAAGACCAACTCATAGATAAGAAGTGCCACAATCTCTTCAAGATCTTGTAGATCTAGAGAATTCCAGCAGTCTTGTGCCTTCTCAAACAGAAACTTTGCCAAGAAACCCTTGACCCCACTTCTGGTTTCCCAATGACCTTTGATATCAGATGGTTGCAAGTGCAAGGCTTGAGAAACATCTTCAGGCTTTGGTTCTCTTTCCGTACCGTTGTAGGGTAGTTGATGGAAAATAGGAATCCTCAGGAGTTGAGAAAATTCCTCCAAAGTAGGTACTCGTTGGTAATCAGGGAATGTGAAACAGTGGTGTAGGGGGTCAAAGAACTGGAAGAGGACTTTCACCATGTCTTCTTCAATGTTGGAGTTGGCCAAGTTGAGAAGTCTACCATGTCTTTCACTGAAGAGAGAATTCTCTGGAATCTTGGAAGTAAGCTCCTTGAGTTGAGGAGGGATTCTCACAAGGTTAACTTGAATTGTTTTCCTGCGAAGAGATTCCATGACCTACAAAACAAGAACAAAGATGAAGAACCAAACCCTTGAAATGGTTAGTGAATGCATATGATGCTTTATGATGTTCATGATGTATGCACAAACATATGTACAAGCAAATCACACAAGACCCTAGTTTCAGGCTTGCATGAGGTTTCATAGGTAAGTACCCTCTTGAAGTTAGTTGGCTCAACCTGTCCTATAAATAGTAACTGGGTTCTAAAGAGCTCAATATCACTAGATTATTTTCTGTGTTCATTGTTTCAGTTTGGCCACTTAACTGGAGACCGAAATATTCTAAGAAAACAACCCTCAATGAGTGTAGTATCGAGTATCTACCAACTTCGGACTGCACCAAAGTCGGTCATCTCACTACCCCTAATAAGGCCAAGATGGTCAAGTAAGGTTCTAAGAGTTCATTAGTGCTTCATGACATCACTCAGCGGCCCCGTATTCTCTTTGATTGACTCAAAGGCTACTGGTACTCACAAATATGTCGCACTAATATAGCTATTGCTTCAACCATGTCGGTATACCCCACACAGTTTCCACAACGTATTGCTATTTACCTATGAATGTTTCCCAAAAATCCGGGTGGAGGATTCAAACCCAAACAAGAGAACCAAATGTAAAGCAATCAAAGCAAACAAGATAAGCATGCAAAAGGTGATCTAAACCCTAACGTTACTCCACTTTTAGTTTTAATCCCCAGCAGAGTCGCCAGTTCTGTGATACGGTGGGAGAACTGACTTGGGATTTTGCATTTTGTGTTTGCAAATGTTTCGGTTTAGCAAGAGTCGCCACCGACTTTTTATTTTATCCTAAGGAAAGGTCAAAAAGCATAGGAAAGACCTTTGAGATGTTTTCTTGGTTTCGGGGAGTAGATTATGAAAAGGGAAGGTGCAAGCACCCTTTTCATCCATGGTTATCCATGGGCTCTTAGTTACTTGTTTAGATCACTTGCTTTTGCTTTTCAATTGTTTGAAATGGTGCTTTGTGTGTGGTTTTGAAAGATGTTTTTAAAAGAGACCATCGTCGTGGCAACCTTTGTAATGATTCTTGTTTGAATGTATACAAAGGTGTTTTTGTCTTTTGAAAAGATGTTCCAATGTTTGAATGTTTGATTTTGGGAATGTTTTGAAATTGTGTTGTGAAGTGTGTTTGAAAATAGCAAGGATGTTTTTACAATCTTTGATCAAGTAACTAAGAGTTGTCTACCCTATTTTACTTAAGGATCTTTCCTATATTTTTACCCCTTTTCACAGTGTTATTTCACCATTGCATTCGGTGAACAACCTTGTGTTAGGATGTTAACGGGACAGGCGCGGGTCATCGTATAGACCATGATAGCAATTGTGTTAAGTATTTTTGGCAAATTTTCCGAGAGACTTGATCATTTTGTTTAGGCAACCAAGATAGTGTCATTGAGGGACTATGATCTTTTGTTTTGTTTTTGTTTTGCCAAATTACCCAACATGCATAACATGGCTCATTTTTAAGGCAACAAGTGGATTGTAACCCTAGGGATGCAAGTGTGCATTGTGTATTGATTTTCATGCATTTTTATCTTTGATTAGGTCAAGCTACTTGTTGATTTTGGATTTTTGCATACAAACCCTAATCTCTAATCATGGCATAATTGAAAGCATAAAGTGCAAGAATTAAAAGTCTAAACTATTACAATATGATTATGAGGATGGGGGTACAATCTTTGAATGGGGGTGTATTTGACAAGAAATATAAACCCTTGTTTACTATTACATCCAAATTGAATTCCAAGGCATAAATATTAAATGGACAATATTTAAATGAACAAAATAAATATATCAAATGAAATGAATTATGCAAAAAAGGTTTTTGTTTATTTATGTATGTAAAATATTTGATGTAAAAAAAAGAAATAAATAAAAGATTAATTTTTATTAGGTTAAGGGTAAAACCCTAATTTTCTTTAAGAAAATAAATACATTATATTATTTATATACAATAAAAATAAAATAGTATATGTGAAAAAAATAAAACATGTTTAGAAAAAGTATTTATTAAGTATATTTAATAATAAAAGTGTAATATTTTATATTTTTATTCTAAATATATAATAAAATAAGAGTATATATATATATATATATATATATATATATATATATATATATATATATATATATATATATATATATATGTATATTATATTAAATATGTACAATAAATAAAATATATACAAAATAAATTATATTTAGAATAATATTTTCAGTGTGAATAAAAATAAAAATAAAGAATTAAAGTATAATTTATATATTATTTTCAAGTTTTAATAAATAAGATAAAAGTAATTAAATTGCTTTTTATGTTAGAAAAATAAAAATAAAATGCAAAATAAATGTGAAAAAATTATAAAAATATTTTTGAGCATTTTTTATATTTGGGAATAAATAAATAAAATCATAAACGAAAATAAAAATTCAAAAATATAAAATAACAAGAAATTGGGCCAGGGGGTGCAAAAAGGAAAAGGGAGGTGTCAAAAGTATCCAGGACCAAGCCCAGCCCAAACCAACTTCATCTTCAACCTTCTGACTTAAAAAACGTGCGCGCCCTGTTCAAATACCAGATCCTGTATACGAGCTCTATTGCAAAAACATATAACATCAAACTTGTAGAGCATTTCAAGACGATTCCAACCACATAAACAACTTGTCTTAACTCTCAAAGACCAGAGATGATTTCTTTGGCCCTAAAATCAGACCTAGTTTTTCAGTATGTTCATGGATGAAATTCTCTTAGCATGCTTAATATAAATGAAAACTGAGCATATGTACAACTTCATGGCAATGAATACTATATTTTTTATTCACAAACCTAAAGCTAAGTGTTCCTAAATAGAGAGGTAGGAAGTGGACAAAAACCTGTTTCAGCTGACTTCGTGTAGGGAAATGTAGAGCTTTTCAACAAGGCTTGAGATATCTGGGAGCTTTCTTGAACTTCACTTGACCTTCTCCAATAGCCTGCTTGCCTTGAATGTATCTGAATCAGCCTATAGAACTCAACCTGCACAAGCTCAAAATGAAAATGGAAAACTCTGTAAATGGAGTTACAATTGGTGTTTGAGGTTTGTGATAGCTTGGATGAGTTGAATGGAAGGTGTTTGAAGCAACTTGGGGCAAAACACACGAGCCAATTGAGCTATGGAACTCAAGTTGCAGATTCTGCCCTGTTTTGCCAATGGAATGTGATTTCTGGATATGGGGTGTTTAGAGGATAAAGCAATCGTGTTTCTGGCTCAGAGCGATGTGTGAAAGATGTTCAAAATGTTTGCACAAGTTGGTATTGGCTGATTCTCTTGTTCTCATGTGTTTTGCATATTTCTTGTATATGAAGCAAAAGTGGGAAGTGATATGTAACAGGCCTGTACAGGATATCCAACACCTTGTAACCTCTTCTCTTGGCCCTTATAATTTGTGGATTTGATTAGTTGCAAAATATCTGGACCAATGCTCAAAGATTGTGGTTTGACATAAAGCAAGATTATTGCAAAAATGGAAATGTGCCTTTTTCTACTTATGGATTAATTTTGTGTACAATGTCCTAATGACCAAAACAAAAACTTATACCAATGGATTTGAATTAAATTATTGAGTTTGAAGTGGTTTAGAGGCCTGTAAACTTGTGTAAGGCATGCTGACTTGAAATTGCAACTTGTATGAACATGAATATGCCATGGATGAAAAGTGAGTTTTTGCCAACTTCAAGCCTTCGATTCTCTCTAACCACAAATGTGTTTGAGGAGTTCTTAGATATTTTGGAAAGCTTACAACATGCTCTACAATCCATATTTGAAATGAAAATTGAGATTCTAAGTGGAACTATGTGAAAAATGGCCAAGAAGATAGGACAAAATCCTGCCTAAACTAGGGCAAAATTTCACTAAGTTAAAAGTTTTAGGGACCCTTGTTCCAAAAATCATAACTTGAGATCCAAGATTCTTTTGAGATAACTTTGTGAATCAAAGTTGTATACTTTGTGGAGGACTACAACTTTCATGTTGGAAGTTTTGTTTGAATCTAAATGCATCATGGAGAAAATGTTGGGCAAAGTTAGGAAAAATTAAGTGAATTTCATAACTTTGAAAAATTCTAAGTTATGAAATTTTTCAACTTTAAACCCTAATTTGCAATTTTGGGTTTCTTGATGAACAAGTTTCATTTTTTGACACATCTTGATGGAAAATGACCCTTGGCACTTGATTTTGATTAAAAAGTCAAAGTTTGACTTTTCAGTGTATAGTCAAATTTTGATCAGTTGACTGAAAAATTCATCTGTCAATCCAATGCAATTGAGGTCTTTTGAACTTGTTGAATAGATCAAGATGATGCCATTGAGTCCTTGAGTCCATGGTTGAGCCTAATTTGCCATTGGCTAGGTCAAAAAGTCAGAAATTGCCTTTGTACAGTCAAAACCCTAAAAATGACCATTTTGCCCTTTTGGTGATCTGATCAAATTTCTTGTGGAGTTATGGTACAAACTTGATCAAATGGTTCATATGAGTTCATAATGTTGATGTGGGTCAAAATTCATGAGGTTTGACTGTAAATTGGCCACAATTGACTTTTTCCCTAATACAGCTGATTTCTAGGTCAATTGTCCAATTGACTTGGCAAAAATTTGATTCAAGGCTTGAAACTTGGTATGGACAAACTTATGAGTCCAACATGAAGTATGAAAGTCACTTTGAGTATTGGAGGTCCAAAAATCCTTGTGCAAACTCAAACCCTAATTCAGGTCATCAGTGCAAGGAGATGTCTTGGGCAGTGCAAAACCCTAATCCTGTCTGGAGTTCAAGGAGCTTTGTGGGGGGAAAATCTTGATAAAATGAGAGGGAAAATTTTGGGGTACAACAGTCATACTGAGCCGAGTATATTGTCTTTGCAATCTCTCTACTCTTTGCTGATCATTGCGCTGTGGGGCAACAGTTGGTCTTGATATTACTACCGCATTCACTGCTTGGCGGCGTTCGGGTCGGTTTTGGCTCCTCGAGTTGTAAACTGCACTAGCTTCTTTTCTGAAAGGCTTCTTCTATGTACTTGACGAAGCACCTTTCTGTATCTTACCACTTTTAATACCAGCTTCAACTCTTTCCCCAATCAAAATCAGTTCGGTAAACCCTGACGACGAACTTCCGATCAAATGGTTGAAATATGGACCAGACAAAGTCCCAAGAAACATATCCACCAACTCCCTATTAGACAGAGGGGGTTGTACTCTTCCGGCCAGATCTCTCCACTTCTGAGCGTAGTCCTTAAAACCTTCGCTCGCACCCATAGACATACTCTGAAGTTGAGTACGCGTGGGAGCAAGGTCCGCATTATACTGGTATTGCTTCTAAAAAGCAGCAGCAAGGTCCTCCCAGTTGCGGACATTAGCTCCTTCCAGTTGATAGAACCATTCAAGCTGAGTCCCTGACAGACTGTCTTGAAAGAAATGAACCCAAAGGTTCCTATCAGCAGTATAGGGTTGAATCTTTCTAACGTATGAGCGAAGGTGTAGCTTCAGGAAGGATACCCCATCGTACTTAGCAAAGACAGGAGCTTTAAACTTATGCGGGATCACCACCCCAGATGCCAATCCCAAATCTCCGAAGTCCAAACCGGGTATCTTCTGGATTTCCATTGCACTCAGCCGGTCTTCAAGTTGCTTATACCTATCCTCGGCGGGAGGATACTGGTCTTCATCAAAATCTGTGTCATTATCAGAGACCACATGACTAGGCCCCTTTCTTTCCTCTTGATTCTCTCCCCCTCCAGATGAATGGGACAAATCAGTTTCCTGTCGCAAATTGTTCCCGAATCTGTGACCCATATTCAAGAGGACCACCTTCTTCTTCTTTTTCTTCTTCTCTTTCAAGATAAGAGTCTTCAAATCTTGCTGCCCTTTGGCTAAGTTCAGGAACATCTCCTGGAACTGAGCATTCTGAGCTTGGAGAGCCTTAATAGCTTGATCGGTAGGTGTTTTAGAAGACATTATATGCTGAAATAAACAACGAAGAAGATAAGAAACCTGTAATGGTACCTGTAATGAGGTGCATGGGAATGGAATGCGCATGATATGATTTCAAAGACTTTGGGAGATTCAAATTTGTAAACTAAAATAAAACACACTTTATTAGATTAAACTGGTAACAATGTTTAACAAATGCCTTTAAGGCGTTACAAAAGAAATACTGAAAAGAAAATCTAAACTAGAAACAATAAAAGACATCATAAATCCCATGGTCGTTTTCCCTTCGTGCTGACATAATCGTTGATTATCCTATCATTCTCAAGCTGCCTTGTAAGCTTCAAGATCTTCCGTTCCTGCTCATGATACTTCTCTCTGTAGGTATCCCTTTCTTCCTTCAACTGGATCCAGGATCTCTCTTCAATGCCCCAAGATCAGTAGGCATATATGGATGGAGGACTGTACAAGGAACACCTTCTTCATTAGTATGCTCTACAATCACTGGCAAAACAGCTTCATATGGCATCCCCAGCTTTTGAGCACGGGCTCGAACCCACTGGAGATAAGGTTGCATCGGGAGGGAAGTCTTCAATCCTAGCTCATGTAGGTCAGACCTGTTCACCATGCCCCAAGCTCGTATAAACCTGCGGCGATGTCCCTCATCATCCCCCTTGTAGTCAAAGACAATGCCTGTAAGCAGCAGCTCATGAGGACCATCTCTCCGAGCGCGTCTAAACTGTCGTAAAGCCAAACAAGGATTGTAGATTATTCCCCATCGAATTCCAAGCAATGGAACATTAGGGTATTCCCCACATTGATCAATGACAGCTACTCTTTCCATATCTTTAGAACTCCAAAGGATGTCCGTATGAGCAAGGGACATGATTCTATAAGCCCAACCTACACCTTCCTCATTCTTCAATACAGACTTGGGGAGGTGCGAAATAAACCACCTCGTCAGCAGCGGTGTACAACACATGAGAGTTCCCCTTCTCCGCACAGTACGGGTATAGAGAGCATGTAGAATATCACCTAGAAGAGCAGGCATTGGGTTACGAGACATGAAGATCTTAACTGCGTGCACATCTATGAAGGAATCTGGATTTGGGAAAAGAACCAAGCTGTAGATGAGGAGAGCCAAGATGTCTTCAAATGCTTGAAAATCCAAGCTATCCCGGAACTGTTGAGCTTGATCGATCAAAAACTTAGCCAAGAAACCTTTAACCCCACTCCGAGTCTCCCAGTTAGACACTATATCAGCCTTTGTCAAGTGTAAAGCTAAAGCAATGTCCTCAGGCCTAGGAACCTCCTCTAAACCGGTGAAGGGTGTCTGCTCGAGAATGGATATACCCAACAAATCAGAAAACTCCTCAAAAGTAGGGACTAGCTGATAATCTGGGAAGGTGAAGCAATGATGCAACGGGTCAAAGAACTGGAACAACACACTCATCATTTGCTCATCCAACTTTGAAGTGACCAGACTAAGGAGATAACCATGTCTTCTAACAAATGATGAAGTATCAGGAACCTTTGAGACTAACTCTCTGAGCTGAGCAGGGATCTGCACAAAGTTGACTCGAATGGTATTTCTGCACATAGAAGCCATAATCTGCAAAACAGAACAAAGATGAATCCCCTCAGTCTTTGAAATGGTTAGTCTAATGAAATATGCATGCGATGTCATGATGCATGATGTCATGATAAAAACACACCACAGGTATCACAGATAGCAAACATGGTAAGGGCAAACAAGTAACATAATAGCCCTTAAGTTTAGGCTTGCATGGAGTCTAGGTACTACCCTCTTGCAGTTTAGTTGGTTCAACCTGTCCTAATAATAGTAACCGGGTTCTAGAGGTTCTCAATATCACTGACCATCCTCCATCGGTCATAGTTTCAGCTCACGCAATCTTTTCTTGCAGCCGAAACCATCTCGAGAGTATGATCTCAATGAGTGTAGCACCTCACTACTTCCTATGGACAAGTTGGTCAATTATAGGTTCTAAGGTCAGTTGATGCTTAACGACCCATATAGCAGCCCCATACTCTCCTTGTTGCTCCACAAGGGATATCGGTACCAACTAATGTGCCACATCAACGTAGCTACTGCTTCAACCGTATCGGTCTACACCGTACAGTTCCCTCACAGTCTATTGCTACTTACCTAAAAGGTGTTCCCCAGATCTGGGTTAGGATCTATAGTAACTCCGATACAAAGCCCACAAAGATGAAACAATTAAATCAAACAATTGAAAACAATATGATGAACTAATCCTAAGGTACACCCCACTTATATTTTCCCCCGCAGAGTCGCCAGTTCTGTGATACGGTGGCCAGAACCGGGACTATTTTTTTGGAATTGCTGGTTTGCGTTTTACGTTTGTGTTTGCAAAATGTCGCGGTAAGCAAGAGTCGCCACCGACTTTTATTTTATCTAACAAGGAAAGGAAAAAAGCATAGAAAAATTCCTTTTTCGAGATATTTCTGAGTACGGGGGGTAGATTATAGAAAGGGAAGGTATTAGCACCCTTTCTATCCGTAGTTATCTACGGGTTCTTAGGTACTTGCTCATCATTTTCAAAATTGCTTCTCTGTGTTTGTGTGCTTTGAAAAGTTTTTATTTTGACTTCTATTTAACTCTTGCTTCTGTCTTCAAGAGTGTTACGAAGTGTTTTTGAAAACTTTGTTTGTAAAGGAGTGTAAGTGTGAGAAAGTTTGTTTAGATTGAGCAAGTACTTAAGAACTAATCTACCTACTCAAAAAAATAATTGTTCTATGTTCGTTTCCTTTAGACAGTGCTATCCTACTATTAGTGAGTAGGTAGCACCATCTTTGGAGTTTTGAGGGTCAATTCGAAAGGGACGTACGATCACTAAAGCAATGTTAGGACGTCTTAGTAATAACCCTAATGTCTTAGATCAATTATTCGAGGCAACAATATTCGAGGCAACCATTCCGAGGCAACTTTGATCTTTGAGACAAAAGGACGACCACTAAAGCATCCTATACCTAATGACCATTTACCGAAGGCAACCAAGTGGAAGTGTACCCTAGGAGTGTGCATGTGCGAGTGATTCAATTTCAAGCTTATTATCTTTGCACATTTTAGGGTTGTCTAACTATTTTAAAGTTTTACATACATTCTTGTCATGCATCCTAATATCATACATCTAACAGTTTAATATCTTGCGGAATTTAAAGTGCATAAATTAAACTACGCTATTACAAGGCTTCGGGTATTTACATAGCTAAAAACAAACCCTTAAATAATAAAGCGATAAATGAAAATAAAAGTCCTAATTAAAACTATTACAAACTTGTGAGCAATTACAATAATAGGATAAAAAATAAATAATCAAACACGCGCGAGGAAAATTAAATCGGGAGAGCACTGGGGTTTTGACCCTTTCTAATCTAAATAAAAGAAAAATGTTTTTTTGTTGTTTTTAATTATTTTTTTAAGAAAAAGAATTAGTTTAAATTAAATGCACAATTAATTAGTTAATTAAATTAATTAATGAAAATAAATAAATGGCCTATTTTTGTGTTTTTGATCATTTTTAGGAAAAGAAAATATAATTACGTTAAAACCCTAATTGTTCTAATTAATTTTAATTATGTACAAAAATAATTAAAGTTATCTATAATTAACAACCTAATTAAATTAATTTAATTTTTGATAAAAACTAAAATCTAAACCTAATTTGGTGAAAAATATTATTTTGTGATTTTTTTATGAAAAGAAAATAATTAATTTTGTGTTAGTAAATAAAATAAATAAATTAAATAAAACAAAAGTAAAAAGAAAAGATAAAGAGATTGGGCCTGAAAACAGCAATTTGGGGGTGCAAACAACAGCTACTGGGCCCAAAATAAGGCTGTCCATGTTGACTTGCCAAATTTCCTATGATGCATTGACCATGGCCTATTGTACTCCTTCAGTGATGGCCCTTGGATCTGGCCATCTGGCCACTTGGCAGGCTGGATGATGAGGTCCCATGATGGACCTTTGACTTGTAAGCGCGCTGGATCCTGAAAAGGAAAATAATATGAAGAAATTGGGGGACCTGGGATTCGAACCCAGGTCCTGAAATGTAATCTCAAGCCTCAACTCAACTTTAGTTTTGATGAAAGACAAACAAGCTAGTTTTGATGAAAGGCAAACAAGCACTATGGCAAGAAGGAAAAGAAGTGAAATTAGCTTAAAGCATCATTCACTCAAAGCTTCAAGGATCATGGCAAGCAATCAAGTATATCAATTCTCATTTGAACTACATTGATTAGAAATGCTCAAAAATGATATACACACTTGCCACAACACTTCACTTAAAGTTTAAAGCAAATTCTAAGTTTTTCACTGATGTAAATCGATTAACATATCATGTAAATCGATTTACACATGTTTTTTCAAAATCTGATTGCCCCTGGCAGTAATCGATTTACATGGAGTGTAAATCGATTGATTACTGAACTGAGTTAAATTTTTAACACTTGTAAATCGATTTACACATCATGCTAATCGATTTACACTTCAATTTTTTTGAAAACAAGAACGTTACAAACCCGTGCAATCGATTTACATCTAATGCTAATCGATTTACATGTTGTAATTTTTGAAAAATCTGAACTTGATTCAAGATATCCTTCACACCTTTTCTCCAATAGTTGCATGGTCATACATTGCATCTTCTCAAGTTTTTCAAACAGAAAAGTGTCCATTTGGAAAGGTATCTTGATTACTTTAAATACAAAATCTTTCAAATTATAAAACAACTCTTCTCTCATGCAATAATTCTGAACTTTGTAAAATATTCAAACTTCATATTTCTTAACTTTTAGGAACAAAGATTTTCTGTACTTTCACTCATATAAGATCAGAAAACTTTGAGCATTGTCTAACCATTATGTTACAGTTTGAATTGTTTACAAGAGAAGAAAGAAGAAACTTCATTGAAGTCACTCTATGTGATCAATATCTTTCAAGAAATCATATTTCATAGAATTATACAAAGTGTATCTTTTTTCCAAGATTGTTGGAATTAAGTATTAGAATACTTGTGTACCTTGTTGTCCATTGTTGGAAACAAGAGGTATCTTTTGAGAGGATTGTTCTCAAGAGACTTATTGGAAATCCAAGAGGGTGTTCTTGGTATTTGTGAGTGTCTTTAGTTGATAAGACTAGGAAGAGTCTTGTAAAAGTTCTAACAAAATAGTGAAATCTCTTGTGTGTTTGCAAGGGGACTGGACGTACTTCCGGGGTGTGGAAGGAACCAGGATAAATCTCCATGTCTCTTTACTTTCTGCACTTTACCATTTTCCATAGCACTAAAACAAAACCAGAAAGTGTAAAATAAATCAAAAATCGACCACCACCTAATTCACCCCACCCCCCCCTCTTAGGCGCAATCTTAAACTTACAATTGGTATCAGAGTAGGTTATAGGTAACCTGCTCCTAGAGATCCAGAATGGCTTCCGCAAATCATCAACCCGTTTTCAGAGATGGTGGTAGTAACAACAAGCCTCCTCTATTCTATGGTGAATATTTTGACTTCTGGAAAATACGCATGAAGGCGCATCTAGAAGCGCAAGGAGAGGAAATGTGGGATGCCGTTGAAAATGGTCCATTTATCCCGGTAACAGTAATCAATGGTGTTGGCTCTTCAAAGCCTAAAATTGCACGGGACGACGATGATAAAAAGAAAGTTCTCTATGACAAAAAGGCAATAAACCTTCTTCAAGGTGCACTTAGTATGGACGAATTTTTCCGTGTCTCGACATGCAAAACAACAAAGGAAATATGGGATACCTTGGTTCAAACTCATGAAGGAACGGCTGAAGTAAAAAGATCAAGGCTAAATACCCTAAGTCAAGAATACGAACTATTTCGAATGCAGCCCGGAGAATCCATTCTTGACTTACAAAAGAGATTTGTGCACTTGAAAAATCACGTAAGTGCTCTTGGTAAAACCTTGACAAATGATGAACTCAACTTGAAAGTCCTTAGATCATTGACTAGGGAATGGCAACCAAAGGTAACAACAATCTCGGAAAAGAAGAGTCTCTCTGCAATGACTTCCGCTACATTATTTGGCAAACTTCAAGAATACGAAACGGAACTTGGTAGACTTGAAAAACATGAGAATCTAGAAAAGAAATCCAAAAACATTACCTTAAAAATTGATTCAAAGGAAGTAGTAAAAGAAGACAATCCGGAAGAAGATGAAAATTTCATGCTTCTTGTTAAAAGACTTGGGAAGTTTTTTGGCAGAAACGACAAGGGAGAATCTCATGCAAATAAGAGAAAGCACTTCAAGAAAAGAGAAGCCTCCATATCAACACAAGATGTCTCATGTTATGAATGTGGAAAGCAAGGACATATCAAGCCAAACTGTCCAAATCTCCCAAAGAAAAACGGATTCAAAGGAAAGGACTCAAAACTCAAGAAAGCCTACATAGCATGGGAAGATAATGATATGAGTAGTACATCGGAATCGGAAAGCGACGAATGTGCAAATTAGCCTTAATGGCATCACATCACTCCGACGATGAAGAAGAGGTTAGTAATGAATTTAATCTTTTTGATGATGATGTTCAAGGTGCCATTGATGAACTCTTGAAAGAATGCAAAAGTTTATACAAAAAGGTGTCAAACCAAGAAAAAGAACTTCTAATTTGTCTCGAAAAAATTGACACCATGACTAAAGATTTTGATCTTCAAAAACAGAATTTTATAAAAGAAAAGGAAAACATTGCATGCTCCAAGTGTGAATCAAATGTCTTTCAAATTGTTCAATTAAAAAGAGTCATTGAACGATATGGAAAAGGACAAATAGTATTGGAAGGATTATTAAGCCAACAACGTTATCCAAATGATAAAAGAGGTCTTGGTTATGTGAATTCTAAGAAACCAAGTAACAATCCCACTATTTTTGTAAAGGCTAGTAATAGTTCAAATCCCAAGAGAGTAGAAAAGAAGCAAGTTATTCATAATCATCAAAAGAAAAAGGCTATTGTATCTAAAAGAAAACAAATTCCTAGATACAAGAGCAAATTTGTTCCAAACTGTTTTTACTGTGGTATTATTGGACACACACCTAATGCATGCTATATTAGAAATTTCAGTATGGCTAGTGGACACTATGCATGGGTGAAAAGAGGAACTAACTATGAAGGACCCAAGGCAAATTGGGTACCTAACAAGAAATAATTTGTTTTTGTAGGTATGCTTGAAATCCACATCAAACCTTTGGTATCTTGACAGTGAATGTTCAAAGCATATGACAGGAGATGTACACCAATTTTCATATCTAGTACATAAATCCAAAGGGTATGTCACCTATGGAGACAACACCAAAGGAAAGATTTTTGGCGTTAGAATAGTTGGCACACCTCCATCCATTCAAATTGAGGATGTTCTCTATGTTGAAGGATTAAAGCACAACCTTCTTAGCATAAGTCAACTTTGCGATAGAGGGTTCAAAATCAAATTCAACAAAGAAGAATGCCTAATTATGGATGAGGCAACCAATGAGGTAAAACTCAAAGGTATAAGATCTAACAATATTTTTATGATTACTTTAGATGATTTGTCTATGAAGGTACAATGTCTTATGGTAAACAACAATGACGCTTGGTTATGGCACAAGAGGATTGCTCACATTCACATGGAGCACTTGAACAAATTAGTTAAGCATGACTTAGTTATTGGTCTACCAAAGATGAAATTCATCAAAGACAAATTATGTAGTGCATGCCAAAAGGGCAAACAAACAAAATCAACTTTCAAACCAAAGAATGTGGTTTCAACAACAAGACCACTTCAATTGTTACACATGGATCTTTTTGGTCCATCTAGAACAAGAAGCTTCTGAGGTAATATTTATGCTTTAGTTATTGTAGATGATTTTTCCCGTTTTACTTGGACTTTGTTTTTAGTGCACAAAAATGACGCATTCAAGGAATTCAAGAGATATGCAAAACAAGTTCAAAATGAGAAGTCATTAAAGATAACATCAATCCGAAGTGATCATGGTGGAGAGTTCCAAAACAGTCTGTTTGAAGAATTTTGTGAAGAAAATGGGATCTTCCACAATTCTTCAGCACCAAGAACTCCACAACAAAATGGAGTAGTTGAAAGGAAAAATAGGTCTTTGGTAGAGGTTGCAAGAACCATGCTAAGTGACTCAAGTTTGCCTAAATATTTTTGGGCGGATGCGGTAAGCACGGCATGTTACGTAAGCAATCGCGTGATCATCAGACCTATACTAAAGAAAAATCCATATGAGATTTACAAAGGAAGAAAACCAAATATCTCTCACTTTCACATTTTCGGGTGCAAATGTTTTGTCCTTAACAACGACAAAGACAATCTCGGTAAGTTCGATGAAAAATCGGATGAAGGTATTTTTCTTGGTTACTTCCTTTCTAGCAAAGCTTTTAGAATTTACAATAAAAGAACTTTAACTATTGAAGAAAGCTCTCTATGGGCTGAAGCAAGCACCAAGGGCATGGTATGATAGACTAAGCGCATTCCTATGTGAAAAAGGGTTTGTAAAGGGTAAAGTTGATACCACTCTCTTAATAAAAAAATGTTAATCATCATACTTTACTTGTACAAATCTATGCAGATGATATTGTTTTCGGTTCAACTAACCAAAGTATGTGCAAGGAATTTTCATCTATGATGCAAGGAGAGTTTGAGATGTCTATGATGGGAAGATTGAATTTCTTTCTCAGTCTTGAAATTAAGCAACTCAAACACGGCATCTTCATAAACCAATCAAAATATTGCAAAGACCTTATAAAGAAGTTTGAGATGGAAAGAAGCAAAGAAAGTGCAATTCCTATGGGATCCGGCACCTATCTTGATCCAGATGAATCAGGGAACTCTATTAACATAACTAAGTATCGTGGAATGATTGGCTCTCTTCTCTATTTAACAGCAAGTAGACCTGACATCATGTTCAGCGTTTGCCTATATGCAAGATATCAAGCCAATCCTAAAGAGTCTCACCTTGCAGCAGTCAAGCGCATAATAAAATATCTCAAAGGAATAACCAACGTCGGATTATGGTATCCAAAAAGTAGTATGTGCAATCTAGTTGGTTATTCTGATGCTGAATATGCAGGTTGTAAGACTTATCGCAAAAGTACAAGTGGAACATGTCACATTCTCGGAAATTCCTTGGTTTCATGGTCATGAAAAAAGCAAGCAAGCGTTGCTCTCAGCACTGCCTAAGCAGAATACATTGCGGCTGGAAATGGATGCGCTCAAATTCTTTGGCTAAAACAACAGTTACTTGACTATGGAGTAAACCTTGGATGCATTCCACTTCGATGTGATAACACAAGCGCGATCAATATTACAAAAAATCCAGTTATGCATTCCCGGACAAAACACATTGACATCAGACACCATTTCATCAGAGATCACGTACTCAAAGGAGATGTCGAGATTACTTTTGTGGATACTCAAAATCAACTCGCGGACATTTTCACAAAACCACTTGCAAAGGATGCATTCTTCAAAATCCGTCGTGAACTCGGAATCCTAGATGAACAAGATATATAAGGTGCACTCTATCCTTAACTATACATAAATATACATATATATGGGCTTAGAACATGTTTCAAATGTTAAAAATACTGTTTTAATTTTTTTTTCTTTTAAGTAAATCGATTTACTTAGTGTGTAAATCGATTTACCACTGAACCAAAATCAATTTTCATAAAAATATTTTTGTGTAAATCGATTTACCAAGTATGTAAATCGATTTACCACTGAAACTGAAGCGTTTTTATTTAATTTTTCATAGTGCAAATCGATTGATCCTTCACTTCAATCGATTTACACCTGTTCAACATGTAATATTTTTATGAGTCTTTAATATATTGGTCAACCTTACCTTGCCCCTAAACCTCCCACCTTCTTTTTGACCAATCATGGAATCTTGACCAACTCCACTCAATTAAGTCTCATAAAGACCTCACTTACTCTACTCTACTATTTAATCTCACCAAAACTCACTCACTATCTTATAACAACACCAAAAATTCTCTATCTTCCTTACTCAAAACCCTAACCATCTCCATGGCTCCCAAAAGAAAAGCAACAGCCTCAGAAAAAGGATAGAAGAAAACTGTTGCAACCTCTGAAAACTCATTGCTCGAGTACCTCTCGAATACACAACATCAAAGATTCATCAAGCATTTTCAAAAGAAAATAATCTCATCTCCAAAATTCGGTATGTTATCTACCTTTCCTAATGAATGCTTCACTTTTCAAAGGGATTTGATTGCTTATGGGTTATAACCGTTAATATCATCACATGGTTACTATTATCCGGATCTAGTTCGAGTATTTTACAGCAACATGCATTATGATAACAACAAATGCTATACCTATGTGCTCGGAACAAGAATTCCTCTGCATTCAAAAACAATAGGCAGAATTTTGAACATTCCATATACTGGAAGTTCTCTCTATGACCCAGAGGATGCTGACTGGGAAAATTATAGGAAGAGAGAATTCTTCTACAGCATTGGTCGATTGTCAGAAGCAGAACACCGTGCAAAGCGGATTCGTAGTCTTGGCGGTGTTATTCCGGCTTGGGACACTTGGAGTGCTGGTAATTTTCATATTGATGATAGATTGTTCCATTATTTTCTGGTATATATTTTATTTCCTAGAGCAGGAAATCATTGTACTGTGACCGACCTAGAACTGCAAATTCTCTATGCGAGGAAAAATGGCATTCCGGTAAACTGGGCTAAACTGAGTGTGGTACATATGTTAAGAGTTTCCACAAGGGCTACTTTTATGCCATATGCATACTTCATCACAAGGATCTTGGAAGCATTTGATATTGATCTTACTGGTTTTGAGAGGGTTGAAATGGATCCAATCAGCAATATGATCTCCATCAAAAATGTTGATTCTCAGATGGGTGTTCATTTCGATTCTGAAGCAAAAACCATCACATATATTGGAGAGGATGTTGTAGGTGATGAAGGAAATAATGCGGATGAAGAAGAAAACGAAGTTCCTCCTCCTGCTGCCTCTTCTGGTCCAACCAACCAAGATGTTATGGATTTTATGACTCAACAGTTTGCATCTCTCAACACTAACATCAATGCTCAATGGACCACGATAAATGATTCTACCTCCTCTCGCATCAATGCTTTCCAGAATGATGTGAACCAACCGTTTTCATACCTCTACTCACATCTCCATATTCCTCCATACGATCCAAACAATCCATCACCTCCGCCTCCTCAATACATCGAACCACCTCTACAACAACAATTTCCATATCAAGGACCCTTATAATGTTTTCCTGACCAATATTATTAAATTCTTGTTATTTATCATTATGTTTTTGTTTTGTATTATTTCAAGTATTAGTTTTGCATTATGTGTATTTGAACTCTGTTCGATATTTTTAGAAATTTGCGTTTTAGTTTATTTTCATATCTGTTTCAAATTGTTATAAGTATCATCTTATGTTACATCTTTCCCTTCTTTTTGATAATGTCAAAGGGGGAGAAGGATGTGATAACACTTTATGGTTGTTTGTTTCAATTCTCTTTACAGGGCAAGTTTTCAAAACTTTTTCTCCATAGGGGGAGAAATCCCTCTTAGGGGGAGAAAACTCCTTTTGCTCCAATTCTGAACAACTCATAAAGAAAGATGGTTTGTCATCATCAAAAAGGGGGAGAATGTAATCTCAAGCCTCAACTCAACTTTAGTTTTAATGAAAGACAAACAAGCTAGTTTTGATGAAAGACAAACAAGCACTATGGCAAGAAGGAAAAGAAGTGAAATTAGCTTAAAGCATCATTCACTCAAAGCTTCAAGGATCATGGCAAGCAATCAAGTATATCAATTGTCATTTGAACTACATTGATTAGAAATGCTCAAAAATGATATACACACTTGCCACAACACTTCACTTAAAGTTTAAAGCAAATTATAAGTTTTTCACTGATGTAAATCGATTAACATATCATGTAAATCGATTTACACATGTTTTTTCAAAATCTGATTGCCCCTGGCAGTAATCGATTTACATGGAGTGTAAATCGATTGATTACTGAACTGAGTTAAATTTTTAACACTTGTAAATCGATTTACACATCATGCTAATCGATTTACACTTTAATTTTTTTGAAAACAATAACGTTAGAAACCCGTGCAATTGATTTACATCTAATGTTAATCGATTTACACGTTGTAATTTTTGAAAAATCTGAACTTGATTCAAGATATCCTTCACACCTTTTCTCCAATAGTTGCATGGTCATACATTGCATCTTCTCAAGTTTTTCAAACAGAAAAGTGTCCATTTGGAAAGGTATCTTGATTACTTTAAATACAAAATCTTTCAAATTATAAAACAACTCTTCTCTCATGCAATAATTCTGAACTTTGTAAAATATTCAAACTTCATATTTCTTAACTTTTAAGAACAAAGATTTTCTACACTTTCACACATATAAGAATAGAAATCTTTGAGCATTGTCTAACCATTGTGTTACAGTTTGACTTGCTTACAAGAGAAGAAATAAGAAACTTCATTGAAGTCACTCTATGTGATCAACATCTTTCAAGAAATCATATTTCATAGAATTATACAAAGTGTAACTTTTTTCCAGGATTGTTGGAATTAAGTATTAGAATACTTGTGTACCTTGTTGTCCATTGTTGGAAACAAGAGGTATCTTTTGATAGGATTATTCTCAAGAGACTTATTGGAAATCCAATAGGGTGTTCTTGGTATTTGTTAGTGTCTTTAGTTGATAAGACTAGGAAGAGTCTTGTAAAAGTTCTAACAAAATAGTGAAATCTCTTGCGTGTTTGCAAGGGGAATGGACGTACTTCTGGGGTGTGGAAGGAACCAAGATAAATCTCTGTGTCTCTTTACTTTATGAAATTTACCATTTTCCATAGCACTAAAACAAAACCAGAAAGTGTAAAATAAATCAAAAATCGACCACCACCTAATTCACCCCCCCTCTTAGGCGCAATCTTAAACTTACATGAAACACTTTCCAACGCTCCACTTACCAACTGTGTTGGCTGTCTTATTTGTACATCAAATATCAATAATAGATAATATGCAAAATAAAGGGATTTAGTGGAAAACAATGAAAATGCCCGTCAGAATTCATATGTTCCAATGGAGTTAGTGGGTTTTCTATTATTTGTTTTGATTTAAATTGATTTAATTTAAATAAAAATTAAAATAAATAATAAAAACAAGATAATGACAAGTGGCAAAGTCTAGGGCTCGTGGACCATGTTTCCAACTCAAAACAAATGCAAAAGATTGGGCCCATTTGGCAAAATTTGCAATTTGAGGCATAGTTGACTTTTGGCAATTTTGCAAAAAATGTTAACTTCACCAATGCATAACTTCCTAAATTTTGACTCATTGAAGGTGTTCTTGGACTTTTAGAAAGCTTGAGATGTCCTCTAAGCAACCCTTTTGGTCTCATCTAAATTTGGTATTCCATGCTCATGTATGAAGCTTTGACAAAAAAGGTGTTTTTGTTGACTTTTTAAAATGACCTATAATGTCCAAATTCATAAATTCTTGGGAGTGCATATTTTGAAATTGGGAGATGAATATGGATTGTAGATAATGGAATCCTATTCAAAATGAGATTTGGATGGGTCATTTCTCATAAAGTATGAGAAAGTTATGCTTGTTCAAAGTTGAGTTAACTTTTCCTGCAAAACCCTAATTTAGCAACTTTTGGTTCTTGATGAATTATGAGCAATCCTTGATGAATCATAATCAACCCTTGATCAAATGATTAAATATACTTCAAAATGAGGATGTTGACCAAAAATCTTGAAGTTTGACTGTATGTGGGCCACAGTTGACTTTTGCCCTAGCACAGTCGATTTTTAGGCTTGAAACTTGACATGGATGATATTGAGAACATATTAGGACAACGGTGAGCATTTTGGGATCCCTTGGACTCAAGTATCTTGATGCAACATGAAACCCTAATTTGAGTTAGATTGCCTTAAGAGGGAGCTTGTCTGGACAACCCTTGGACTACCTTGAGCAACTTGAGTATCTTTCTTGAAATGTTTTGAGAAATATGGGAGGGCAAATTTTGGGGTACAACAGTTCTGTTCTTAGTTTCATTGCAACAACAACATAAATCAACCTTGAATTGCTTCTGTCCATTCTCGGTCCTTCCGTTCTCCTTACGTTTCTACCTCTCTCTCTCAAAACTCACATATTCTTTCTTCCGCAAATTTATCCGTATACTCTCTCCCTCTTGTGTGTTATTATTTGTTTTTCCTACTATAATTAAAATTAGGGTTTTGTGTGATGTGGGATTTTGGGTCTTAACTTTTATCCTTTGACTAATTGCACCCCATTATCAATACAACATGCTACTTTATTAATTTTATCTTATATAGAAATTAATTAAGATTAGAATTAAGGTCTTAATTATAATATGGACCTTGGGCTCTAGTTTATACGACTCTATTAACTCACCTCCATTCTAACTTAACATCTATATTCTTTTGTTTAATTTTTTATATATATATATCTTAATTAATTAAGCATTTTTATGAATAATATAATAGGATGTCCATCTTCGGGTAATTAAATCGGTCGACACATTGTCTACTGGTTTATTATTCAAAATCAAACAATTAAAATCCATACAACTCACCAAAATTCACCATCTGCCAGCGACACGTGGCCAATATCTGACCATGTGATGAGGATCCTATATCAGACTTCCCCCGCTCTATGTCTTAATATAGCTAACCAATCAAAAATCAGTTTTTACTAGCATAACAAAAACTACAAGATTAATTTCGAAAAAGGATTAAGGATAATTACTTTCAAAATTAACTGCGAACTGCGTCTACGATCACTTAACTTACAACCCGGACAAGGTTCAAGGATAATTCGAAAGCAATTCTACGCAATCCTATAAAAAACACCAATAAAACTGTGAACTATGAATTGAGACTCTAATTCCTCATAAGAGAATACATAGGCATACAACTAAAATCGTGGCGAGTTCCCCTAATAAAAAAATTAAAACCCTATTTCCTAAGCCATAATTCTAAACCCTAGTATCCTTGTGAACAAGATAGATGAGGGGTGACTAACACCTTCACTTCATCTAAGAAAGAGTTCAACAACCTAAAATCTCTGACTAAATTAGTGTTATCCTTTATATTCCCTTCTCAAAGATAAAAATTAAGGGTGGCGACTCTCCTTTTCAAGCCGGTTACAACACACGATACATCAAGATAATACATTAGGGTTGGTTCTCCTTATTCCCCTATCTTTAAGTTTTCTCTCAAGAGATTTCCAAACACCTTATTTGTGTATCTTGTATGTATGTGTTGTTATATTTTTTACTGACCTTTAATCGAAATACCAAAAATATTTTCTTTGCCTTCTTGTATATTTGTATTTTGCAGGGATCAAGCCAAAGCATCCAACAAACAATGTTTTCTGGCATTTTCTTTCGAGGAAATCAATTTCGCATATAGGTAAATCTATTTCCTTACTATTTTTGTGCCAGGATTTTAAATTTTTATTGTGGAAATCGACTTCCTGCGCGAAATTTTGAAAATTTTTCAAGTTTGTTTTTTTGGCTGCAATTTTCATTTTTAGAGAATATTCTTGATTACACAAAAAAATATTTCCCCACTTCATAAGAATTAAATTCCATCATACAACTTCATTTGATCACATGTGCACCACTTGATTCAATTTTTGGCTCCAAAATCAATTACCAAGCCTAATTTTGGTTCCAAAAACTCCAAATCACCATTAATCCTAAGCATAAATTCTATAAATAGAGCCCACATTTTATTTAATTCTAAAGCTTTTGATAGCCAAAATCACCTTGCTGAAAATTCTCTCAACTCTCTTCATGCACCAAATTCACTCAAAGCTCCATTTTCATAAAAGTTAGTAAGCTTTTCATTGAAGCTTACTAATCTTTGAGCCAAAATTTTATTCAAACACTTTCTCTTCATTAATTATCTACATCCAAGCTAAGGAGATTGATTCTTGGAGCTGATTTTTGAAGTTGGTTTGATAATTTCTAGTTTTATCTTTGGTAAGTTGGATCTTCATCTTTCACCATGTGATCTCTTGATGATCGTTGTGATTTAATTCTTGGAGCTACTCTTTTTTATTCAATTGGTGCTATTTTCTCATAATTTGATGGGATTTTGGTGCTCAATTAAATTCAAGATCATAAGGTGTTTGATAAAAAGTTTGAACAAGAATTTTGCCTTTTAAAATTTTGTTTTTGTCGCAGGAAATCGATTTACCATATGAGTAAATTGATTTCCCTCTGTTTTTTGCGCCAGTTTTATTGTTTTTATGCAGGAAATCGATTTACCATATGGATAAATCGATTTCTTGAAGTAGATTTGTCATTTTCGCTCAATTTTGGGGCTGTTTTTTTGGTTTTTCTCAATTTTCTACTATTTTCTTTTGATTGTTGCTTTGGATTATAATTTTAAATGCCAAATTTCTCTTTAAATTCAATGGACTTAAGATATAGATGAAGTTGGATAAACATTCACTAGTTCAAATCTATCTTAGAGTGAATTATTTAATTCATTCTTGGTGCTTTGAATTAGTGATATGTTTAGTATTTTAATCCATTAATTATGAGTAATTAAACTTGAAGATGAAAGAATTTTGAGGATGTGATCCAAATTAACTTCTCATTCTCCTTTCCCTCTTTATCTTGTCCCTTTCTTCTTTATTTTTGTTTTTTTACTTTTGCTAAATGTTTTAGAAGCTTGGTTTTTACCATGTCTCTAACATGTATAGTACATACATTGCTATTGACCGGTCTCAAAATAGGTGTGACTTATATATAAGTTCACTTATGATTTCTTAACATAACGCTAAATTTTTCCCAATTCGAAAAATGATCATTTGTTGCCCAAAGTTTATATTTGAAAGCCCAAGTATAATTGAATATTGGTTTTTGGTTCAAAATCTTTGAAGCTTGTTGTTAGGAGGCTTTGGTCTTATCAATCCTCTAACAAGACTTCATCAACTTTGGCCTAAGTTCAATCTTCAATCATCGTTGATCATATGTGTTGGCTTTGAGTACTTGAAATGAGTGATATATTTGACAATAGCAAATGAAACTTGTTGTTGGGAGGCTTTGATTTTATCAATCCTCTAATGAGTTTTCAAAAGCAAGCTTAAAGATGGTCATTCAACTAACCTTTTGTATTACTTGACTTCTAACTTCTAATTCTCTAACAATTAACTATACTTTATGCCTTTATTTTATGCCTTTACTTTTATGTACCATTTATTTATTTTAGCATTTACATTTCATGCTATTTGCCTTTTGCTCATTTATTTTTTATGTCATTTCTTCTTTGCTCACTTGAGTTTCATTTTTATTTTAAAGACACTTAATAATCAAATGGAACCTTAAAATACTTAATTCTTTATGGACTACTTGGTTACTATCCTTGGCATTATGGAGTTGTAGATCTCTCAGACTTAGGATTAGAAGCCTTGATACTTGGAGACCTTGGTGCCTTGTTGTTATTCTGTTTGAAGTCCCTGGGTTTTAATCCAAGGCATTGGGTTGATTTTCTTTGTGTGCAAGTTATTCTAATTTTATGCTTTATCTATGATTGGGAATTCTTTTGTATACAACTGTTACTCTGCCGAATTTTTGTGAAGACTTAATACATCTAAGGCGCAAGTTCATTTAAAGCTTATTTTCATCTAAAGCTTGGTTTTACTATGCTTATTTGGTTTTTTAATCCAAAGGATGAGAATTCTACATTAACATATTTATGTCAAGTGTTAACTTCTTATTGGTTAGACCATTCTTTTCCTTAGCTTTTACTTTGTATATATAGGATAGTACCTTCATCTCCTCCTATTTTCTTTAATTTCAAAAATCTTCTCCTTCCTTTTCAAAACCCTTCTTGTTTTTCAAAATTTAACCGCTTTCATAATAAACTTGGACTTAGCTCCATGCATTTTCAAAACCTTTTTCTCAATCAAAATCTCAATCAATTTAATCATACTTTAACATCTTTTTCAAGACTAAAAGTCATTAACCTCACCCAAACCATCTTTGTCACTTTGGCTTTTTATTTTAAAACTTTTTTCTCAAAAGATTAGACTCTTATTGATTCTTGTAGTGATGCAAGCTACCACACTTCTACAATATGTAGTGAAGTGAGCCATTTACCACTTGGGTGTTGAGTGATGTCTTGTGGATTTAAAAATCCAAGTGATGTCCTCCACTTGTGTATGTGCTATTATTTGTTGTGTATACGTATGTCTAGATTTTTTCTGGTTTTCAGGGTGCTTGGTGATCTCTTATAACTCCTACACCCGGACTTGGGCAAGCTTAAGATAGGACGGGAGGTATAGTCATGTTAACTTTGAGGGAGTAATCCTAGAAAAGAAGACATGAGATCCCTCACTCAGTGGAGTCCCCTTTGACGGTAGTATTTGGTTACCAAGCAATCAGGAAGACATTGTTGCTTTCGACCTGGGAGCCAGTGAAGCTGAGAAGTCGTAGAACCCTTAACCCATCTTGGTCATTAGATATAGTGCGGAGACTATGACAGAGTAATCTAGAAGTAGTTGTCACGCGATGCTGCACCCGAACGGGTTTCTCTTGAGAATATTGCTAATTACTGAGTTAATCGAGACATTGGTAATATCCAAAAGAGGAATGTAGACTCTGGGGTTTCCTTAGAACCTTGATCTATAAGTGATAAACCATTAGTCCTTACTTTGTGGGTAGTACCTTTGGATTCATGCTCGTGATGTAGAACCTATAAACCCCCATGTTTGTGATCTTGTGTGTGATTTTTGCATTACCATGCATTCATGCACCCATGAGCATTCTTTAAACAGTTTTCCAAGGAACTTAAGGTTGACCTTTGAAAATATCTCAGGTACTCTTTTGACTATGATTTTGGAAGGAGAGAGACTCAGAAGTACAATTTCAAGGATCCTAAGATAGAGGAGCTGAAGAGTCTAATTTCTGAGATTGAGAGTCTTACAGATTTCTGTAAGAAGTATGAAGCTATTGTGCCTCTTATGAAGCTCAAGATGAAGGAGGGTATTCTTTCTACATTGGTCCAGTTCTATGATCGGTTATATCGGTGTTTTACTTTTCCTAATTATCAGTTGATTCCCATATTGGAAGAGTATTCTTACTTACTTGGTCTACCTATTATTAATCATGTTCCTTTCACCGGCTTAGAAGGAGAACCTAAGTCTCATGAGATTGCAGCATTTGCTCATTTGAGGAAGTCTGAGATTGAGCCTAAAATGACTACCAAAGGAGCAATCAGAGGTTTACCTTCTCAATTACTATTGGAGAAAGCTTGTTAATTTGCCAAGATGAAAAGTACAGTTGCTTTTGAGTCTATCTTTGCTTTGCTTGCCTATGGTTTGTTCTTATTTCCTAACATTGACAAGTTTGTGGATTCTAATGCCATTAGGATCTTTCTGATTGGGAATCTAGTCCCTACGCTGCTAGGAGATACTTATTATTCCATCCATCTTCAGAATTTCTATCAAGATGGGATGATTATCTGTTGCACACCATTGTTATATGAGTGGTTTATTTCTCACTTACCCTGGTCTTCTGCTTTTTGGGATATCAAGAAGGAACCACAGTGGGCACCGAAGATTATGGCTCTCACTCATTCTGACATTGATTGGTGTGATACAGTGGTAGAACTGACTGTTAATACTGGTTTGCGTTTTTTGTTCGCAAATGTCGCGGTAAACAAGAGTCGCCATTGAATTTTATTTTATCCAATCAGGAAAAGGAAAAAGAACAGAAAAAACCTTTTTCGAGAATGTTTCTGAGTACGGGGGGTAGATTATAGAAAGGGAAGGTGTTAGCACCCTTTCTATCCGTGGTTTTCCATGGGCTCTTAGGTAATTTCTCATTTTGAAATTGCTTGTGTGTGCTTTCTTTGAAAAGTTTTGTTTTACTTTGTTTTAACCCTTGTTTCTGTCCTCAAGAGTGTTACGAAGTTGTTTTTGAAAACTTTGTTTGGAAAGTGTTGGTGTGAAAAAAGTTTTTGTTTGTTTGAGCAAGTACCTAGGAACTAATCTACCTACTCGAAAAAGGTTTGTTCGTTTTCCTTTTAGACAATGCTATCCCATTATTAAGGAATAGGTAGCATCATCGTTGGAGTTTTTTAGGGACATTCGAAGGGACAAATACGATCACAAAATTAATGTTAGGAAATGTTAGTAATCATCCTAAAGCCTTAAAGATCTTTTTCTGAGGCAACATCTGAATGGGTCATTTTAGATCTTTCGGGGCTAGAGGACAACCACTAACAAACCCTATACTTCATGACTGTTTACCGAAGGCAACCGGAGTGTAGTAAACCCTAGGAGTGAGAATGTGCGAGTGTAATTTTCAATTAATTTATCTTTGCATATTTAGGGTTTTCTACCGTATTAATTTTCAGTTTGTCTTTCCATACAATCCTATTGACATCTAGGCAGTTTATAGTTTGCGGAAATTAAAAGCGAGAAAGTTAAAAGTTCTAGCTATTACAAGGCTTTTGCAGATACATAATTATTTTGACTGAAAATAAAGATGCGGAATTGAAACCCTAATTACTATTACAAACTCGGAGCAGTTACAATAATAATAAAAAGATTTAGGTTAGTTTTTTGAGAAAAAATTAATTAGGTTATGTACAAATTAAACCCTAATTCTAATTATTTTTAATTATGAAAAAAAGATTAAATTGCCCTAAATAATTAAACTAATTAATTAAGGAAATAAAATATTTTTTATGAAAAAATGATTTTTTGATGTTTTTTGTGATTTTTGATTTTATGATAAAAATGATTTTTTGGGTTATTTTGTAAAAAAAGAAAATAATTAATAAATAATAAAAATAAAAAATAAAGAGAAAAGAATTAAATTGGGCCTGTTTGGAATCTGAAAAAAGGGGGTGCATTATTGAATTTGTAAGGCCCAAAGAGCTGAGCCCAGTCCCACGTTTGATTCGGTGCTGGTCCTTGCTGATGGTGCACCGTGGTCATCCCTTGATGGGCGTTGGATATGGCTAGGCAATGATCCATTGGCTGGATGGTTGGAGTGCATGGAAGGCGCTTCACTGTGTAAAGTACAAGATCTACATTCAAATGTTAAGAAAATAACAAAATGCTGGGACCTGGTTTCGATCCCAACGCACGCTTCACCACGGGGCTACATGTTTTAGTTGTTAATATAATAATAACAATGCATATTATATAAAAACAAAGTGTATAACTGAAAAAATAAAAAAAATGCGCGTGATTCAAATCCACCATTCAGATATTGACACGCCTTCATCCTCTTCCCTGTTTCATTGTTTTAGACAATAGCCCTTTACCAACAGCAATTTCCGTCACTATAGGCTTTAGTGACGGTCTTTGTGTGTTGCTATAGACCTGCAATATCTTAAAATGAAAAACAAACAATATTAATCAGAACTAAAAACATAGACCCACTAAGAATCTTGTCCTGAGTTCATTTGTATCAATAATCAGTCCTAATTTTGCCTCTACGGAGAATCCCGAATTTGAAGCTTCCAAACCCTAATAATGGCGTAAGCTTGTTCCTGCACTAGAAATCAAATCATGGCTATCCAAAATATCACAAACATGATTATGAATACATTTATGCAAGCAAATCAAAGGTAAAATGCGTAAAACCCTAAAAATGAGTTTGAGTCATAAGGGTGCAAACCGTGGCACTGTGAGGCGTGATTTCTGAAGGTTTTAAGGCTTGAGGATGATTGGAATGGCTTTAGAAGATGTCCAGGAACGGATTGATGTCCTTGGAATTGCTTGAAACGGCCTATAGAATCGAAACCGACCTGCACTTTTTTGACAAAATATTGAGACTTGTCCTCCTTCTTTCAGGACCTCAATCCTCTTTTCTTTGCCTTGAGAATGTTATATCCTTATATTGGAATGAATTAGGTCAATAAAAACTAATCATATCTTTGCAAATTATGGAGATTTAATTTCATTCATTGTCGTGTATGATTTGTTTCCAAAATAGACCAAATTAAGATCTTTTCCAATCAATTGGCTCTTGCACGAATTTTTTGATTTGCTAGTTGTCCATGGACTCATAATATGCTCATAAAATAAAATCTTTGATTTTATTTGATTATTCTACTATTTAAATTGATTTATTTTGCTTTAAATGAATAAAAAATCAAAATAAATAATACAAATAATAAAATAATATGTGGATAATATCAGGGGTCGTGGGACATCTTAGGAACAAGTTTCAAACAAGAAAACATGGGCCCATTTAGAAAAAAAGTCATTTTGATCAATATTGACTTCATGCACATTTCCAAAAATTGGTCAACTTTGACAATACATATATCCCTCAATTTTAACCCTAGATAGGTGTTATTGGAATTTTTAGAAAGCTTAGGATGTTCCCTAAACAACCCTTTTGGTTTCATCTCAATCGGGTCTTCCATGTTCATGCAAGAAGCTTTGACCCAAAAGGTTTTTTTGTTTACTTTTCAAAAGGACCTACAATGTAGAAATTCATATCTTTTGATGAGTGCATATTTTGAACTTGTGGGATGAATATGAATTGCAGTGAATTGAATCCTCTTAAAAATGAGCCTTGGATGGAAAATTTCTGATAAAGTATGAAGAAGTTATGCTTGGTCAAAGTTTGGTTGACTTTTCATGAGAACCCTAATTTAGCAACTTTTGAGTTTTGATGAATTTGGGGAATTCCTTGAGGAATCATGATCAAAACTTGATCAAATGATGGATTTCTCTTCAAAATGTTGATGTTGACCATAATTCTTGAAGTTTGACTGTATGTGGGGCACAATTGACTTTTGACCTAGTACAATTGATTTTCAGGCATCTGGGCAGTTGATTGAGCAAACTTGTTGTGCAAGGCATGAAACTTGACATGGATGATCTTGAGAACATATTGGGACCATGGAAATAATTTGGGACCCTTGGACTTCAACCATCTTGACGAGGAGTGAAACCCTAGTTTGAAGCTTGTTGCCTTAGGAGGAGGATTTGTCTGGTCAATCCTTAGTCATCCTTGAGCAATTAAGGACCTCTAGAGGCATGTCTTGAGTGAAATGAGAGGGAAAATTTTAAGGTATAACATCTTCCCCTATTCAATCTTCTTAAACCTAAGGATGTAGATTAGTTGTATGCCTTTCGTAATCTGAAGGTGGAAGATGATTGAACACTAGAGTGCCCAGAAATTTGCACTCATCTGAGATGGTGCTGGACTGTATAGGTAGTATCAGGAATGGGCTTACAGATGCCATTTGGAGGTGATGACGGAAGGTCACTAAAGATGGGCTTAAAGATGCCATCCGGAAGATATGACAGAGAATCATCGGAGATGGGCTTAAATATGCCATCTAGAGGATGTTGATTTCCCGAGATATTTCTTTGATGAGAATTCCTGTTCCTGTTATTGAGGATGAATTTGTTGAGGAATGTTGGTCTCTGTCTTGGGAGAAATGGAATTTTAGGAACTTCAGTTGTCTGTTACTCTACTGGGGAATCATCTTTTAGCCGAGGAGATGAAAATAAACTGCTATCTGGTCATGCTCCAGGCCTTACAGTGATTTGCTAAGGATAATGAAACTGACTGTTATCTGGTCGTGCTCCAGGTTTTACAGTGAATTACTGGGGATATGAGATTAAACTTGCTATCTAGTCGTGCTCCAGGCTTTGCAATCTCAAAAACTGTTATATGATCGTGCTCCAGGCTTCAGAAGTAATTAAGTGGTTATCTGGTTGCATCCGAGTTTCAACTTGTATTTAAGGCATACTAACATCCAGTCGTTTCCAGGCTTCAATAGTAATTGGCCGACTAAACTGCTATCTGGTTGAATTCCAAGCTTCACAGTACCTCATACTGTTATCTGGTCGTGCTCCAGGTTTCACAGTGTCTCTTGCCGCTATCTGGTCGTACTCCAAACTTCATAGCGTCTTATACCGTTATCTGGTCAATTTCTAGGCTTCGGCGATTTGGGGAAGTTAAGATATTATCCAGTCGATTTCCGAGCTTCATAGCTTGAATTTGAGATATACCACTATCTGGTCAATTCCAGGATTCGTAGTATTTTGTACTGTTATCTGGTCGTGCTCCAGGCTTTACAGTATGATGTATTGTTTGTTGACTATTATCCAGTCAATTTCTGGGCTTCATAGCTTCTTTAACTGGAATAGAAATCTTAGTATCGATTTGATTGAACCAGGGAAAGGTCTCGAGCTGTCTTCAACCGAGAAAGAAATCTTAGCATCGATTTGACTGAACCAAGGGAAGGCCTCAGATTGACTTTGACTGGCATAGAAATAAGGGGAATCTTAGCGGCGATTCGGCTGACCCAGACGAAAATCTTAGAACATCTTCAACTAGAATAGAAACCTTAGTGTCGGTTTGACTAAACTAGAGAGAACTTGTGAGAACTTGATTGCATCTTTCCCTGAAAGGTAAAGAGTTAGTCGTATGTAATGTCATGATGTATGAAATGTATTGAGTAATGATGTTCTCAAAATAAATGAGATTGTGTTGTATAATATGTATGCACATGCCATGATGTATGGATATGCAATGCTATTGTGATATTCTCTAGCCGGGGAAAATAAATCCTGGACTGCTGCTGGAGAGTATAAGAAGTTGAGTTCTTCGTTTCCGCTGGGGATAGTGACCGAAGATGATTAGATGGGGATATACATCCATTCTGCTTGAGAACATTCTGCAGGAGGAGACTCTGTCTGAGAATAATCCTGCGGGGGAATGACTCTATGAGGAAGAGAGATACTCTGTTGGAAGATCTGCTAATTTGGAGAAATAAACTCAGCTAGGGATGAACTTCTATTGCTAGAGAGAAGAGCTCTGTTGGAGATTGAGCTTCCGTTGTCAGAGAAATAAACTCTGCTCGGGAGATGGCATTATAAACTGCTCATGGTTATAAAACTCGACTGGGGAATGCATATATCATCTTTCTGAAGGAACCTGCTGGGGAAGGAATTCCTGCTTGGGGATACGGAGGTCGGACCTTGGTTGTCTCGGCTCTGTGGGGAATATAGGTATCACTGGCTTGTATGTGATAGTGACTTCGCTTCCAACTGTCTCTGCCCCTTGTACCATGATGGAAAAAGTACATGTGGAGATTTTGTGGATGGATCTATGTCGTGATTGTACTTGAACATGTATTTAATGAGTGTCAGGATGACATCCGTCTCTGGATCATATCTGAATTGTACTTGAAACATGTGTTGAATGAGTGTCAGAATGACATCCGTCTTTGGATCGTATCTGAACTGTACTTGAAACATGTGTCGAATGAGTGTCAGAATGACATCCGTCTCTGGATCGTATCTGAACTGTATTTGAAACATGTGTTGGATAAGTGTCAGAATGACATCCGTCTCTGGATCGTATCTAAATTGAACTGTTTCTCAATGTATGAAAATCTTGAATAAGTAGCAGAATGACATCCGTATCTGGATCGTATCTGAACCATTTCTCGATGTATGAAAATCTTGAATAAGTAGCAGAATGACACCCGTATCTGGATCGTATCTGAACCATTTCTCGATGTATGAAAATCTTGAATAAGTAGTAGAATGGCACCCGTATCTGGATCGTCTCTGAACCATTTCTCGATTCTGGTGCTCTTGATGAATGCTGATCTAGGTATAAGTCTTCCACTGATAGACAAGTGATGGGACATAGTCGTACGTTTTAAATCCCTAACTTTTGCCTGGACCGCCCTTTCGGGTTTTCAGTCCACCGGGATACCTTTTTGTCCAAGCCGCCTTTTCAGGTTTTTGACTTGTCGGGTGTATAGATTTTTTTATGTATATCCCTAACTTTTGCCCGAACCCTTTTGGTTCGCCAGGATTCCCTTATTTTTTCCTAGGTGTGTCAACCTAGCGGGTCTTTTTTTTCATGTGTAGTATTTTCCGACTATGTCCATGCTTTCAGGATGTAGAGAGTTGTCACTGTCCATAGTGTTGTGTTGTAGTACTGTCAAAAATGTTTTCTTGATGGTACATGATTCGTTGTTGGAATGCGTGCGTAATGCCCCAAGCGATTCAGATGGAGATCTGCCCCTGGTTATTTGGCCCTTTTGGAGAGACTGCCCCAATTGTGTTTAGACATCATGTCACCCCCCCTTGCTCATGGAAGACCTGTTAATGGAATGTCTATCCGTCCGAGGTGATTTTGTTCATTGAGAAGATCTTTGTTTACTGAATATCCATTGTGTGGATTTCTCTATTGTCAAACAATTAGTCATATGCAAACAATGTCATTTAAAGAATGCAAAACTCATGTCTGTCTTGAAATTTTTTTTTGAAAATGTGTTTTGTGTAGTAAAACGAAATTTGCAAGAATGTGATATCAACTCAGGATTCGTAACAAAGCCTACAGGAGTCAGGATACCTTTGTAACAGTATGCTCTCAAACTAACCCATGCTTCAGCTAGGACTTTTAAGGGTTATAACGTGGCCTGGTTCACGATTCAAGAAACAAAGGATAAAAGCTCAAATTTTATTTGTACCCAACCCACTCTTCGTGATGTTCTTCAGTCCTATGCTCAGTTAATTGCGCGTTTAGATCCCGATTGAGTCTGGAATCTTTGCTCTAATACTTGGTGATGATTCAGAAATTGAACCTTTGTTTTGAAAAGGCACTCATTTTTGTAATCTTCTTTTTGTCGAGGATTTGTAGTAACCTTTTTTTTTGTTTTTGTTATCCCTTCTTTTTCCTGAACTGTTTCTTTTGTGATTACAGTCAGCGGGATGCCCCAATTTTTCTCTTAAGTCTCCTTCATAGGTTTTGACTTAATGAGCTTTTATTTCGAGAGATACTGACTGCCTGTCTTGATGATTATATGGAACCATCACCGTCTTTTGTTTTAGAAGGACGTCTTCGATGCCATTCATTGTGTACGAAGTGGCAGATTGTGACTGAGTGCACCTCTGAATTAACTGAGAAAACTACCCTGCCCCAGGTTATGATTAAGGGTTTTAATTTGTGTGAAAAGAAAAACTCCTACTTCTTTGGCTCGAAGGGGTTGACTAGGGATTATCTTCCTTATAACTCCACTGTTTAGGATTTGAAACAACGCATGTACATCGTCAGCAGGGTCTGTTCAAAAGCATATTGTAGATATTATGGTATCATTTTCGTCATCCTCCCTCTTGAACTCAGAACCAGGCGCTCTGATGCCAATTGAAGAAGTGAAAAACACAAGAAGGGGGGTTGAATTGAAACTTAAAATAAAAAATAGTAGACACGATATTTTTATCCTGGTTCGTTTGATCTCAAACTACTCCAGTCCACCCGCCAAGGTGATTTCGCCTCTCTCCAGCGAGGACTTAATTCACTAATCAAAACTTGATTACAATACTACTTTGAAAACTGCCAAAGTCTTCTTAAGTACAACCACAACCTGGTTTATCTCAAAGAAAACTAGCTTAATCAAAAGAAACTAGTTTACTGTTGTAGCGGTAGAAATGTTCAAGACTAAGCCATTGGATTGACTAGACTTTATACAAATCAAAATAAAAATCGCCACTGCGCTTTATTGTTTCCAAAGGAATGGGAAAAGAGAGAATAACCCAAAAAAGGGGGAAATATTCAACGTAAGGGGGTTGTTTATGCAAAGGGAAGGTATTAGCACCCTAAACATCTACTGTACTCCGCAGGAACCTCTTTGAAAAATCTGTATATTTTGGTTATAAAAATGTGTTATATATAAAATGGATGGTGGAGGTGAGAAAAGAAATATTTTTAGGATTTTTGCACCCGTCGCAGTTGCGAACCTTTAGTGCCTACGTACCACCTTTCATGCAATAGGGGATCAGGGTACACGTAGTTCCTCTAGAAAAGACTTGTTTGTCAATTGATTTTAAACAAGGAGATAAGTCGTCATTGTTAGGAGAGAAATCTCGACTAACGCCTACAAGGTATGAGAAAGATGAACCCTGCGTCAACAAGAGTGAGGGTTTGAGAACGCCTCTAGTACGCAAGTGGAAAAGTTGACACTTTTATAACCATAGGGATAGGAGAATGTTGCTCGACTATCAATGAATCATGTCTTATTTTGAAAAAAAAGTTTTGAATGTAAAAGGTGCTCGGGCGCACAAAAGAGTTTGAATGTGTTGAATTATTTTTGTTAATTTTGAAAGATGTCAAAGTATGATTAAATGAATTGAAGTTTGTTTAAAGAAAAGAAGTTTTAAAAGGAAAGGCACTCGACGAAGTCGAGGTTTATTATGAAAGTGGTTTGAGTTTATAAACAAAGAAGATTTTGAAAGAAGATGAGAAGATTTTGAAAATTAAAGAAGATGGGAGGAGATGAAGAGGCTATCCTAAAGCATAAGGTAAAAGCTAGGGATAAGTACCATCTAACCAACAAGAAGTCAATACTTGACATTATGAGTCGATATAGAATTCCCATTCTTTGGATTGAAACCAAGCAAGAAAAGATACTAGACCTCTTGAGAGAACCAAGCTTCAAGTGTATTAAGTCTTCGAAAAAATTAGGCAGAGTAACAGCTGTATACGGGTGAATTCCAGATTACAAACAAAGTATGTAATCACAATAACCTGCACACAAAACAAACAAGCAACCCAATGTCTTGAGGTAAACCCCAAGAACTCCAGACAAAATATCAAATAAAATCACAAAGGTCTCCAAGATAGGTCAAGGTCTCTAATCCAAAGTCCAAGAAGTCCAATGCTCCATAATTCCAAGGATAGTAACCAAATAGTCCAAGTATCATTAATGACTTTTATGGTTCATGTTGATTATTAAGTGTCTTTAAAAGGAAAAGAAAAGCTCAAGTGAGAAAAATAAAAATGACATGAAAGTAAATGCTCAAGTGAGCGAAGGAGAAAATGTAAATGCAAAAAGTAAATGGTACATAAAGCATAAAAACTAAAAGCATAAAGTAAAGTCAATTGTTAGTAATTAGTGATTAGTTGGATGACCATCTTAAAACTTGCATTTGGAACTCATTAGAGGATTGGTATGACTGAAGCTTCCACACAACAAGTTGCATTTGCTTTTTGTCAAGTATATCATCCATTTTGGAATTCTCACAAGTAACATGTAATGATCAACGATGTTTAAGTGATCCGAGTTGACCAAAGGTGTTGTAGATCCATTAGAGGATTGGTAGAACCAAAGCCTCCACACAATGAATCTCAAGGTTATTGGATCAAAGAGATCAAATTAACATACTTGGGCTTGCAATCATAAGTTTGGGCCACAAATGATCATTTATTTGAATCGGGACAAAATTTAGCGCTATGTTAAGCAATCGTAAGTGGACTTATGTAGAAGTCACACCTATTTTGAGGTCGATCAATAGAAATCTATGTACTTCATGTTTGGATAAATGATATAGAGATCATCATCCCTCAACATGTAGCAAAATTAAAAAAGAAAGGGATAAGATGAAGAGGGAGGGGAATGATAAGTTAATTTGGATTACCATTTCAAAATTCTTTCATCTTTAAATTCAACCACTCCTCTAGAAGGATTAAAACACTAAGTATATCATTAATCCAAAGTACCAAAAATGAATTAAATGATTCATTCTTAGGTATATTTGAATTGATGAACATTTATCCAACTTCATCTACATCACAAAGTTCATTGAGTTTAAAAACAAATTGGACATTTAAAATTGCAATCCAAACCAACAATCAAAGGAGTGAGCAGAAAAATATTTGAGTCAAAACAACCCCAAAATAAGGCAGAAACAGTATTTTTGAGATCAAATTCTTATTCCAACTTTTCATTAAACACCTTATGATCATGGATCCAATTGAGCATGAAAATTCCATCAAATTATGAGAAAATAGCATTAATGAAATCATAAAAACAGTGCTCAATGAATCAAAACCAGAAATCCACAAGAGATCACATTGTTAAAGATGATGATCCAACTTACCAAAGGTAGAATTTGAGAATTATTAAACAACTTCAGAATTTGCTTCAATTCAACAACAAGAATCAATCACCAAAGCTTGGATGTAGAGAATTGATGGAAAAAAAGTGTTTGGATGAAGGTTTAGCTCAAAGATTAGTAAGCTTCAATGCAAAGCTTACTAACTTTTTGAAAATGGAGCTTTGAGTGAATTTGGTAGATGGGGAGAATTGAGAGATTTTTTAGCAAGATGATTTTGGCTATCAAAAGCTTGTGATTTGAATGAAATGAGGTCTCTATTTATAGAGTTTTAGGATTGGGATTAGTGGTAATTTGGTAATTGATTCTTGAAGCCAAATTTGAATTAATGATATAATTTCAAATTATGCAGAAACAATTGGAGCCAAAATGATAACAATTTGAATTTGCTGGCTTTTTTCAAAAAAACACGTGCATTTTGCCATTATGAGTCAATACATAAGGGGTATGTGTTGATACATCCTAGCTGCATAACACAGCATGTGTCGATACATACCTCTATGCGTCGATACATACTATTATTTCAAAACATTACAGAACCAAACAAACTGCATGAGTCGATACATAACACGTATGTGTCGACACATGCTAGTTTTTTCAAAGAGGATGAGTCGATACATACATGCATGTGTCGACAAATGCTAGAAAAACAAACAGGATGAGTCGATACATACATGCATGTGTCGACACATGTTATTTGTACACAAGGAGATGAGTCGATACATACCTCTATGTGTCGATACATGCTGGATTTTTTTTTTTGAAGGCAGAAATCCTTGTTTGTCAGATGCTTCGACTCGGACCTGCAAAACACGAATTTGCAAAGACAAATACACATATTTTTTGTATTTTGATTAGAAGTTGATCAATAACACAAGAGAAAACTTAAAGATAGGATGCAAACGTGATAAATGATGCTATTTATTAATGATTATGACTGAATGACAAAATATGGTATGCAAGTGCGACTGAAAAAGTTAGGGGCAAAATTTAGGGTACAACAGCTGCCCCTATTTAATTATCTTTTAGCCAGAGAGGCAGAAAGTAATTAAATACAAACAGACCTGAATTTTGTCCCTGATGCGATGAGATGATAGCATGTGTTATTAATGAATGCATGGATTCTTTTTTGACATATATTTTTTGAATGATGTATGAGATGAGACAAACTCTATGGGAATATGGAAATTTATGGTAGTTCAGATGAAATGACGTGGAAAGACACGCCAAGGAAACAACAAGATACTTCTGGATATCTATCAAGGCGACAAAGAGTAACCATCAATACTTGGAAAAAAGATAAAAACCTGAGAAGGTAAGCAGCGACATCCAAGAATGGCATCGAATGAGGCGAATGACTCTCTGGAAAAGACAATCAGAAGCATATAGAAGAACATTAGATGTGGGATGAGACCAAATCTGAAGCTACATCAGAGTCATCCAGGAAAGACGTTGGACGAAAAAGAAACATGACATCTAATACTGGGTTTGAATGACAACAAAAGATTCTGACATTCAATAATGGCTTTGAATGAAGGGAAAACTAAACGTCTAATAATGGCTTTAGACGAGATAAAAAGATCATGTTGTACCCCAAAATTTTCCCTCCCATGTTCCTCAAGATTTGTCAAGAATGATCCTCAAATTACTTAAAATGGCTCAAGGGTTGTACAGTCAAATCACCTCCTAAGGCAGTCAATTCAAAATTAGGGTTTTGGTTCTTGAAAGGAATTTGGGGTTTTCAATGGTTCAATCAAGTCTCATAGGCCTATATACATTCTCAAGCACCTACATGCCAGGTTTCAAGACTCATAGTGCCAGTTTGCACAGTCAAAAGCTCCATTTGATCTACAGTCAACTGCAAGGGCAAAATGGTCATTTTGCAGTCAAGAGTCAGAAGTTTTTGTCAACATTCTCATTTTTAAGGATAATTCATCATTTGATCAAGGGTTGATCATTATTCATCAAGGATTGCTCAAAATTCATCAAGATTCAAAAGTTGCCAAATTAGGGTTTTGTAGGAAAAGTCAACTCAACTTTGACCAAGCATAACTTTCTTATACTTTATGAGAAATGGCCCATCCAAAGCTCATTTTGAAGAGTATTTAATTTCCTACAATCCATATTCACACCCCAAGATCAGAAAATGCATTCACAAGAAGTTACAAATTTGGACATTATAGGTCATTTTTGAAAGTCAATAAAAACACCTTTTTTTCAAAGCTTATAACTTGAGAATGGAAGATCAAAATGAGATGATACCAAAAGGGTTGATTAGAGGACATATCAAGGTTTATAAAAAGTCCAAGAACACCTCCAAAAGTTCAAAATTAAGGAAGTTATGCATTGTTAAAGTTTGGGCATTTTTCCAAATTTGCCAAAAGTCAACTATCCTCAAAATTCCAATTTTAGACAAAAGGGCCCACTTTTTTCCACTTGATTTAGTCTTGTCATGCCACACACATGTCCCATGCTTAATTTCATGACCAAACATTTATTTTTCTATTTTATTTCATTTTTATTGATTTAATTCATTATTAATCAATATTAAATCAAATAAAATCCAAAAATTATTGAAAAGGGATCTTTGTGATTTGTACAGCTTGCAAACATCATGTGACAACCAACCAACTCGTGCTAAGGCTTAATTGTGCACAAAATCTCAGATTTGGCCATATTTGGAAAGCTTTTCAATGGTGATAAGATCAAATCTCAAAACCTTGAATATAGATGGATATTGGCCCAATTCTTAACCTAGAATCATTGCCTTATACATACACAAGCCACACAAACCTAATTCACGACCTAAGCTCTGTTAAAACGGCCATACCAAAACTGAAAAAAAGGTGAAAAAGAGAGAAATCAAATTCTTGGTTAGAGCTTGTTTCAATCAAGAAACTCAACGTAGAGTGCTTGATTGCCATCCCCTGAAGCGATTGGAATAAAAACTAGGCCTTTTCATCACCTACAGCGCACTGTAAGTCGTCACGAATGGACCTCTGAACATGGAATCCCAACTTCCAATTCTTGCACTTTCTCTTCAAAACATTGGCATATTCATGTTTATTATTTGATTTCTAACATGACTGCAATATTCAATTTTGTTTTTATGCCATGTATTGTGATGCCCGATTCTAGGGTTCATATGCTTGCTTTTTAGGTGTTTTTGATACAGGGAAAATTGGCCACAATAATTGGTATAGGAGTGATCAGGAGGCAGAGACGAGGTCAGCCATGGCCTTAGATGGCATTTTCATAGCCTAGGGTGGATTTTAGAAATAAGCCACGAAACTTCCTGCGGATAAAAATCTACAGGTAATAAAACCAGAGTTTGGGGAAGAAGACGACCACACGTTGCCCTCCCATTGGCCTATTTGAAAAGCGCGCGTTTTATTTTTTTATTTACAGCATTTTGATTGTTTTCATATATAATTGTTTATGCTTATTATAATAACAAAGAAACAGCACAGTTGAGTTGGCAAGCAGGTTGAAGCATTATCCCTTGGGACCTGGGTTCGAATCCCAGGTCCCCCAAATATTTGTTACAATTTTTATCCAGGTAATTGCATGTGGTTCAGCAAGCGCAGCATACCATGGACCTCCAGATCCCAAGCGCCAGGTGGTCTCAAACCAAATCCAATGGCCAGAATGGGGTCCTCACCATAGTCTTCAGTCAACAAGCGTGTGGACAATTCAGAAAGTCAATAAGGCCTGGATGTAAATGGGCTTCAGAATTGCTCTTTTCACTCCCAAATCAGGCCCAGCACCCCCTGGGTTTATTTCTTCTTCTCTTTTATATTTTTATTTAATTGTTTTTATTATTATTATTATTATACTAACTAATTTTTTTTTCCTAATAAAAATCAGAAAACATAAAAAAATATATTATTTTTATTAATCTCATTATTTTTGTAAATAAACAATTTAATTGACTTAGTTTTTTTAATTAGGCATAATTGTAACATTTTTTGCAACAAAATAAAATTAATGTAGAATTAGGGTTTTTAATAGCTTTTGACCATTTTTTATTTTTTCCTTAAATAACAATAAAAAAAACCAAAAATATTTTATTTTAGTTAATTAATTCAATTATTAATTTAGACTAATTTCTTTAATTCAAAAAATAATCACAATATGCTTTGTTAAATGAAAAAGGGTCAAAACCCTAAAAAACTCTCCTATTCAATTTGTCTCGCGCGTATTACTTTTTGATCCATATAATTGTATTTGCTCCGAGGATGTAATAGTTTTAATTAGGATTATTTATCGCTTTTATTTACTTTTCCGCATTTACTTTTTCAAGGGTTTGTTTTTGGCGATGTAAATACCCGACGCCTTGTAATAGCTTAGTTTTATTTTCCGCAACCATTAACTGCTAGATGTATGAATAATAGGCTATGCATGACAAGATCTATCTTAACTTAAAATCAACCGTAGCTCACCATAACATGTACAAAGATAACATAACTGAAAATTGACACATTTTCACATGCCACTCCTAGGGTACGCCTCACTTGGTTGCCTCGAACGTGGTCATTGAGTATAGGAAGTTTTAGAGGTTGCCCTCCTGTCTAAAGATCAAAGTTTCCTCGATAAAAAATGATCTAAGACATTAGGGTTACCGCTAAGGCGTCCTAACATTGCTTTAGTGACCACATGTCCCTTAATCGAATTGACCTGAAAACTCCAACGACGGTGCTACCTACTCCTCAATAGTGGGATAGCACTGTCTAAAGGACATTTACACAGCTTAATTCCTTTTGAGTAGGTAGAGGTTCTCAGGTACTTGCTCTTTCAAAACAAAAAAAACTTTTCACACTCACACTTTTTGAACCAAGTTTTCAAAACGCTTCATACACTCTTGAGGACAGAAACAAGAGTTAAATCGAAGTTTTCAAACAAAACTTTTTTTCAAAACCCACGAACACAAGAAAAGCAAAACTTTTTGAAAACACAATGAGCAAGTACCTAAGAGCCCGTGGATAACCACGGATAGAAAGGGTGCTAACACCTTCCCTTTCTATAATCTACCTCCCGAACCCGAGAAACATCTCGAAAAGGAATTTTTTTCTGTGCTTTTGTCCTTTCCTTGTTGGATAAAATAAAAGACGGTGGCGACTCTTGCTTACCGCGACATTTTGCGAAAACAAACGCAAATGCGAACCAGTATTCCAAAAACAGTCAGTTCTATTTCCACCGATCACAGAACTGGAGACTCTGCTGGGGAATTCTTATAAGTGAGGTGTACCTTAGGATTAGATCATTTGTGTTTTCAATTGTATGCTTTGTATGCTTTAAACTTTGTATGCTTGTATCGGAGTTTTATAGATCCTAACCCGGATCTGAGGGTACCCTTTTTTAGGTAAGTAGCAATAAACTGTGAGGGATCTGTCCGGCGTAGACCGACACGGATGAAGTAGTAGCTACGTTGGTGTGACACCTTGGTCTGTACCGATATCCCTTGTGTTGGAACAAGGAGAATATGGGTCTTCGGAGGAGTCATTAAGCACCAACCGACCTTAGAACCTTAAATTGACCAACTTGGCCATAGAACAGTAGCAGTATGCTACACTCATTGTGACTAAACTCTCGCGATGGTTCCGGCCGCAAGAAAAGGTTGCCAAACTGGAATTATGACCAATTGAGGATAGTCAATGATATTGAGATCCTCTAGAACCCGATTACTATTTTTAGGACAGGTCTTAACTAACTGAAACTGAAAGAGGGTAGTACCTAAACTTCATGCCAGCTTGAAATCTAAGGGCTCTTTTGTGTGACTTGTGTGCCTTTCCCATGTTTGCCTTTTATGAATACTTATGGTGTGCCTTTACCATGACATCATAACATCATAACATCATAACATCATAACATTGCATACATCCTGCATAAGGACTAACCCATTTCAAAGACAAGAAGGTTTCATCTTTGCTCTGTTTTGTAGGACATCATGATGCCCATGCGTAGGAATACTATCCGGCTCAACTTTGTTCAACCACCTGCTTTGCTTAAAGAGTTGATTGACAGGATTCCAGACACTACTTCCTTCATCAAGAGGCATGGTTCTCTTCTCGGTTTAGTCACCTCAAAGTGGGACCAACAAATGATGAGTGTCCTAGTCCAGTTTTATGATCCGCTATACCATTGCTTCACCTTTCAAGACTTCCAGCTGGTCCCTACCCTGGAAGAATTCTCTGAGTTGCTTGGTATCTCTGTTTTGGAGAAGACTCCATTTACTGGTTGGGAAAAGACTCTCAGGCCTGAAGAGATTGCTGCAGCCCTTCACTTGACCAAATAAGAAGTAATGGCTAATTGGGAGACTAGAAGTGGAGTTAAGGGTTTTTTGGCTAGGTTTCTGGTTGGCAAAGTTAATTGTTTCTGGAATGACTTAGACTTCAAAGCTTACGAAGAAATTCTGGCTCTCTTAATCTATGGTCTGGTATTGTTTCCAAATCCTGACACCTTTGTTGATGTTAATGCCATTAGGATCTTCATCTCTCGGAACCCTGTACCCACTCTCTTGGGTGATATCCTTCATCAGCTCTATGCTCGTACCGCCCAAAAGCGGGGGACTTTGATGTGCTGTGCTCCTTTGTTGTCGAGGTGGTTTATTTCGCACCTCCCTAAGTCCGTACTGAAGAACAAAGAAGGAAGGGGTTGGGCTCATAGGATAATGTCTCTTACTAATAATGACATTATTTGGACTCTTAGAGGCTTAGATGAGGTGGCCGTCATTGATCATTGTGGAGAGTATCCTAATGTTCCATTGATCGGAACCTGTGGAGGATCCTCTTATAACCGGTGTTTAGCTCTCCGTCAGTTTGGAAGAGCCAGAAGAGAAGGGCCTCATGATATGTTGATACCCCATATCGTCTTTGATTTTCAGGTAGATAGCGACGAGCTGCGTCGTAGATTCATCAGGGCTTGGATAGAGTTCACAAATCTGACCCACTTGAGTTGGGACCAAAGACTTCTCTACCAATGGAGTCATATTTCAGATGGGTCCGCATTCGTGCCCAGAAGTTAGGTATGCCATACGAAGCTGTCAGGCCTATTACTCTTGAAGTTGCTAATAAAGACGGGGTTCCTCCAACCATTCTCCATCCTCATACGCCCACTGATGTTGGCACACTGAAGAGGTCTTGGGCGCAACTGCAGGAAGAACAGGATTCTTATCGGGAAAGGTTCAATGAACAAGAACAGAAGATCCAGAAACTGACTAAGCAACTGGAGAACGAGCGGATCGTGAATGATTATATCCGCACTGAGAAGAAGAGGCCATGGGAACATTGATGGACCTTTGAGGATTTCTTTTATGGTTTTATTTACTTTTCAGTATTTCCATTCTTGTAACGTCTAAGGGCAATTTATTGAACAATTTAAATTCCGAAGTTAAATCTAATAAAGTGTGTTTCCTTTCTTGTCTACAAATTTGAATCTCGATTGTCTTTGAAAACATAAATCATACGCATTTCATCTCATGCACTGCATAAACAGGTACCCCTTTTACAGGTCACTTATCTTCTTCGCTGTTTATTTCAGCAATCATCATGTCTACTAAACCTTTCATTGAGCAAGCTATCAAGGCCCTCCAGGCCCAGAATGCCCAGTTTCAAGAGTTGGTTATGAGCCTAGCTAAGGGTCAACAGGACTTGAAGACCCTGATTCTGAAAGAGAGGAAGAAGAAGAAGAAGAGGATTGTCTTGTTCAACACTGGACGCAGGTTTGGAAATGGACTGCAGAATGAGGTTGATCTGACCGCCTCATCTGGAGGGAAAGACAGTCCACAAGAGAGAAGGGTTCCTAGCCCCGTAGTCTCCGACAACGAGACAGATTATGATGAAGAATAGTATCCTCCTTCTGAGGATAGGTACAAACAGTTGGAGGACCGCTTGAGCGCTATGGAGATACAGAACGTGCCCGGGCTGGACTTCAATGATCTAGGTCTATCCTCTGGGGTGGTGATTCCCCATAAGTTTAAGGCACCTGCCTTTGCCAAATATGACGGAGCTTCCTGTCCAAAGCTGCACCTCCGGTCATATGTAAGGAAGATCCAGCCTTACACAGCTGATAAGAATTTGTGGATCCATTTCTTTTAGGACAGTCTTTCAGGGACCCAACTTGAGTGGTTCTATCAGCTGGATGGAGCCAGTATCCGTAACTGGGAGGATTTGGCTACTGCGTTCTATAAGCAGTATCAATATAATTCCGACCTCACTCCTACGCGTACCCAACTCCAGGGTATGTCAATAGGGACGGGTGAGGGATTTAAAGAGTATGCTCAAAAATGGAGAGACCTTGCCGGAAGGGTGCAGCCACCTTTAACTGATCGTGAACTTGTTGATATGTTTTTGGGGACCCTGTCTGGTCCATTCTTTAACCATTTGATTGGAAACTCTTCAGCCGGGTTTACAGACCTTATCTTGACCGGTGAGAGGATTGAAGCTGGTATCAAGGCTGGGAAGATACAGAAGGGTGCCTCATCGAGCACTGAGAAGAAGTCGTTCAAGAAAGAATCTAGTGTTGTCTACGGTTCAAGGAGACAGAATAAATATGAACACCGCTAAGCTATCAACGCGGTGGTTATTTCAAAACCTGCTGGTGCTCCTCAGCATCACAACCAACAAAGGGGTGAGAGACCTCAAAGGCAGTTCACTTGTCTCATCATTAGCTTGTCTCAGATATTGCCGCAGTTGTTGACAACCAATCTAGTGACTCTAAAAGAAGCTCCGAAGATTTCAAACACCACATCCCCAAAGTAAAATCCTAACGCCCGCTGCGCTTATCACTCTGACAGCCCGGGGCATAATACAGATGATTGTTGGGCTTTGAAGAATAAGGTTCAGGACCTAATCGATGCAAAGGAAATTGAGTTCGAGGCGCCCGAGAGGCCTAATGTTGTGACTGCTCCCATGCCCAAACATGGAGTAAATGCTGTAGAGGAAGACTTGTTTGTAGCCTCTGTGGATGACATTGTTACCCCATTGATGACCGTCAAGAGGAACCTGTTGCTAGCCGGTTTATTTCCGGGATGTAGTGAAGGTTTCCATTGTGTTCTGTTTCACCTACTGGTTGCCCATCTTTGAAGTCAGGCATCCAAAACCTGATGGATAATAAGGAAATCCTGTTTGAGAAGATTGTTGTTCCTGCCACCCCTACTGAAGAAGTTTCCATTGTTACCATTTTCAACAATTCTACCAAGGCTCCCACGAGGAAGCCTGTCAGAATTACGCCTGTTCAGAAGATTGCACCCATAATCATCACTGTTCCAGGGCCTATTCCCTACACCTCTGACAAAGCTGTCCCCTGGCACTATGGGGCAGATGTTTATGTTCTTGGAGTTAAGCAAGAGTTTGATACTAATACAGGCGTCAGTAACATTACCGTGCCTGCTAAAGTCACCCGCAGTGGTAGACTCTTCTCACCTGATATTGCACCACCAACTGTCCGAAGATCTATTGTCATCACACCTACCAGTGTGCCTAATGCCATTCCTGATCAAGTTCCTAGTTCTACCCCTGTCGCCGAGTCATCTGACACTCGGAGCAAAGGGATCACCATTGATATGCCTGCCCAGACGGAGGCGCCAAAGACAACCACTGTTGAAGCTTCCAAACAGGAGATGGAAGAGATTCTGAAGATTATTAAGAAGAGTGATTATAATGTAGTTGAGCAGCTGGGGCAAACCCCATCCAAGATTTCTATGTTATCACTGTTGTTGTATTCAGAGGCCCATGCCAAGGCTCTGATTACCTTCCTGAAAACGGCCCACGTGCCACAAGAGACATCAGCTGATCAGTTTACTTATTGTGTGGCCAATTTAACTACTAATAACGATTTGTGTTTCTTCGACGCTGATCTGACTGCTAAAGGGAAGAACCATAATGATGCCTTGCATGTCTCTATTGAATGCAGGGGCACTACTCTCGCACATGTGTTGGTTGACACGGGGTCTTTGTTAAACGTCTTGCCCAAGAAAGCTCTAGACAGGTTGGATTGCGAAGGGCTGGAGCTAAAGCCAAGTAACATTGTTGTTCGGGCCTTTGATGGGTCTAAAAGGATGGTGCATGGTGAAGTTGATATTCCAATAAGAGTTGGTTCTCAGGTCTTCGATTCTACATTCTACATGATGTACATTCGATCGTCCTACTCTTGTTTGTTGGGTCGCCCATGGATCCATAAAGCTGGAGCTGTAACCTCCACACTCCATCAGAAGCTGAAGTACCCGGTAAGAGGGAAGATTGTGACAGTACAGGGGGAGGAAGAGTACATGGTCAGCCACCTCAACTCGTTCCGGTACATAGAGATGGATGGGGAGTTCATTGAGACCCCATTCCAACACTTTGAAGAGGTTCCCCAGACACTGGCATCAGCTGAGACTGTGGTTGAAGATTCTCCTTTGAAGATGGCTTCCTTAAAGGATGCCCGGGCTGTTATTGAGAAGGGTGAGTATGCAAACTGGGGCCGACTTCCTGATTTCACTCAGAAGACTAACAAGTTTGGTTTGGGTTTCACTGCAGAAGCTCAAAGGGATATTCGTAGTACAAGGATTGGAAGACCTCCTGTGTTCATCAGCAACTCGGGAGTAAATGCCATTGAAGATGACGTGGAGGAATCTGAATTCGACAGCTGAATCTACCCTACGACCAACGGTGGACCAAACAACTGGACAGCAAGAGACTTCATCCTTATTACTTTTGTTACTCAGTAATGAAATCTTTGTTTTGAATTTATAACAGACAATATTGTGAAACTTTATGGCCCGGTGTCTTACCCGGGGCACCGTGGCTTCATTTGTGAGGGCTTTTGTGTGCCATTTTCATATATCATTAATAAAAGAATAGGACGTTTTTTGCATTTCAAATCTTGCGCTCCTTGTCTTTCTTTATTATATATTGCAAAACAGCTATTTTACACACACTCACATATACAGGTCTCAATCCACTCTGGATCTCACTGGTAACGACTCTGCTACTGCCAGTTGTGACTTTGAAAATCCGATCAACTTAGCCGAAGATGAAGGTGAAGATGATTGCGAAGTGCCTGGTGAGCTTGCAAGACTGCTACTTCAGGAAGAGAGGGCCATTCAGCCACATGAAGAGCCGGTGGAAACAGTGAATCTGGGTACCAAGACAGACAAAAAGGAAGTCAAGATCGGTGCAAATCTAGAGCCCAGTGTGAAACAACGGTTGATTCAGATGCTGCATGACTACGTGGAAATCTTTGCCTGGTCTTACAAAGATATGCCTGGGTTGGATACTGACATTGTGGTTCATCGCCTGCCTACCAAGGAAGACTGCCCTCCCATAAAATAGAAGGTTCGCCGTATGCGCCCAGAGATGTCCGAGAAAATCAAGGCTGAGGTTATGAAACAATTTGACGCCGGTTTTCTAGCAGTGACTTCTTACCCTCAATGGGTTGCCAATGTGGTTCTGATACCGAAGAAAGATGGTAAGGTCCGAATGTGTGTTGACTACAGGGATTTGAACAGGGCGAGCCCTAAGGATGACTTCCCTCTGCCGCACATCGACGTTCTGGTTGACAACACTGCTCAGCATAAGGTATTCTCCTTCATGGACGGTTTCTCCGGTTATAATCAAATAAAGATGGCTCCCGAAGACATGGAGAAGACTACTTTTGTTACTCACTGGGGTACCTTTTGCTACAAGGTCATGCCTTTTGGGTTGAAAAATGCTGAGGTAACGTATCAGCGTGCCATGGTTGCTTTGTTTCATGATATGATCCATCATGAGATTGAAGTATACGTCGACGATATGATTGCAAGGTCCCAAACTGAGGAGGAACACCTTGACCATCTACAAAAGCTGTTTGACCGGTTGAAGTTGTACAAATTGAGGTTGAACCCGAATAAGTGCACCTTTGGGGTGAGGTCCGGTAAATTGCTAGGCTTCGTCGTGAGCGACAAAGGTATTCAAGTGGACCCTGCCAAAGTGAAAGACATACAAGAGATGCCAGCTCCCAAGACAGAGAAAGAAGTCAGAGGCTTCCTAGGACGCCTGAACTATATTGCCCAATTCATCTCGCACCTAACTGCTACTTGTGAACCAATCTTCAAGCTACTGAAGAAAGATCAAGTAGTACGTTGGAACGAGGAATGTCAGGCAACTTTCGAAAGAGTCAAAGAGTATCTCCAAGAGCCACCCATTCTTATGCCACCGGTTGAAGGGAGACCTCTAATCTTATACTTGACAGTACTTGACAACTCAATGGGGTGTGTGCTGGGTCAGCATGACGAGTCTGGCCGAAAATAGCATGCTATTTATTACCTTAGAAAAAAGTTTACCAACTGTGAGACCCGATACTCACTGCTCGAGAAAACTTGTTGCGCTTTGGCATGGGCTGCTCGCCGGCTAAGATAGTATATGCTGACTCACACTATATTAATTTCAAAAATGGATCCAATCAAGTATATCTTTGAAAAGCCTGCCTTGTCCGGAAGAATAGCAAGATGGCAGATGATCTTGACCGAATATGACATCCAGTACACGACTCAAAAAGCAATCAAGGGAAGTGTGTTGGCAGACCATTTGGCACATCAAGCAATGGATGATTACCAGTCTATGAACTTTGAATTTCTAGACGAGAATATCATGGTAGTAACTGATTGTGAGATACCTGGACCGGATGAAGGACCTGAGGAAGGATCCCGATGGTCTATGCACTTTGATGGAGCCTCAAACGCTTTGGGTAATGGCATTGGCGCTGTGATCATATCTCCTAAAGGATCACATACTCCACTTACCGCCCGACTATGTTTCAACTGCACCAACAATATGGCGGAGTATGAAGCATGCATCATGGGTCTTCAAGCTGCAATTGACCTAAGGATCAAGTTTCTGAGTGTCTTTGGAGATTCCGCTCTCGTGACCAGTCAGATCAAAGGCGAGTGGGATACGAAACACCCAAATCTTATTCCTTACAAGGAGTATGTGTTGACGTTGCTTCCCCATTTGAGGAGATAACCTTTGAATATTTCCCAAGAGAGGAGAATCAGTTGGCGGACGCGCTAGCTACGATGTCTTCTATGTTCAAAGTCAAGTGGGACAACGAGGCTCCCCGGATCATTATTTGGAAAGTGGATGAACCTGCATATTGTTGTGATCTTGAGACCGAAAAGAGAACAAAAAAACCTTGGTATCATGAAGTAAAGAGGTACCTTGAAGCTCAAGAATACCCTGAGGGTGCATCTATTAATGACAAGAAGTTTCTGAGGAGTTTCGCGGCGAAGTTCTTCATCAGCAATGGCATCCTTTACAAGCATAACCATGATTCAACCTTACTGCGATGTGTGGATAAGAACGAGGCAGAAAGGATCATGGCGGAGTTACATGAAGGTACTTTCGGAACTCATTCCAATGGACACACCATGGCAAAGAAGATCCTACGGGCAGGATATTACTGGTCCACGATGGAAGTCGACTGTTATCAACATTCTCGGACATGTCACAAGTGCCAGGTCTATGCTGATAAGGTGCACATTCCTCCAGTTCCTATGAATGTCTTGACAGCACCTTAGCCTTTTGCAATGTGGGGCATTGATATGATCGGTGAGATCAGACCTACAGCATCCAACGGGCATCGTTTCATCCTGGTAGCAATTGATTACTTTACAAAGTGGGTTGAAGCAGCTTCCTTTGCCACCGTAACCAAGAACGTCGTGGCACGGTTCATTCGGCACAACCTGATCTGTCGATACGGTGTACCAGAGAGGATCATTACGGATAATGGTACCAATCTTAACAACAAGATGATCATTGAGCTCTACGAGCAATTCAAGATACAGCACCACAACTCTTCTCCTTACCGGCCAAAGATGAATGGGGCTGTAGAAGCGGCTAATAAGAACATTAAGAAGATTGTGCAGAAGATGACAGTGACCTACAAAGATTGGCACGAGATGTTACCATTTGCTCTTCATGGGTACCGTACCTCAGCACGAACGTCAACAGGGGAAACACCCTATTCCTTGGTATATGGCATGAAGGTAGTCCTGCCCATTGAAGTTCAGATACCCTCTTTCCGGATCATGAAGGATGCGGGTTTAAGTGAAGACGACTGGATCCAGACCCGTCTTGATCAACTGAACCTAATCGACGAAAAGAGACTTACTGCTATTTGTCATGGTCAGACGTACCAAAAACGGATGATCAAGGCATTTAACAAGAAAGTCAGACGACAAGAGTATCAAGTCGGGGACCTAGTAATCAAGCGCATCATTCTACCTCAAGGTGATCCCAGGGGCAAATAGACCCCTACGTACGAAGGTCCATTTGTGGTTAATAACATCTTCTCAGGAGGAGCGATGATTCTAACCACCATGGATCGTGACGACCTTCCTCACCCCGTCAATGCAGACATAATAAAAAGATACTACGCATAATCAAAGACCCGCTAGGTTGACTGGCCTAGGCAAAAATAAGGGCTTCCCGGCGAACCAAAAGGGTTCAGGCAAAAATAAGGGATGAAAATACAAAAATCTGTACACCCGGCAAGTCGAAAACCTCAAAAGGCGGCTTGGGCAAAAATGGGTATCCCGGTGGAGTGAAACCCCGAAAGGGCAGTCCCGGAAAAAGTTAGGGATTAAAGCGTAATACTATGTCTCATTGGATCACCTCGCATTCGTACTTCGGTATCAACTATCAGGCTCGGACGGCACCAATCAATCAGATTCATCTCCAACTAAGCAGCAAAGTGATGAGATGCTTGAAGATATAAAGGCGATAGCAGAGTTGGAACCCAGTGGGATTATTCACATAGCTGTTTTGTTTTATTTTTACAAATTGTATAAATCCTATTTGTTCGGCGGCGTTCTCTTACTAGGACGTCAGCCTCTTGTACAAAAGCGCCTATTTACAGGCAAACTTCAAAATCAATACAAGTTCATTTTTCAGACAAATTGCAAATTGTTTTTTTTCCTTTATCTGTTTTGTTTTGCAAAGAACGTCCAATGTTCATTTTTGATATATGCATTTGACATTAATTGCTGATCATAAATGTTCGCATGCGAAACAAAGGACTAATTACGGGTAATATCAGAATTAGGGGCAATAAGAATTGTCTAAGAGGTCTAGTTGCTTTGTCCACCAAGGTACCAAGGTAGGTTCAGCTGAAGAATATGACCAAGATACCTTCACTCTCCGCAGAGTAAGACAGTAAGGGAAGCACTCCCCACTAAGACTTACAACCATGGACGAATCAACAATACTCTTCCCCAAGTAGAGTTAGTCTACCGTCAGTCCCGAAAAGGCTCGGTATTCCCAGGAGGTCTTAATATTCCCCAGCGGAGTATAAAGATATTCCCCAACAAGCGTAAAGAGCATCCCCAACAATCTTAATATTCCTCGACAGAATATAAGAATGTTCCCCGGTGGAATACAAGATACCCCCAGTGGAGCCATTTCCCAGCGTAGTCTAAAAAAGGCTTCCCCGCCAGAGTTGAATCATCGTACCCAGTAGATTCTGGAAGCCTATCCCCTGCAGAATACAAATGCATCTCCTCAGCCAAATTCGGAGGTTATCCCCACAAGAGTCTAACTGGGTTATCCTCAGCAAGGTGCAACTGAAAGATCATCCCCAACGAAGTTCTTTCTATCCCCAGCGGAGTTCATCATCAAGATCCCCAACAGAGCTTATCAGCGGAATCCCCAGCGGAGTTATCGTTAAAATCTCAGCAAAGTATCTCTTCCCACAGAGTAATTCCCCACAGAGTAATCTCTTCACCAGGTTTATTCCCCAACGGAGCCATCTTCTCCTACAGGTTTATTCTTGCAACCATCTTCGTGCATCATCCCCAGTGGAAACGAAGAATTCAACCATACTCTTCAACATTAGCCCAGGATTTAACAAACTCCCCGGCATTTGTCAAGGATTTATTTTCCCAGACGGAAATACATTCATAAACATTTCACATTTCATACCTCCTATTTTCATACATGATAAAGTTCATACGACACGATCTCATTTATTTTTGAGAACATCATGACATCATGCATTTCATACATCATGACATTGCATACAGCTAACATTTTACCTTTTTCAGGAAAAGGGCAATCAGAAGATGGCTACCATCAACCTTTTCAAGTCCCAGTTTAATACCTGTAGCAAGCCAGGAAAATATCTATGGACGGCTGATTGTAGATTAATACCTGAAACCAGCCAGGAAATTATCTACATAAAGAGATTGAAGATTAATACCTGTAACAAGCCAGGAAAACTATTTTTTCTTTCTCAGGTCAGAGATCAATACCTGTAACAAGCCAGGACAACTATCTCCTCGACCAACCTTTCTTAAGTTCCAGATTAATACCTGTAACAAGCCAGGAAAATATCTGCGGACGACTGATTGTAGGTTAATACCTGAAACCAGCCAGGAAAACCACCTACACGAAGAGATTGAAAATTAATACCTGTAACAAGCCAGGAAAACTATTTTTCTTTCTCAGGTCAGAGATCAATACCTGTAACCAGCCAGGACAACTATTTCATCGGCCAACCTTTTCAAGTTCCAGATTAATACCTGTAACAAGCCAGGAAAATTCTGTGGATGACTGATTGTAGGTTAATACCTGAAACCAGACAGGACAATTATCTACTTGACCATCATGAAGCAACCCTACACCGGTTCCTTCTCTCTTTCAGATGCAGTTTCGCACGGACTCATCATCAGTCAACCCTACACAGGATCCTTCTTTCAACTTACAAAATTACAATTCAACAAACAATCTCCAGATGGTATCTATAAGCCCATCCTTCTACTAGCAATCTTCAAATGGCATCTGCAAGCCCATTCCTGATATCACAATGCTGATACTACATCATACGAGTGCAAATTTCTAGGCACTTTAGTTTTCAATCATCTTCCACCTTCGGATCACGAAAGGCACACAAGCCGATCTACATCCTCAGGTTTAAGAAGATTGAACAGGGGAAACTGTTGTACCCCAAAATTTGCCCTCCCATATTCCTCAAGATTTGTCAAGAATGATCCTCAAATTGCTCAAAATGGCTCAAGGGTTGTACAGTCAAATCACCTCATAAGGCAGTCAATTCAAAATTAGGGTTTTGGTTCTTGCAAGGAATTTGGGGTTTTCAATGGTTCAATCAAGTCTCATAGGCCTATATACATTCTCAAGCAACTACATGCCAGGTTTCAAGACTCACAGTGCCAGTTTGCACAATCAAAAGCTCCATTTGATCTACAGTCAACTGCAAGGGCAAAATGGTCATTTTGCAGTCAAGAGTCAGAATTTTTTGTCAACATTCTCATTTTGAAGGATAATTCATCATTTGATCAAGGGTTGATCATGATTCATCAAGGATTGCTCAAAATTCATCAAGATTCAAAAGTTGCCAAATTAGGGTTTTGTAGGAAAAGTCAACTCAACTTTGACCAAGCATAACTTTCTCATAATTTATGAGAAATGGCCCATCCAAAGCTCATTTTGAAGAGTATTTAATCTCCTAAAATCCATATTCACACCCCAAGATCAGAAAATGCATTCACAAGAAGTTACAAATTTGGACATTATAGGTCATTTTTGAAAGTCAATAAAAACACTTTTTTTCCAAAGCTTATAACTTGAGAATGGAAGATCAAAATGAGATGATACCAAAAGTGTTGATTAGAGGACATATCAAGGTTTATAAAAAGTCCAAGAACACCTCCAAAAGTTCAAAATTAAGGAAGTATTGCATTGTTGAAGTTGGGCATTTTTCCAAATTTGCCAAAAGTCAACTATCCTCAAAATTCCAATTTTTTACAAAAGGGCCCACTTTTTTCCACTTGATTTAGTCTTGTCATGCCACACACGTGTCCCATGCTTAATTTCATGACCAAACATTTATTTTTCTATTTTATTTCATTTTTATTGATTTAATTCATTATTAATCAATATTAAATCAAATAAAATCCAAAAATTATTGAAAAGGGATCTTTGTGATTTGTACAGCTTGCAAACATCATGTGACAACCAACCAACTCGTGCTAAGGCTTAATTGTGCACAAAATCTCAGATTTGGCCATATTTGGAAAGCTTTTCAATGGTGATAAGATCAAATCTCAAAACCTTGAATATAGATGGATATTGGCCCAATTCTTAACCTAGAATCATTGCCTTATACATACACAAGCCACACAAACCTAATTCACGACCTAAGCTCTGTTAAAACGGCCATACCAAAACTGAAAAAAAGGTGAAAAAGAGAGAAATCAAATTCTTGGTTAGAGCTTGTTTCAATCAAGAAACTCAACGTAGAGTGCTTGATTGCCATCCCCTGAAGCGATTGGAATAAAAACTAGGCCTTTTCATCACCTACAGCACACTGTAAGTCGTCACGAATGGACCTCTGAACATGGAATCCCAACTTCCAATTCTTGCACTTTCTCTTCAAAACATTGGCATATTCATGTTTATTATTTGATTTCTAACATGACTGCAATATTCAATTTTGTTTTTATGCCATGTATTGTGATGCCCGATTCTAGGGTTCATATGCTTGCTTTTTAGGTGTTTTTGATACAGGGAAAATTGGCCACAATAATTGGTATAGGAGTGATCAGGAGGCAGAGACGAGGTCAGCCATGGCCTTAGATGGCATTTTCATAGCCTAGGGTGGATTTTAGAAATAAGCCACGAAACTTCCTGCGGATAAAAATCCGCAGGTAATAAAACCAGAGTTTGGGGAAGAAGACGACCACACGTCGCCCTCCCATTGGCCTATTTGAAAAGCGCGCGTTTTATTTTTTTATTTACAGCATTTTGATTGTTTTCATATATAGTTGTTTCTGCTTATTATAATAACAAAGAAACAGCGCAGTTGAGTTGGCAAACAGGTTGAAGCATTATCCCTTGGGACCTGGGTTCGAATCCCAGGTCCCCCAAATATTTGTTACAATTTTTATCCAGGTAATTGCATGTGGTTCAGCAAGCGTATCATACCATGGACCTCCAGATCCCAAGCGCCAGGTGGTCTCAAACCAAATCCAATGGCCAGAATGGGGTCCTCACCATAGTCTTCAGTCAACAAGCGTGTGGACAATTCAGAAAGTCAATAAGGCCTGGACGTAAATGGGCTTCAGAATTGCTCTTTTCACTCCCAAATCAGGCCCAGCACCCCCTGGGTTTATTTCTTCTTCTCTTTTATATTTTTATTTAATTGTTTTTTTTATTATTATTATTATACTAACTAATTTATTTTTTCCTAATAAAAATCAGAAAACATAAAAAATATATTATTTTTATTAATCTCATTATTTTTGTAAATAAACAATTTAATTGACTTAGTTTTTTTAATTAGGCATAATTGTAACATTTTTTGCAACAAAATAAAATTAATGTAGAATTAGGGTTTTTAATAGCTTTTGACCATTTTTTATTTTTTCCTTAAATAACAATAAAAAAAACCAATTAATTCAATTATTAATTTAGACTAATTTCTTTAATTCAAAAAATAATCACAATATGCTTTGTTAAATGAAAAAGGGTCAAAACCCTAAAAAACTCTCCGATTTAATTTGTCTCGCGCGTATTACTTTTTGATCCATATAATTGTATTTGCTCCGAGGATGTAATAGTTTTAATTAGGATTATTTATCGCTTTTATTTACTTTTCCGCATTTACTTTTTCAAGGGTTTGTTTTTGGCGATGTAAATACCCGACGCCTTGTAATAGCTTAGTTTTATTTTTCGCAACCATTAACTGCTATATGTATGAATAATAGGCTATGCATGACAAGATCTATCTTAACTTAAAATCAACCGTAGCTCACCATAACATGTACAAAGATAACATAACTGAAAATTGACACATTTTCACATGCCACTCCTAGGGTACGCCTCACTTGGTTGCCTCGAACGTGGTCATTGAGTATAGGAAGTTTTAGAGGTCGCCCTCCTGTCTAAAGATCAAAGTTGCCTCGAAACGGTTGCCTCGATAAAAAATGATCTAAGACATTAGGGTTACCGCTAAGGCGTCCTAACATTGCTTTAGTGACCACATGTCCCTTAATCGAATTGACCCGAAAACTCCAACAACGGTGCTACCTACTCCTCAATAGTGGGATAGCACTGTCTAAAGGACATTTACACAGCTTAATTCCTTTTGAGTAGGTAGAGGTTCTCAGGTACTTGCTCTTTCAAAACAAAACAAACTTTTCGCACTCACACTTTTTGAACCAAGTTTTCAAAATGCTTCATACACTCTTGAGGACAGAAACTAGAGTTAAATCGAAGTTTTCAAACAAAACTTTTTTTCAAAACCCACGAACACAAGAAAAGCAAAACTTTTTGAAAACACAATGAGCAAGTACCTAAGAGCCCGTGGATAACCACGGATAGAAAGGGTGCTAACACCTTCCCTTTCTATAATCTACCTCCCGAACCCGAGAAACATCTCGAAAAGGAATTTTTTCTGTGCTTTTGTCCTTTCCTTGTTGGATAAAATAAAAGACGGTGGCGACTCTTGCTTACTGCGACATTTTGCGAAAACAAACGCAAATGCGAACCAGCATTCCAAAAACAGTCAGTTCTATTTCCACCGATCACAGATCACAACATCCAATAATGGCTTTGGATGGAAACAAAAGATCCTGATATTCAATACTGGCTTTGAATGAAAGAAAAGATCAACGTCTAATACTGGCTTTAGACGAGAGAAAAGATCACAACATCCAATACTGGCTTTGAATGAATGGAAAAGCTCAACGTCTAATAATGGCTTTAGACGAGAAAAAAGCTCAAGGTGTCCAATACTGGCTTTGGGCAGCAACAAAAGGTAACAACATCCAATACTGGCTTTGGATGGAAAAAGAGATCTTGACATTCAATACTGGCTTTGAATGAAGGAAAAAAGGTAACAACATCCAATACTGGCTTTGGATGGACAAAGAGATCTTGACATTCAATACTGGCTTTGAATGAAGAAAAAGATAACTGAACTGGCGTTTGCTTTGGTAGGTGCCAAGTAAGTTGGACTTTGATCTCAAGGTGACATGTCAACTGCAACAAGACCTCAGGAAATGCAAATGAGGATGAAACACTCTTGTTATGTATGATATGTGAATGATCTATGCATGTAATGCTGACGTTTACGACAACGAAGTTTGACTCTTTTGTGGATGTAAGATTGGGAGTTTGGTTCCTCAACACGGAAGACTCTGCCAAATTGTTTGGTAAGAAAACGTCTTGATCCCAAATTTATCACACTTATAAACTGTATTGAACTGGTGATCTTCTGAAGAAGGATATGGAGAGCTGCTTGGGGATTTGTCCCAGATTAGCTTACTGTTGAGGATAAATTGATCATGGCTTCAGCTCTTGAAATGACTGTTGTAAAGGAATGCCCTAGTATGAGTCTTGAAAATGATCTTCTGGCTAACCAATTCTGAGAAAACTCACATTGAGCAGCAAATCTTGAACTGATTCACAAATGGATATGGAAGATACTTGCCCCAGATAGGATCACTGACCAAGTTTCTCAGCTGTTTGAAATTCCTTGACGAGGAAAGCTTGTTTGCAAGCAAAATTGTTTATTCAAACATGGTAATTTTAATGCAAAGTTCATGCAAAAGTTTTGAATCCAAAATCATTTTTGAAATGATGTTATTGGCATATGGAAAATTCATCACTGGTTAAAACACAGTGGTTTATACTTTTAAAGTGAAAGAGAAAGCAAAGGCATGATACTAAAAACAAATGATTTGCAAAAGATCATAGGAGTCAGTTTACACAACCTTGCTGTAGTATGCTTTCAAAAGAAACTTGGCTTCAATTAGGTCTTTTGAGGGTTGTAACGTGGTCTGGTTCACGGTTTAAGAAATAAAGGATAAAGGCTCAAAGTTTATTTGTACCCAACCCAATCTTCGTGATGTTCTTCAGCCCTACATTCAGTTAATTTGGAATATGCATTCAGGTTCCAAGAGATTTTGGAATTGCACTGATGGCAGCAATGACGATGGCTCGAAAGCTAAAGGATTCTTGAGAATAACAATTATTTCTTCTTACATCTTTTTGCTGTTTTGAGGACATTTGTCAACTCTGGTGGAGAATTTTGAGGATTTGAATACCTCTTCTGATTGAATTTGTTATTCCCAACTTTTGCCTGAACTGTTTCATTTGAGATTACAGTGAGCGGGATGCCCCAGTTTTTTGCCTAAGTCTCCTTTAAAGGTTTTTACTTAGCGGGATTTTTCTTTTGATTTTTCTTTTCATTTCATTTTTCTTTTTGGAAAGATAATGACTTCCTTGCTCAATGATTACGGAGAACCATCTTTGTCATTTTTTGTTTGAGAACGTCTTTGACACTTCTTGTTGTGTGCAAAGGAAAGCTTGATCGCGACCTTTGTTGAAAGGTGTCTTGCATGATTTCTCTTGTAATTGAATGCATAACCAAATTAACTAAGAACTACCCAGCCCCAGGTTAAAATTGCGGGTTTTTCGTATAGAAAGAA